>CM070818.1:1402046-1568029 GCA_036326025.1 Chrosomus eos | reverse complement strand
TATTTTTTGTAGGCAACATAGCATAGCCTACTTTGTTATTGTTTTAGGCAAGGCAAGGCAAGTTTATTTGTATAGCACATTTCATACACAATGGTAATTCAAAGTGCTTTACATAGGAGAAAATAAAATAATCAAAACAAATAAGAGTAATTAAAACAGTTTAGAATAAAAAATAAAATAAAGTACAGTAAAAACAGTCGGACGAACAGTGGCACAGTGCTCATTCAGTGAATGCACAGCTAAAAAGAAGTGTTTTGAGTCTGGATTTGAATGTGACTACTGTAGGAGCACATCTGATCTCTTCTGGAAGCTGGTTCCAGCTGCGGCTGGCAAAGTAGCTAAAAGCAGACTCTCCTTGCTTAGAGTGAACCCATGGTATTTCTAACTGATGCGATCCTAATGATCTGAGTGATCTGTTGGGTTTATATTCAGTGAGCATATCTGCAATATATTGAGGTCCTAGCCCATTGAATGATTTATATACCAGTAATAAAACTTTAAAATCAATCCTTTAGTATCATAATGATTAATAAATGCATGCACAATTATCCGTGAACATGATTTTAAGCCTTTCAACTTGTGTGTGCAAAATTCAGAATTAAATTAATGTGCAGCAATTTTACAAATAGAGTCTGTAGGTCTACTATACTGTTGTAGCCATTAAATGAGCGCAGTTTCATATTTGTTAAAATATTATGTTTTTTTTCTTCCATTTTTGTTGATTTATGAAAAGTGAACAGCACAAGTAATAGGATGCACAATTTGAGACATGGAGTGTCAGACATGATTTTGACCACTTCATTAAGTTTTATTTTGTAGAAAACCTTTCTTTAAAATGAATTTCGTTTTGTATAAATTGTATCTTAATTTTAATCCATTTTTCATCAACCAATTGCCTGGAGTGGGTTTAATAAATAAGAAGCAAATATATAGCAGACAATATAATCATGGAGGCGCCCGCTCGGTCACTTGCATTGCACGTTAACTGGAGCGCATCTCATCCTAACTTAACAGTGTATGCCTCACACAGACATGAGAAAAAAAAAGAGTGTGCGTGTGTGTGTGTGTGACAGGTGAAGTGATCTGATGTCACTCTGTCACACAGCAGTGACAGCACAGATGAATCACTTGTGTGTTAAATTCACCGTTTAGAAATGACCAATCAATCGTGGAAGCCGTTTAAATGTTAATGGCTCAGAATAGTTTTTGGGCAGTTGATGTGGTTCCCTGTTTTCAGATCAACGGCTGATGAAACCCCTCGCAGAAACTTTATTATCAAATTATTATCATCAAATGCACAAAACTTGAAAAGTCTTTAAACGAAATAATTCAAAACGAAAAGAAAAAGGCTACTCTCTGATTATGTATGATTATATGATCATATAGCCTAGCCTATTTTGTGAATTGTTCATTCCCGGTTGGCACACATTTTGCTGCCCTTACAAAAGTACTGCTCTAGGCAAGCGCCGGCCCTGGGTTCAGCAATGAGTGTGTTGATTCATTGTCCCTTCATAGTTTGCAAGAGACATTTAATAAACTGAGCGTATTTAATAAACTGAGCGTAGCCTATTCATCTGTCAATATGAAACGCAACTTGGCCATTCTAATTAATGATCGGAAGAACGCGTATCGACCACCGTTACAGTAAAATATGCACGTATGTCCATTTAAACTCGATTTTGGTCAAATGTGGATTATATCATTACACTGGCAATTATATGGTTACATTTAGAGATACCGTACCAAGTATGACAATGCTACTTTCAACTGCTTTTGAATTACGGTGTTTTTATCACTTCCTGAAAAGTAACCGTTTTGGACATACGTGAGTTTCATCGGGCAGCGACGATATACATCATATAACAGCACAGACTCTTTTCACGTAGCGATCGGGTTCAGAATAATGAACTGTGGACGATCACTCGTCCTCCTGTTACATGTTTGTTTCAGCCCTGTGTCTGTGTTTTAGAGTTACTGTTAATGTCACTCTCTCTCTCTCTCTCTCTCTCTCTCTCTCTCTCTCTCTTCTCTCTCTCTCTCTCTCTCTCTCTCTTCTCTCTCTCCTCTCTCTCTCTCTTCTCTTATACTTCATACTCTCGTTCTCGTCTCTCTCTCCTTCTCGGCTTTAAGTTATGTATGTCACTCCTCCAGTCACGATGTTTGATTGAGACAATGAATCAAAACAGTCCACCTGGAAGCGTCAGTGTCGGTCCCAGCTAAAGAAAAGCAGAAATCGATAGCTGGGATTTATGGGGAGGAAATCAAATGTCTCTTTGTTGGTCTGAGGGGGGATGTTGGTGGTGTGTGTGTGTGTGTGTGTGTGTGTGTGTGTGTGTGTGTGTGTGTGTGTGTGTGTGTGTGTGTGTGTGTGTGTGTGTGTGTGTGTGTGTGTGTGTGTGTGTGGATGTGTGTGTGTTGTGTGTGTGTGTGTTGTGTGTGTGTGTGTGTGTGTGTGTGTGTGGTGTGTGTGTCTCTCTCTAATGGAGGCGTTCAGAGAGGACAGGGACACACCGCTGGAAATGTCTCGCTCAAGTCGTGTTCGTCCCATGAGAGATACACACATCACCATTACTGACTCCAGAGAGAGAGAGAGAGAGAGAGAGAGAGAGAGAGAGAGAGAGAGAGAGAGAGAGAGAGAGAGAGAGAGAGAGAGAGAGAGAGAGAGAGAGACTTGAGTCTTGCCTGACTTGAGTTTTGAGCATGTTTAGGGCCACAAGAGTGTGCGTGTGTGTGTGTGTGACAGGTGAAGTGATCTGATGTCACTCTGTCACACAGCAGTGACAGCACAGATGAATCACTTGTGTGTTAAATTCACCGTTTAGAAATGACCAATCAATCGTGGAAGCCGTTTAAATGTTAATGGCTCAGAATAGTTTTTGGGCAGTTGATGTGGTTTCCTGTTTTCAGATCAACGGCTGATGAAACCCCTCGCAGAAACTTTATTATCAAATTAGCTCTTGCCTCGCATGGCCAGATACACTTGTTCCTCTGCTGAAAAACATCTGTGAGAAATTGATCAAGGTGGAAATGAATCCTGTTTAACCATGGCCATCACGCTAAATAAGAGAACATAAAACACTCCATGAATCAGATCCATTTACATTTACATTTAGTCATTTAGCAGATGCTTTTATCCAAAGCGACTTACATCTGAGGATTAAACAAAACGAGTCATCGTGAAGAGGCAATAACAAAACAAGAAGTGCTCAAAATACAAAGTTCAAACATTGCTCAGAGTAGCATAAACCAGACAAGTGAGGATTTAAATTTTTTTTTTTTTTTTTTTTACAAGTTATGTTAAGTGCTCACGGAAGAGATGAGTTTTCAGTAGTCTTTTGAATGCTGTCAGGGATTCTGCATTCCGGATGATGATGGGCAGATCATTCCACCAGCATGGAGCCGTGAATGAGAATGTTCTGGAGAGTGATTTTGAGGCTCTTTGTGATGGTACCAAAAGCCGTCGCTCATTGACTGATCGTAGGCTTCTGGTAGGGATGTAGACTCGTAGGAGCGAGTGAAAGTAGAAGGGAGCTGAGTATGTGGTCGATCTGTAAGCAAGCGTCAACGCCTTGAACTTGATGCGAGCAGCGAGTGGTAGCCAGTGCAGAGAGATGAACAGAGGAGTGACGTGGGCCCTTTTGGGCTCGTTGAAGACAAGGTGAGCTGCAGCATTCTAGATCATTTGTAGAGGTTTAGTTGCACATGATGGAAGTCCAGCCAGAAGAGCATTGCAGTAATCAGGCCTAGAAATAACCAGGGCCTGGACAAGAAGTTGTGTTGCCTGCTCAGTTAGGAAAGGCCTGAACTTCCTGATGTTGTGCATTGCAAACCTGCATGACCAAGCTGTCTTTGTAATGTGGTCTGTGAAGGTCAGCTGGTCATCAAAGAATACTCCAAGATTTCTGACCGACCTGGATGGGGTGATTGAGGAAGAATCTAGCTGGATAGTGAAGTCGTGCTGTAGAGACGGATTTGCAGGGAGGACGAGAAACTCAGTCTTTGTCAGGTTGAGCTGCAGGTGATGTTCCTTCATCCATGCCGAGATGTCCGCCAGACAGCTTGAGATCCGTGCAGCTACTGTGGGATCATCTGGTTGAAATGAGAGGTAGAGCTGATTGTCATCAGCATAGCAATGGTAAGAGAAACCATGTGCCTGTATGATGGGTCCCAGTGATGTGGTGTAAATGGAGAAGAGGAGGGGTCAAGTCAAGTCAAGTCATCCTCATTTATATAGCGCTTTTAACAATGTAGATTGTTTCAAAGCAGCTTTACAGAGACAAACATATAATTTAAGGTAACAGAGAATGGTTTGGTTTTATAGTGGTTCTTGAATATGTTGTTTCCAGCTAAAGTTAGTTTTGATTGATTCACTTCCCATTGGATCACTCACATTTAGACCTATCTATCTAACGAACGGCGCATGCGCGTGCGGTCTGTGTTTGTGTTTGGAGCTCCGTCGAATTGATTCATTAATCCGTGATTTTCTTCTTTACCACTCAATTATAAACAGGCACTTTCTATTTTTATATCGTGTGAACTTATCCTCGATAATATTCCTTGTAAAAAACAATCGGATTGCTTTGATATCGCTACTTAGATCCAACTTTCCGAATCTCGGCTACTAGCCTTTAGCCCGCTAGCATTTCACGCGTGGCCTCGCGCCTATCGAGCGTCGTCTCATCTTTTACACCCGTTTCTCTGAAAGCTTCTCTGAAAGTACAGACACACGTTGATTGTGCTTAGAGCCCGCATCAACGGGGCATAAGCACATGCGCGTGCGGTCTGTGTTTGTGTTTGGAGCTCCGTCGAATTGATTCATTAATCCTTGATTTTCTTCTTTACCACGAATTGTAAACAGGCACTTTCTATTTTTATATCATGTGAACTTATCCTCGATACTATTCCTTATAAAAAAAAACATTCGGATTGCTTTACTGTTTACTGTTACTACTAATTTACTGTTCATCTGTTATAATGGCGAACATATCGGATGTGTGTCTAACGTTACCTCTGAGTGCAGGTGAGGACACATTCGAGCTGATTTCGGTACGATTGGAGCTGGAGTCGGTGGAGAAGCAGATTCGTGTTCTGCTGGAGAAGCAAGCCGAGCTGCGAGATCGGCGATCAGCGCTTGAAACATCACGCGCCGATGCTCACAAATCAGTGGTTGGTAACTTTTTGACTTTGACTCCGACTTCGTCTACTCCGTGCGTTTCTCTGCCCAGGAGGACGCGATCATCTCTGCCTTCAATCACTCCTGCACCCTGGGTCACGACACGAGCCAGGACCAGAGCAAGAACCTCTCCGCCCCTCCCGGTCTTCGAGATCTCCACCCGGAACCGCTTCTCCCCTCTTCGCGAGTCGGAACGCGACGACGCCGTGATCATCGGCACTTCCATGGTCCGCCATGTCCGTGCTACCTCGGGTAAAGGTAAGGTGCGCACTCACTGCTTTCCTGGTGCTCGTGTTCTTGATGTCGCTGCGCAGGTTCCCGAGATCCTGAACGGTGACGAGCGCGTCGGAGCTGTCGTGCTGCACGCAGGGACGAATGACATCAGGCTGCGGCAGACGGAGGTTCTGAAGAAGGACTACAGGAGCCTGATCGAGACGGTACGCAGCACATCGCCTAGAGCAACGATCGTCGTGTCTGGATCGCTTCCCACTTACCGACTTGGACAAGAAAGGTTCAGTAGATTATTTGCTTTAAATGAATGGTTAATGTCATGGTGTAATGAACAGAAACTGCTCTTTGTAAATAATTGGAATCTGTTTTGGGAGCGACCTAGGCTCTTCCGTCCTGATGGTCTGCACCCCAGCAGAGTCGGAGCGGCTGTTCTGTCGGACAACATCTCCAAGACGCTACACACCATCTGACTAGTAAGTCAAAGTCCAAATCATAGTCTTTGCTGTCCCAACTTAATTGATATAAGTACCAATGTAGAACATTATATAGAAACTGTGTCTATTCCTCGCTTAGTGAAGCCAAACAACAAATCTACTGTAAGATCTAGCAAGAATATTATTGTAATTAAACCAGAAAATCTAAATATCAGTGAACAAAAACAATTTCTAAAGCTAGGTCTTCTAAACATTAGATCGCTTACACCTAAGGCGGTTATTGTAAATGAAATGGTCACAGATAATAATTTCGATGTTCTGTGCCTTACTGAAACCTGGCTTAAACCAAATGATTATTTCGGTCTAAATGAGTCTACTCCATCAGGATACTGTTATAAGCATGAGCCCCGTCTGATCGGTCGTGGCGGCGGTGTTGCAACAATCTATAGAGATATTCTTAATGTTACTCAGAAAACTTGTCATAGGTTTAATTCGTTTGAAGTACTTGTGCTAAATGTTACGCTCTTAGATGTAAGAAAGAAATCCTTATTATCTCTAGCATTGGCTACCGTATATAGACCTCCAGGGCCATATGCTGATTTCCTAAAAGATTTTGCAGACTTTATCTCAGACCTATTGGTCAATGTCGATAAAGCAATAATTATTGGCGACTTTAACATACACGTAGATAATACAAATGATGCGTTAGGGGCTGCGTTTACAGATCTATTAAACTCTTTTGGGTGAAGCAAAACGTCAGTGGTCCCACTCATCGTCTAAATCATACACTAGATTTAATTATATCATATGGAACCGATCCAACCGATATAGATATTATACCGCAAAGTGACGATCTCACTGATCATTACATGGTAACATGCATAATACGCACTGCTGAAATTTGTCATGTTGCACCACGTTATCGACCAGGCAGAACAATCCTTCCAACCACTATAGATAGATTCTCAAATAGCTTACCTGATCTATCTCAGCTGCTCAGTAAACCCAAACAAACAGATGAACTAGAGGAAATGACTAGCAGTATGAGCAACATTTTCTCTAGTACACTAGATATTGTTGCACCAATTAGATTAAAAAAGGTTAGAGAGAAAACTAAAACACCATGGTACAACAGTGCTACGCATGCTATCAAGAGAGAATTTGAATTGAATTGAATTGAATTGAATTGAATTGTTTTATTGATCCAACAATCAGCTATCTCATATACATATGAGTGCTGTTCTTCCTGTGGTCAAAAAAAATCACTATTACATATCAATTTTTTACACAATAAGCATGCATTCATACAACATACAACCATAAACAAAGACATTTAGTAGAAGATGAACTGAAAATATTCATTACTTTAAGTTGGTTAAATTTTAAATCAAACTCATGAACCAATACCCATGTATACTTATACTTATAGGGTCAAAATCTTTCACTTATATAACACCTTCTTTAACAAACAGAAAAAAAATAATAAAATAAAAAAAGTCATATAAGAACTTGTGTAAATGAATACACTTTCAGTTTAATTTTAAAGACAATCTTACTAGCTTCATGGACCAAAAAACTAGGTAAAGAATTCCATGCTACCATGGCCCTATAATGTAATGTTCTTTGTCCAGCTCCTGTTCTATAACCAGGCAAAAGAAATTTTCCTACTGATGACAGACGTGTAACATATTCGTGTCCATCCTGAGAAAACTTAAAATTATTAAATAAAATAACAGGAGTCCTTGTTGTTATAACGTTTCTTGCAAAACCAAGAAGAGAATAATATAGCCTACTTTTAACTGGTAACCAGTTTAACATATTCAACATATCACAAACTCTAGTTCTATATGAACAATTAAGCACTATACGGGCAGCTTTGTTTTGTGCCACCTGTAATCGATTAAGATTATATTCTGATGTATTGGACCATATAACTGTACAATAATCCAACTGAGAGAGAACCAAAACTTCCATTAATTGTTTAATCAAATGTCTTGGTAAAAATATTTTACAATATCTAATTGCAGCCATCGCTCTCCCCATTTTTCTTCAACATTTCATCAATCTGATTTGTCCAGGATATACGGCTATCAATCACTACACCAAGTAACTTAACTTCTGTTACCTGTTCTATTTCTATATCATCTAGTTTTAATTGCAATATTGGCTCTACTCTCCCTACCCTCTTAGAACATAATACAATACATTTTGTTTTTTCTATATTAAGTACCAATTTATTTACATTAACCCATCTCCTAATATTCACTAACTCTTCATTCAAAGTCTCTCCAAGCTCTCTTGACGTAAATGCTGATGAATATATGGTAGAATCATCTGCGTACATAGCAATGGATGCATTGTTTAAAACTAAAGGTAAATCATTAGTAAATATTGAAAATAAAAGCGGCCCCAAACAACTCCCCTGTGGCACTCCACAACTCATAACCCTCATTTCTGAGAAACCTCCATTGAAATATACACAATATTTTCTATTAGTAAGATAACTATTGATCCATGCAACAGAATCCCTGTCAAAACCATAACAGTGCAATTTCTTAGTTAACAATTTATGGTCAAGAATATCAAAAGCAGCACTGAAATCTAGTAAAACAGAGCCCACTATCTTTCCTGCATCGATTTCTTTCAGCCATTCATCAGTCATTTGTGTTAACGCTGTAGCTGTAGAATATCCCTTCCTATAGGCATGTTGATGAGCTGTGTTCAAGTCATTTATACAAAAATAGTTTTGAATTTGCGCATATACTATTCTTTCCATAATTTTACTTAGGGTAGGTAATATACTTATCGGCCTACTATTCTTCCCTGAAAAATTCTCTTTGTGATTTTTAGGCAGTGGGATAATTTTGTTATGGGTAGGGCCAAGACATCCGCTACAGGTTTAAGCAATCTTACATCCAAATTATCAATACCTGCTGGTTTATCCTTGCTTGATCTTATTAATTTTTCTACTGTAGACATAGTGACTTTTTCAAAATGAAAACTACAAGATTTATTTGTCATCAGCTATTTAGTTATAAGTTTAGATGAGTGGTCTACATTGTTATCATTTGTCTTCATACCATTATTTAATTTCTGAATTTTATCACTAAAATAACCACTCAGATAATTAGCAATTTCACTTGGTTTAGTAATGAATTTGCCCTCGGCCTCTAAAAAAGAAGGTATCGATCTACCACTTTTACCATAAGCTGATTAAGAACATTCCAAATTCTCTTAATGTCAATATTATTACTACTGATTCTATTATAATAATACTTTTTCTTTTTGACTTTATTCAACATTGTAACAAAGTTTCTTAATTTACGGTATTCACCCCATTCCCTTTCACTACCTGATTTTACAGCATCTGCCTTAGCTCTATCTCTCTCAATCATATATATTTTTAATTCCTGATCTAACCAAGGAGACACAAAATTCCGCACATTAAACTTCCTAATTGGTGCAAATTTATTCACAATGGGGAGTAATACATTGTCAAACTCACCCAGAGCAAGATCCGGATCTTCTTTTCGTAGAACTTCAGACCAGTCCACCCCTCTCACTTCATTACAATAATTGCTTTCATTAAAGTTTTTAAAAACTCTATTGAAAACAATTTTCTGACCCCTTTTTGGTATTTTTGTTTTTCTTCCAATAACAATAAGGTTATGGTCACTACAGCCTACTGGAATGGAAGCTACACTGGAACACAGCTCAGAAACATTTGTAAATATCAGATCAATACAAGTTGCAGATATAACTCCATCCCCTCTTCTACATATTCTAGTAGGCTTCTTGACTACTTTTGATAAATTACATGTATTCGCTAGAGAAAGTAATCTCGCCTTAAGTGGACAGTCTCTCACACTCCAATCTATATTAAAGTCTCCTAAAAAAAACACCTCATAATTTGTATCACATACTTTGTCCAGCACTTTACATATATTATCCAAGTACAATGTGGTAGCACTTGGGGGTCTATAGCAACATCCCATCAATATTGATTTTATATAAGGAAGTTGTATTTCCAGCCACAACACTTCAACCTCTTTGCATCCTAGATCATTTCTAATTTTAACTGGTATATGGTCTTGACAATAAACGGCTACTCCACCTCCCTTAATTGCACCCCTATCCAATCTAAACAAATTATAACCTTCTATTTTCAATACATCACTATTTATTGCTGAATTTAGATGTGTTTCTGATATTGCAAGATATGTAATTTATATTCAGTCAAAATCTCAGTAACATCAACAACTTTATTACGTAAACTACAAATATTCAAATGACCCAACCTCAATCCCTTTTGTGGTAAAATGGGACCATACATCCTACTTCAGTAGGCTAAACAATTAACCAACATAACATTGCATCAAAATAAAGCCATCTTCTACACAAAATCTCATCAACACACACAAGACACTCCCCCCTAACCCTTTCTTTCCAACCCACCATGCATCCATTCAGCCACACCACATTCACACAAACACAACACACACACACACACACACACACACACACACACACACACACACACACACACACACACACACACACACACACACACACACACACACACACACACACACACACACACGAACACAACCAACATAATATCCCGGTAAGTGTAATATGCTTGACACCATCTCCAACTAATCAAAGTCCCATGTTTCTGTGTGACTTTATGAAACTATTGTAACCCATAGACCTTACGGTTTAGTTCAATTTCGGATGTTTGTCCACAGCTTCCCAGTAAGCTTCCGCCTTCTGATAATCCGTGAATTTCCGCGTCTCATTTCCATAGGTAATGATTAAAGTGGCTGGATGAATAATTCCATGTTTTACACCAGCAGCTCTGAGTTTCTTCCTTATTTCGCCGAATTTTTCCCTCCGCTTGGCCATATCTGACGTTAGATCAGGGAAGAACTGAAGCCTTGTCTCCCCATAGCTAAATATACGTTCCTTTTTAGACAGCACCAGTATCTCTTCTTTTGCCATGTAACGTTGCATCCTCATAATCATTGTTTTATTCCCAGGGCCAACGCGGTGGGCAATTTCAACCACAGGCTCAGTCCCAATCTTCCCTTTAAACAACTCCTTCACCAGACTGTTCATGTAGGCTGTCGGATTCCCTTTTTCCACACCGATCGGCAGACCATGTACTCTTAAATTGAATTTCCGACTATGCGCCTCCAGTCGTTCCACTTTATCACAAAATTCAATGTTCTCTTTATACAATTGTTTTACATACATATCGCATTTCTCCATATTCTCCTCCAGTACAGAAACACGCTCATCCATGGAACCCAGACATTTCTCCACGTCATCCAGTTTCCGACCACATTCCTCCATTTGTACTTTAAGAGAATTCAGTTGTGGTTGAAGTGTGGTCAGCACTACAGCAATTTCTTCTTTCATAATCGAGCGCATCAACTCCATCAATTCTTGTTTGTCAAATCCAGCCATAACTTTTATAGGGGTTACCTGTTCCTGTGGGTTCAAATTCTTTATCTTTGACTTTGACCTTGTATTCCGTTTGTTCTGTTTGCTCCTGGCTGAGATTTCCACATTCATTTCTTCCAGACAAACTTTATGATCCTCACTCTATCATCTTTACCGATCATTTCTTTCCATTCATTTGTATTTAGTCAATTTCAAACTTTTTCTCAGAGCCTGGCGTTCATGCCGTGTCTCACTCTTCACGCATGCTCAGTGCACTTCCACACAGAAACTCGTAACTTAGAGCGTAAATGGAAACGAACCAATTTAGAGGTCTTCAGAATCGCGTGGAAAGACAGTATGTCACGTTATAAAAGGGCTCTAAAATCAGCCAGGGCTGAGCATATCCGCAAACTAATTGAAAATAACCAAAATAATCCAAGGTTTTTATTTAACACCGTGGCCAGACTAACAAATAATCAGACATCTCCAGAGCAAAATATTCCGTTACAATATAGTAGTAATGATTTTATGAATTACTTCAATGAGAAAATAGAAAGCATCCGAAACACTATTGTAAATGTACAATCCTCTATGGTGTCTTATGACTCGGCCTCAATTATGGCCCCTCTTGTCAGGATTCCATCCACGTCACGATCGCCATCACCGCCCACTCATTCCCAATCACCCAGTCGGACATTCCCCCGATCACTGTCACCTGAGTTCTAATCACCGTCACCTGTGTCCCATCACCCACATGCACTATTTAACACTCACCTTCACTGCAGTCACTTGTCTGGTCTCGTCATTCCATGACTCACAGACTCTCCTTCTACCTACCTGCTACTTACCTGTTCCATATCCTTCTGGATCCGTCGAATCCTCTGAGTGACTGCACACCTTCTACCTGCAAGAAAGAAAAGGACATTACTCTTTCAGCTAGCTTGTTACATGTTTCCATATCATCTATTCATACCTGTTATCTCCGGCTGTGATTCCATCCTGCAATAAACTTTGTATTATATTTACTTACCATCTCGTCTGTACCTTCTGTGAGCCTGACAGAGGACCAGACCAGTAACATGCAGAACCAGCCGGAGATCGAAGAGGATCCCCCACTCCGTCAACCACCAGCCGATGAAGCGAATCCTCCACCACCATCACTTCCGCATTTACCCGCTGCTTCGTTCACTGCCTCCGCGAGTCCCATGGCCCGGCCAGCGACATTCTCTGGAGAGGCGGAGAATTGCAGTGGGTTTCTGTTACAAGTATCACTTTACATCACAATGAATGAACATCAGTTCCGCACTGACGAAGCCCGTGTGGCCTTTCTGATTTCACTGCTGTCAGGTCCAGCGCTTCGGTGGGCCAGATCTTTGTGGGATTCAAATTCTCCTGTGATTAAGTCTTTTGACGATTTCAAACAACACTTTAGAGAGGTATTTGAGCAAGCTGTGTCTGAACTGTCCATTCATGACCAATTACTCAATCTTCGTCAAGGGAATTCATCCGTGAGCGCATATGCTCTGCAGTTCCGCACACTCGCCACTTCCTGCGGCTGGAACGAGAGTGCTTTGATCGCTGCCTTTCGTCATGGGTTGAACTCAAAGACGCGCTATCAGCTGGTAGTATATGATGACAGCACAGGTCTGGAAAACCTGATTCAACTGTCACTTCGGATTTCTCAGCGTCTCACTGCCTGTACCCTGAACGAACCCACTGTCAGTTCTCCGCCTCCAGTCTCATCCACCACTCCTCCAGCACCCATACCCATGGAAGTGGACTCCACCCATCTATCCGCGGCTGAGAGACAGCGCCGAGTACAACATTCACTCTGTCTATACTGCGCCTCTGATAAGCACCTGATCAGTTCCTGCCCAGTACGTCCACCGCGGCAAGCGGTAAGTGTCATCCACCTTGCTCCACGGATTGAACATTTGACACGTACCAGAGTGCATATCCTGACCCCTTGTGTCTGTCTTCCAGCGCAAGCCCTCGTTGACTCAGGTTCTGCGGGGAACTTCATCTCCAGCCAGTTCTTTCAAAAACTGAACATCCGTCAACGACGCTTATCTGAAGACCTGCGTATACAAACCATCCAAGGCAAGCCATTAGGAAGAGGGCGTATTCGTCACTTTACTCCCACTCTCACTCTTCAAATCGGATGCTTACACTCGGAGGAGATCTCGTTTATGGTGCTGGAGGAGTCCACCGCAGACATCATCCTGGGACGCCCGTGGCTAATCCAACACCAGCCAGTACTCCACTGGGCAACTGGTGAAGTACTCCAGTGGGGTGAGAACTGTCATCATTCCTGTCTCAAGTCCATTCAGAAAAACCCTTCTCTTCAATCCACGCCCGTAGCGGTTGAGTCAAAGATTCTAGTCTGTTCCACTTCAGTAGAGAGCCCCGAGGTTCAGAGTCAGGTCGAGATCCCAGTGGAGTACCGGGCGTTCCAGGATGTTTTCAGCAAGCAACTGGCAACCAAATTACCACCACACCGGCCATGGGACTGCGCAATCGACTTGCTACCCGGAGCTACCCTTCGCAAAGGTCGTATCTACCCTCTGTCCATCCCGGAACAGAAGGCCATGGAGGAGTATGTGGAAGAAGCACTCAACCAACAGTTCATTCGACCATCTACCTCCCCTGCCGCTTCGAGCTTCTTCTTCGTGGCCAAGAAGGACGGAGGCTTGCGGCCATGCATTGACTATCGTCACCTCAATTCCCAAACCGTCAAATTCAGTTATCCCCTTCCTCTGGTTCCTGCCGCCCTGGAACAGCTACGTGGAGCTCGCATTTTCTCTAAGTTCGACCTAAGGAGTGCATATAACCTGATCCATATTCAACGAGGCGATGAGTGGAAGACCGCCTTTGTGACCCCTACTGGTCACTATGAATATCAAGTTATGCCCTTCGGATTGGCCAACGCTCCTGCTGTCTTTCAGGGGTACATGAACGAAGTACTCCGTGAATTCCTCAATCGCTTTGTGGTGGTCTATATTGATGACATACTCATCTACTCCTCATCCCTGGCAGAACATCGTCTGCATGTCATTCAAGTTCTGGAAAAGCTAAGAGAACATCAGTTGTATTTAAAGTTGGAGAAATGCGAGTTCCACACCTCCACCGTCCACTTCCTAGGCTATGTGATCTCCCAAAAAGGAGTACAGATGGACCAGAGGAAGGTGGAATCCATTCAGAACTGGCCACAACCCAAGTCCATCAAAGAACTCCAACGCTTCCTTGGTTTCGCAACTTCTACCGAAGATTTATCAGAAACTACAGTATGATCAGTGCTCCCCTCACCTCTGCTCTCAAAGGTCGGCCCAAGTCTCTGTCCTTGTCCCCAGATGCTATCCAGGCCTTCCAACAGTTGAAAATGATCTTCACTACGGCACCCATTCTCAGCCATCCCAATCCGGATCTCCCATTTGTTGTCGAAGTAGACGCATCTTCCACTGGAGTGGGAGCTGTATTATCTCAGCGGCAGGGTGAGACGTCCCAACTCCTTCCATGCGCCTTCTTCTCCAGGAAGCTGTCCCCGGCGGAGCGGAATTATGACATCGGCAACCGGGAACTGCTGGCCATCAAACTGGCTCTTGAGGAGTGGAGGCACTGGCTGGAGGGAGCAAATCACCAATTCACTGTAATCACTGACCATCGAAATTTGGAGTACCTCCGAGAAGCTAAAAGACTGAATCCCCGACAGGCCCGCTGGGCTCTGTTCTTCACCCGTTTTAACTTCACGGTATCTTATCGTCCTGGCAGCAAGAACTGTAAGGCGGACGCCCTGTCTCGACTCTATCATCCCTCCGTAGAAGATGTTCGTTCGGAACCCATCCTCCCTCCAGCCGTAATCCTCAGTCCCATCGTCTGGGAGATTGACCAACAGATCAACCAAGATATTGCTCGCCAACCCGCTCCGCCGGGAGGTCCAGAAGGGCGTATCTTCGTGCCTCTTCATCTTCGGACTCCTCTTCTGGACTCAGCGCACTCAGTTCCGGGCTCTGGACATCCGGGTAGCAAGCGTACCCTCTCGCTCCTCAGTCAACGGTACTGGTGGCCATCCATCGCCAGAGATGTCTCCAGGTTTGTCCGCGGGTGCTCAGTCTGTGCCATTAGCAACACACAGAGGAGACTTCCAGAAGGTAAACTGGTGCCGTTGCCGCTCCCCAGACGACCATGGTCTCACATTGGGATTGATTTCATGACTGACTTACCCAACTCTGAAGGCTTCACCTGTGTTCTAGTGGCAGTGGATCGATTCTCTAAGGGATGCAAACTGATCCCTTTACCTGGACTCCCGACTGCATTAGAAACAGCAGAAGCTCTATTCCACCATGTCTTCCGCAACTTTGGTATCCCTGAAGATATCGTCTCAGATCGGGGTCCACAGTTCATCTCACGAGTATGGCAAGCCTTCTTCAGACTCCTCGGGGTCACCATCAGCCTTTCCTCCGGCTACCATCCGCAGACGAATGGACAGACTGAGCGTAAGATCCAGGAGATCGGTCGTTACCTGCGGACGTATTGCCACCAGTACCAAGACAGCTGGAACCGTTTCCTCCCCTGGGCGGAGTATGCTCAAAACTCCCTGCGGCAAAACTCCACCGGGCTCACCCCCTTCCAGTGTGTCCTTGGATATCAACCTCCACTCTTTCCTTGGTCGGGTGAGCCCTCAGAGGTTCCAGCTGTCGACTTCTGGTTCCATCAGAGCGAGGGGGTATGGGACTCAGCTCACGTGCATCTACAGCAGGCAGTTCGGAGACACAAGGAACAAGCTGACCGTCATCGACTCGACACTCCCTTATATCAACCAGGTCAGAAAGTGTGGTTGTCGACTCGGGACATTCGTCTCCGTCTGCCTTGCCGTAAGTTGAGTCCTCGATTCATTGGACCTTTCACCATCCAGAGGCAGTTGAACGAAGTCACCTACAGGCTCAATCTTCCCCGGCATTATAGAATCTCACCTTCTTTCCATGTGTCCTTACTCAAACCCTTCACTGACCCTGTCATTCCTGTCCCCGCAGATAACCCTCCCACGGATGTACCTCCTCCTCCCATCCCTGTAGAGGATGAGCCCATCTACAGAATCCGCTCCATCCTGGATTCCCGGCGGCGAGGTCCCAGGCTGGAGTATTTGGTTGACTGGGAGGACTACGGGCCAGAGGAACGATCGTGGGTACTTCGTGACGACATCCTGGACCCTGCTCTTCTCGCCCAATTCCCCAATGATCATCCGGATCGTCCCGCTCCCAGGGGTCGTGGTAGACCCCGCCGCCGGCAGCGCCCCTCTCAAGCGTCAAGAGCCGCCTCGGGAGGAGGGGGTACTGTCAGGATTCCATCCACGTCACGATCGCCATCACCGCCCACTCATTCCCAATCACCCAGTCGGACATTCCCCCGATCACTGTCACCTGAGTTCTAATCACCGTCACCTGTGTCCCATCACCCACATGCACTATTTAACACTCCTGTCTGCCTCGCTGCCTGCTGTTGTGTGTGAGTGTGTTTGCTCCGAGGCTGTTAGCTCCGTCTAAGCCTCGCATTTCTTTCTGTTTTGAACCATCGTTTACTATCATTTCTAGTTGTTTATACTACTAATTACAGCTTACCTAACATCGCTAGCTTCCGTTATTGTTAGCACAACACGCTAGTATCTCGCTAGCCTGTTAAGGCGCCCCCCGTGCGCTCAGTTATTTATTTATTTTTCTCGTGCGCGCCCGCACATCTGAGTTCATAAAAGCCCAGGTGAGTAAGAATCAGTCAACAAACACGGTGAGTAATGTCTTGTCCTGTTATTGTCACTTGCACATCATGCCATATGTTTACCATAGCCTTCCCCGTCGGCATAGGGTTTATATGTGATAAATGCAAGGAGACAGTCAGGCTGACGGAGAAGATTTCAGAATTAGAGACACGCATCCAAACTTTAATTGAGGATAGTAAGTGTGCTCGAGCTTTAGATACTACTTTGGATGCGCCTAGCATAGTGAACCATTTACATGATTCGGTTCCGGCTGAGTTATTGCCTGTGCAGCCAGGCAGATGGGTGTCGGTGAGAAATCGCTCTAGTCGCGGATCAAAAAACCACTCTTCTGTTCCGGTTACCATAACAAATCGATTTGCCCCTCTCAGTGAAACACCCACTGAGAATGCTGTTGATTGTGCCCTGGTAATTGGCGATTCTATTACACGGAACGTGAAAATAGAGACACCAGCCACCATAGTCACATGTTTGCCGGGAGCCAGAGCGCCTGACATCAAATCAAATTTAAAAGTGCTGGCTAATGCTAATCGTAAATTCTCTAAGATTGTTATTCACGTCGGCACTAATGATGTTCGACTTCGCCAGTCGGAGATCACCAAAATTAATATTAAAGAGGTGTTTGAACTCGCAAGTACGATGTCAGGCACTGTAATCTGCTCTGGCCCCCTTCCTGTTCGAAGGAGTGATGAGATAGTTAGTAGATTGTGTTCACTCAATGGCTGGTTGTCTAATTGGTGTCCGCAACATAATATAGAATTCATAGACAATTGGAAAAGTTTTTGGGGCAAGCCTGACCTGTTGAAAAGAGATGGTATTCATCCCACCTGGGATGGTGCTGCTCTTCTCTCTAGTAATTTGGCTCATAGTCTTAGAGATAAAACATGACAATCTGGGGCTCAGGTCAGGAAGCAGACAAACTGGCTAAACCGACCGTCTGCTAGCGGCCTCACGTCACCAAGGTCAGATAAATCTCATCACATAGAGACTCTTTCACCTAGATATCATCATATAGAGACTGTGTCTGTTCCCCGAATTTGGAAATCCAAAAAACTGCCAAACCTTTCTAAGGTTAAAAATCTAATTGATGTTCAACAAATAAAAAACAGATATAATACAGATGAGCAAACGATAAAGCTTGGGTTGCTGAATATTCGATCCCTTAATTCAAAATCGCTCATAGTTAATGATAAGATTAAAGACTATAACCTAGATGTGCTGTGTTTGACAGAAACCTGGCTAAAACCAAACGATTACATTACTTTAAATGAGTCCACTCCGCAAGATTATTGTTATAAACATGAGCCTCGTCCGAAAGGCAAAGGGGGAGGTGTTGCTGTAATTTATAGTAATATTCTGAAAACCACTAAGAAATCTAGTTTTAAATATACTTCTTTTGAAGTGTTGGTGCTTAATGTAAAAATTTATAGTGTAAACAATAAATCACGTTTGAGAATTCTGCTGGCTACTGTATACAGGCCACCAGGGCACCATAAAGACTTTATCAAAGAATTTGCTGACTTTCTATCAGAATTAGTATTGGCTGCAGATAAAGTCCTAATTGTTGGTGATTTTAATATACATGTAGATAATGAAAAAGATGCATTGGGATTGGCATTTAAAGACATTATAAACTCAATTGGAGTGAGACAACACGTGTCAGGACCTACTCATTGTCGTAATCATACTCTTGATCTAATATTATCACATGGAATAGATGTTGATGGCGTTGAAATTCTGCAGCAGAGCGACGACATCTCCGATCACTATCTAGTCTCGTGTAAATTACATTTAGCCAAGGCTGCAAAGCCGACTCCGTGTTATAAATATGTTAGACCTATCACTTCTGCCACTAAAGATTGCTTTATCAATAATCTTCCAAATCAGTTTCATAATCTCAGCATCCCAGATAGCTTAGAAGAACTTGATATTGCAACAGAAACTTTTAACTCTCTCTTTTCCAGCACTTTAGACACAGTTGCTCCGCTGCGCTTAAAGAAGATCAAAGAAAATAGTCCAACGCCGTGGTACAATGAGCACACCCGGGCCCTTAAGAGAGCAGCCAGAAAAATGGAGCGAAACTGGAAGAAAACAAAACTAGAGGTATTTCGGATTTCATGGAAGGAGAGCTCGATTGCTTACAGAGAGGCCTTAAAAGATGCTAGAACTAATTATTTTTCAACCCTATTAGAAGAAAATAAACATAATCCTAGGTATTTATTTGAACAAGTGACTAAACTAACGAAAAAGAAAGCTTCAAGCCCAGAAGTTTATAAGAAACACAGCAGTAATGACTTTATGAACTTCTTCACTTATAAGATTGATAATATCAGGGACAAAATTATAACTATGCAACCGTCTACTACAGTATCGCATCAGGGAGTATATTGTAGTCTCTGTGAGGAACATTTTGATTCATTTGTTGCTATAGGAGAGGAAGAATTTTGCAAAATTGTTAATTCATCTAAATCGACAACTTGTATGCTAGACCCTATACCGACTAAGCTACTGAAAGAGATGCTTCCAGAGGTCATAGATCCTCTTCTAGATATCATTAATTCATCTTTGTCATTAGGATACGTACCAAAAACCTTTAAGCTGGCTATGATTAAACCGCTTGTTAAAAAACCGCAACTTGATCCTACAGAATTAGTCAATTACAGGCCGATCTCGAATCTGCCTTTTCTGTCAAAGATACTAGAAAAAGCAGTATCCTCACAACTGTGTTCCTTTTTAGAAAGAAATAATATCTGCGAGGATTTTCAGTCTGGATTTAGACCGTACCATAGTACTGAGACTGCTCTCATTAAAGTCACAAATGATTTGCTCCTATCATCCGATCATGGTTGTATCTCTCTATTAGTGTTACTTGATCTTAGTGCTGCATTTGATACTATCGACCACAACATTCTTTTAAATAGACTAGAAAACTATGTTGGCATTAGCGGAATTGCACTAGCATGGTTTAAATCATACTTATCTGACCGATATCAGTTTGTAGCAGTAAATGAAGAGATGTCTTATCGATCACAAGTTCAGTATGGCGTACCACAAGGCTCAGTACTAGGACCGCTGCTCTTCACTCTGTACATGCTACCATTAGGAGATATAATTAGGAAATATGGAATTAGCTTTCACTGTTATGCTGATGATACTCAGCTGTATATTTCTTCAAAACCTAACGAAACTTACCAATTCACAAAATTAACGGAATGCATAGCTGATATAAAAAATTGGATGACCAGTAATTTCCTATTACTAAATTCTGAAAAAACAGAGATTCTAATCATTGGACAAAAAACTTCCTCACCTAATAACCTAGAATACTGTCTAACACTTGATGGCTGCTCTGTTAAGTCTTCGACGTTAGTTAGGAACCTGGGTGTGCTCTTTGATACCAATCTTTCATTTGAAAGTCACGTGTCTAGTATCTGTAAAACCGCATTTTTCCATCTTAAAAATATATCTAAATTACGTCATATGCTCTCACTGACAAATGCGGAACAATTAGTTCATGCGTTCATGACCTCAAGGCTAGATTATTGTAATGCTCTACTGGGTGGTTGCCCTGCATGCTTATTAAACAAACTACAGCTAGTTCAAAACGCAGCCGCTAGAGTTCTTACCAGAACCAGGAAGTATGACCATATTAGCCCGGTTCTGTCAACACTGCATTGGCTGCCTATTAAACATCGTATAAATTTTAAAATATTGCTGATTACTTACAAAGCACTAAATGGTTTAGCTCCCCAGTACTTGAGCGAGCTCTTAACGCATTATAGTCCTTCACGTCTATTGCGATCTCAAAATTCTGGCCAGTTGATAATACCTAGAATATCAAAATCGACTGCTGGCGGTAGATCCTTTTCCTATTTAGCACCAAAACTTTGGAACAATCTTCCTAACACGGTCCGGGAAGCAGACACAATCTGTCAGTTTAAATCTAGACTAAAAACACATCTCTTTGGCTTAGCATACACATAACACATTATAGATTTCTATAATTCAATGTTAGGCTGCATAGATTAGATCAGCCGGAACCGGGAACACTTCCCATAATTCCTGATGTACTTTGTACATCATAAGAAGGATGGCGTCTACGCTAATATTAGTCTCTCTGTTTATCCCGAGGTTTACCGCAGACCGCCGGATCCAGGGCATATCCAGATCTGATGAAGGACCATCACATGGACACGTCGACACGCGTTATCAGGGCTGTGAAGGTCCATGGACACCTCACCACTCATCTCCTCACCGGCCGGATGACCCAACCCAACCAGATGAACTGGATAATATCGTGAAAGTTCTGATCCCATCTGACTCCTGACATTATGCTGCCTAACTCATAATCATACACTGTTCATTCGTTGGCCAAAGGAGGACTGGCCCCCCGACTGAGCCTGGGTTCTCCCAAGGTTTTTTTCTCCATTCTGTCACCTGATGGAGTTTTGGTTCCTTGCCACTGTTGCCTTCGCCTTTTGGCTTGCTTAGTTGGGGACATTTAATTTTCAATTGAACAATACTATTACAACATTGTTTTCCTGTTATCTCTGTAAAGCTGCTTTGAAACAATTTGTATTGTAAAAAGCGCTATATAAATAAAGGTGACTTGACTTGACTTGACTCACCTTCACTGCAGTCACTTGTCTGG
The DNA here is from genome assembly GCA_036326025.1 of Chrosomus eos. NCBI lineage: Eukaryota > Metazoa > Chordata > Actinopteri > Cypriniformes > Leuciscidae > Chrosomus > Chrosomus eos. Next base: position 1,546,328 of record CM070818.1, on the reverse strand, counting down.
TCTCGTCATTCCATGACTCACAGACTCTCCTTCTACCTACCTGCTACTTACCTGTTCCATATCCTTCTGGATCCGTCGAATCCTCTGAGTGACTGCACACCTTCTACCTGCAAGAAAGAAAAGGACATTACTCTTTCAGCTAGCTTGTTACATGTTTCCATATCATCTATTCATACCTGTTATCTCCGGCTGTGATTCCATCCTGCAATAAACTTTGTATTATATTTACTTACCATCTCGTCTGTACCTTCTGTGAGCCTGACACCTCTAGAACAACTAAACCGCTTTACAACTATAGGACAGGAAGAACTAAATAAACTTATCATTGCATCTAAACCAACAACATGTTTATTAGATCCAATACCCACTAAACTACTTAAAGAAGTGTTACCTGTAGTGGAAGAGCCTCTTCTCAATATTATTAACTCGTCTTTATTTTTAGGTCACGTTCCAAAAATATTCAAGCTGGCAGTAATAAAACCTCTCATTAAGAAACCGCAATTAGATCCAAATAACCTAGCAAATTACAGACCCATCTCAAATCTTCCATTTATGTCTAAAATACTAGAAAAAATTGTGTCCGCTCAATTGTGCTCTTTCTTGCAAGAAAATGATATCTATGAAAAATTTCAGTCGGGATTTAGACCGCATCATAGCACAGAAACTGCGCTTGTTAAAATTACAAATGATTTACTCTTAGACTCTGACCAAGGCTGTATCTCAATACTAGTTCTACTTGATCTTAGTGCTGCGTTCGACACTATAGATCATAAAATACTCTTAGATCGACTACAAAACTACACTGGTGTTCAGGGACAGGCATTAAGCTGGTTTAGATCGTACTTATCAGACCGTTACCATTTTGTCTGTTTAAATGGGGAAAAATCAAAGATAACATCAGTAGACTATGGAGTGCCGCAAGGATCTGTCCTAGGCTCTCTGCTATTCTCAATATATATGCTGCCACTTGGTAATATTATAAGAAAACATGGAATTAATTTTCACTGTTATGCTGATGACACTCAATTATATATCTCATCACGACCAGATGAAAACACTAACTTATCTAACTTGACAGAGTGTCTAAAAGATATAAAATGCTGGATGACGTGTAATTTCCTGCTATTAAATTCAGATAAAACGGAGGTATTACTTATTGGTCTAAAAAACTACCCACAAAATCCCTTACAATACAACTTTAATTTAGAAGGATGTCCTGTTACTCTATCCACTACAGTAAAAGACCTGGGTGTTATACTAGACCGCAACTTGACTTTCGAAAATCATATTTCATATGTTACAAGAACAGCCTTTTTCCACCTTAGAAACATTGCTAAGCTACGTAACATGCTATCTGTTTCAGATGCAGAAAAGTTATTCATGCATTCATGACCTCGAGACTAGATTACTGTAATGCTTTATTAGCTGGTTGTCCTGCATCCTCAATAAACAAGCTACAGTTAGTGCAAAATGCAGCCGCTAGAGTTCTTACTAGATCAAGAAAATATGATCATATAACACCAATTTTATCATCTCTACACTGGTTACCTATTAAGTTCCGTATCAATTACAAAGTATTACTATTGACTTATAAAGCTCTAAATGGTTTAGCTCCTGTGTATTTAACAGACCTTCTATCGCCCTACAATCCATCGCGCTCTTTAAGATCACAAAATTCGAGGCTTCTGGTCGTTCCTAGGATATCTAAGTCTACTAAAGGAGGGAGGGCGTTCTCACATTTATCTCCTAAACTCTGGAATAGCCTTCCTGATATTGTTCGAGACTCAGACTCGCTGTCCCAGTTTAAAACTAGATTAAAGACGCATCTCTTTAACCAAGCATTCACTTAATGCTTACCTTTTATACTACTTCTGAATCAGTTCGAATGCATTAATATTATGAACATCAGCTATGCTAATTATTTCCCATCTGTCTTTCTGCTGTTATCTCGGGACGCTAGTCCCGAGGTAAATAGCGTTCGTCAGCTCCAGTTTGTATCCAGCCTCTCACGGAGACTTCAGATGCCCCAACACCTGTGATGAGACGACTAAACGCCTGTGGAGAGACGACTCGACGCCTGTGAAGAGACGACTAAACACCGGCGATATGTTATGCCTAAATTTATACATGATTAACTAACTGTATTTTTCTTTGTACATTTCTGAAATGCACTTTCTGTAAAGCTGCTTTGAGACAATGTGTATTGTGAAAAGCGCTATACAAATAAACTTGAATTGAATTGAAAACTTGAACTTCCGTCGAAATGATCATTTGTTATTGAAAGGTTCTCTAAGCGATCCTGGGTGACATCACTTCTTGTTGACGTTCAAACTATTGCCAAACAAAACGGAGAATAGCTAGACCCTCCCTCCTCCTCATCCGTGCACTAACCCCTCAAACCCCACCCCAAACCCTTCTTGTCGGTTATTGGCTGGAACAGTTTGTTATGTTTCTTAGCGCGGGTCACTACAGTTTGTTTTTGTAGCCGTTTGTGGAGCCTGGGGTGTCCGCAGAGACCGCGTTTTTTTACAGTGTGTTCAGGGGACAGGCAGCTAGCGGATAGTGAGGAGATGTTTGCTGTATGTGACAAAAAATGTTTTGGCCTTAAAAACGTGTGACATCGCTTAGAGCACCTTTAAATTAGGGGCCGCTAAGACGACGACGTTTTCTCTAAATAGACTTTATACGCGAACCTATGATAAACGCTGATGGCGTTCACATGCGCATTAAGAATTGATTCTATAGTTATGTGCGTTTGAATATATGTGCGCAGGTTTGTAATTCGCTACAAAACTACGCCTAAACAAACTACTTGTCTTGCCTATAAAGTTTTATGCAGAATTTTATTTTATCAATTCGGGGTAGGGACGTGAAACCGGAATTTCATAGCGCTTTATCTGTAGAATGGAATAGGGATCCTCCATAGGGAGAGGTTAGTTGGCACTTCAGCACTGCGTTGTCATCAGGTCCAAGCACTGAACCCTGAGGAACCCCTGTGGTCAGTTGATGTGCTTTGGATACCTCGCCTCTCCATGCGACCCTGAAGGACCTACCTGTGAGATAGGACTCAAACCAGTTGAGGGCAGTTCCAGTAATGCCCAGTGATGAGAGGCTGGACAGAAGGATCTGATGGTTCACAGTGTCGAAGGCAGCAGACAGGTCCAGGAGAATGAGAACTGAAGATTTGGAAGCAGCTTTTGCAATCTGCAGGGCTTCTGTGACCGATAGTAATGCGGTCTCCGTTGAATGCCCTTTCCTGAAGCCAGATTGGTTGACATCCAGCTGGTTGTTCAGAGACAGGAAAGATGATACTTGGTTGAAAGCAACTCGTTCAAGTGTTTTCCTAATGAATGGTAGGAGAGAGACAGGTCTGTAATTCTCTAGAAGTGATGTGTTTAATGTCGTTTTTTTATGCAGTGGAGTTACCCGAGCCTGCTTAAATGCTGTAGGAAAAATGCCAGTGTGTAGGGAAGAGTTGAATAATGTGTGTGAGAGCTGGTAGAAGTGTGGGAGAGATGGCTTGTAGAAGGGGTGAGGGGATGGGGTCTAGAGGGCAGGTGGTAGGATGACCGGAGAGAAGTTTAGATATTTCTTCCTCGGCTAGTGGAGAGAAGGAGGAGAGAAGGTTATTGGCTGTGGGAGTGGTTGGTCTAGGTTCCTGTGTGTGTGGATTAGAGAACTGACAGTTGTTGTTTTGTTAGTAAAGAAGTTAGGAAAATTATCAGCAGTTAGTGAGGAGGTGGGTGAATGAATGTCTTGAAAAGTGTTTGTGTGTTAGGGGCGGTGTTGATCTTGTTGTGGAAGTATGAAGATTTTTCAGCGTGAACATCAGCCGAAAAGGCAGAGAGCAGAGATTGATACATACTCAGGTCAGATGTGTCTTTTGATTTGCGCCATTTCCTCGCCGCTGCTCTGAGTTTGGTCCGGTGTTCACAAAGAACCTCAGATAACCAGGGGTTAGAGGGAGTGGCACGTGCTGGCCTGGAGGAGAGAGGGCAGATAATGTCTAAAGAAGCAGATAAAGTGGAGCATAAAGTATCCGTTAAGTATCAGTATCAGTATTCACATCCAGAGATGAAAATTTTGAGGGTGAGGGAGGAGAAGATGACACAGCAGAGGAAAGATGGGAGGGAGAAAGTGAGCACAGGTTTCATCTGAAAGTAACTGGTAGGGGAGTTGGAGGAGAGTGGATAGTGAGTTGTAGATTGAAAGTAATGAGGAAAATGATCTGAAACGTGGAGAGGTTTCACCAAAATGTTGTTTGTGATGCAGTTGCGTGTGTAAACCAGGTCCAGTTGGTTGCCTGACTTGTTTGCGTGTGTAAACCAGGTCCAGTTGGTTGCCTGACTTGTGAGTACCTGTGGTGATGAGCCGTCTGAGATCGAATGAGGCTAGGAGAGAGATGAAGTCTGTAGCATACGGCTTCTCTTGATGAATGTTGAAATCGCCAAAAACTACCAGTGGAGTGCCATCCTCAGGGAAAGAGGACAGCAGCACGTCTGTTCCTCTACAAAGCTTCCCAGTTGACCTGGGGGGCAATAAATGACTACAATCTGGATCTTAATGGGAGTTGTAAGTGCAATAGCATGATATTCAAATGAGCTGTTATTGCATAGTGAAGAGAGAGTTGAGTATTTCCAATTGTTAGTAATGAGAAGACCAGTGCCCCCACCCCTCCCCGACTGGCGAGGGGTGTGAGAGAAAGAGAAGTTGTTAGAGAGAGCAGCAGGGGTTGCTGAGTCTTCTGGACGGATCCAGGTCTCAGTCAAGCCTAAGATATTAAGAGTAGATGCAAAGGCTGGGATGAAGTCAGCTTTATTGACTGCTGATTGACAATTCCATAGACCCATAGAAAGAGTGAGAGGTGAGCGTGAGGATGAGAGAATAGGACGCAGATTAGCAGTATTGCGCTGCCTTCTGTGCGTGATGAGAGAGCGTTGTCGAGAGACAACAGGAATGTATTGAAAGCACATGTTGTTTAAGGGAAATAGGATACAACAATCTAACAAAGATCTTTCCTCTTTTTAACACAACATTTCATTAAAGACAAATAAAATATCCAGCAAGTGCAACATCTTTCATATAGAAACACACTCTTCTGCTCCGATGGGAATCAGGCATGATGGGTCAGATCTGACAGAGTCTGAGAGCTGGAAACTGGGAATGTAACTCAGGAAAGACTTGCAGAAACATGGGAAAGCCATTAGGACAGTGGGATTGAGTCCGACAGGCTCATGCTGGACTTTATCATCACTCGAGATGGGAACTAGTGTTAATTTTGTCACCTATTTTTAATTTAGTCTTAGTCTTGTGCCAAATGTCCTTGTTAGTTTTAGTCATATTTAGTCATTCACATATCTTTTTTTGTTAGTCAAGTTTTAGTCGACTAAAAGTCTCGTCATTTTAGTCAAGTTTTAGTCAAAAGAGAACTCAAGGTATCTTAGTCAAGTTTTAGTCAACTAAAAGTCTCGTCATTTTAGTTTAGTTTTAGTCAAAAGAGAACCCAATATATCTTGACTGACAGGTTACAAAGGTTTTTTAAACTGTTTTTGTTGCCACGTGATGCGTCTCATTTTTCTGTTCAGAGCAGAAATAAAATAAGTATAGGCTACCCAGAAAAACTGAAAAGAATAGGCCTACTGTACTGTACTGTAGTGTAAAATACAACCTATTTACATTCTAGGTTGGTCTTGAGAAATAACAAATGAGAATAAACAAGGCTTAACAATTAATATTTCTGCTGTTACTTCGGATGATTATATATATATATAATATTTATTAATATATATATATATATATATATATATATATATATATGATATCATTTAGATATTTTTCATTTAAATTACTTTTACTATCATAATTAGATCTATCTTTGCAACAAAAACAGAAGAGACAAGCATTATTTCGGCCATCTGTAGCCCGAAAATCATTGCCTGTCCTTTGGTTTGTATAATAGTAACTTATACAACTACATTTGGGTTATTAGAAAATGTCGAAATAACGTGACTCTGGAAAGTTTTTTCGCATTCAAAGGCATGTAAAGGGAACCATTGACACAGAGAAGAAAGAGTTAAAACTTCACATGTGCTCGCGCTCAAGACCGCTAATGAACATCTGAACACAAACAATCAAATGCACATCGACGGATCTTCCTCTGTCTGTTCTCCAAAATGTAATCAAATGTATATTTCTGCAAGCATTTTTAAACTGTTTAACTGTGTCTAAGGCAGGCAAAGGCATTCGTTTTCGCCACTGCACAATACACACACATTATTACCGCGGGATGGCGGGTGTTCATTTCATATAAATTAATGTAGGCCTATATGTCCAAAAAACGGGTAATGTCATACTTTGTAGTAGTGCTATCGTGGCGTAATAATCTGTTTGGTTGTAAAATGTATTACCTGAATGAAATGAAATCGTTTCGTCCTGTGGAATTTCACATAGCCTACAGCTTACGAAGATGTTCAACTAATAAAGATCTTCATCGCTGGCAAAAATATGATGCATTTGCAGATATGCTTTCACTTGACTACCATAGGTCCACGGCCACTTCATTCAACGCTTTTGCTGTTCTTAAATCCGAGTCGAGTGTGAATTGAAAGCGCTTCAGATGAGTCATTGCGTGCAGGAAACTGAACAGATCATTCAAACTGATTCGCGAACCGATTAAGACAGATCTGCCAACTTGTTTGATGAAGTCTTTGAACAGAATCGACACAAAAGAGTGATTCATTTGCCACTGGACAAATTCATTGGCAGCAACAGCAGAATGAGACCTGAGCAGCAACAGCGCGAACTCATTCGGAATATTTTGAAGGCGTAACAGTTGAATATTCTATCTCATCATTAAAAAGTAGAGACGATTATAGACGAAAATGGAGAGAGATTTTACCTTAGTTTTTATTTTATGCAAAACATTTTAGTCTTGTCTTTTTTCGTCAACAATAATGCATGTTAATTTAGTCTTCGTCAGCGTTTTTGGACATTGGTGCAGTCTCGTCATCGTCTCGTCTTAGTCATGGAAAAAAAGTTCGTTGACGAACATATTTAGTCTCGTCTCGTCTGACGAAATTAACACTAATGGGAACAGCAAAGAGGCATCGCCATGACAGTGAAGACAGACGCATCACGGGTCAAAGGTCACATCAAAGACCAGAGGTCACATTATACATGTAAAAGACAAAGAACTCAAAAATTTTGCGTGTGAAGAAAACGTCTCGGGTTATGACTATAACCCTTGTTCCCTGAGAAGGGAACGAGACAATGCATCGAGAATCGACACATTGAGGACGCTCCCTTAGCGTGCGCCTCTGAAGTAAAAATGAAACTAATCCAATCCTGATTGGTGTTGCGTCGTGACATAACATGTGACGGCATAACCGGAAGCATAAAGGTGACGCTGACGCATAGAATGCCAGCCTCGCGATGAAGCAAGACGCTCTAAGGCCTCGAGGGGCGTGGCAGAGCGATGCATTGTCTCGTTCCCTTCTCAGGGAACAAGGGTTATAGTCATAACCCGAGACGTTCCCTATCGAGGAAACTCGACAATGCATCGAGAATCGACACTTTGGGGAACGAATGCCCACTAGGCCACGCACCGAAAACAGGCCTGCCCCGGAGTGAAACTGATTCAGGCACTCAGCTAGGACGAGAGCACATGTGCGCCAGGCGTACTAGGGAGGTGCAGAATATAGAACCGAACAAAAGTGTGTGGGGTAGCCCAACCGGCTGCCTCACAGATCTCCTGGATGGGAACTCCCGAAAGGAGGGCCCTAGAGGACGCCATGCCTCTAGTAGAAAGAGCCCTAACGGCCAAAGGTGAAGGCAAATTGCGCACCTTGTAGGCCTACTTATGGTTTGTAAAGCCGGAAGCCCCTAATAGGTGATCCAAAACACACTACAGTAGGTCCGACCTCCTCCAAGAAGAGGACCTCTCAAGGCAAATACTCGGAACTCTGACTGGCAGAGCAAGGAACCTCTCCTTTTCTGCCGACACATGAGGTGGAGGATGAAATACTTGCAGGACCATGGACCTAGCCATGATAAATTGCACTTAAGGCACATAGCTGGGTCTCGGATGCAGGATGGCCTTAACTCCGCCGGGGGCACATCCCAAGCAAGCTGGCGATAATGCCAGGGCTTGGAGATCTCCCAGTCTCTGTAAAGAAATAGCTAAGAGAAAGGCTATCTTGAACGTGAGGTCCTAGGCGAAGCCGACTGGAGGTATTCGAAGGGAGCCAGGAATAGCCCTTCGAGAACCACCACCAGGTCCCAGGAAGGAACCCTGGACCTGACTGTCGGTCTCATCCTCCAATACCATGGAGAAATAGTATGACCAGTTGGTGCCTCCCCAAAGGCCCAACATTTAGTGGTGCATGGAATGCCGCAATGGCAGCCACGTACACCCTACATGTGGATGGGGAGAGATTCGCAGAGAAATGATCTTGAAGAAACTCCAGAACTGAAGCCATTGGGCAGTTAACTGGGCCTAACTCAAGTTCTCTACACCAAGTGGAAAAAACATTCCACTTGAGGCCATATAATCTCCTAGTAGACGGAGCCCTAGAGATAAGTATGGTTTCGACCACCCCAGATGATAGACCAGCATCTAGGTACTGAGCCCCCTCAGAGGCTAGACCCACAATTTCCACAGCTCTGGATGAGGATGGAATATAGTGCCTTCCGCCTGAGACAACAGATCCCTCCTCAGAGGAATCTGCCAAGGCGGAGCTATCAGGAGTGAAATTAAGTCTGAAAACCATACTCGGGCTTGCCAACACAGGGCTACCAGAAGAAGACTGATGCCCTCCTGACTGACCCTCTCCAGGACTTGGGAGCAGAGCGATCGGGGAAAAAGCTACAGGCGAAGCCTCGGCCAGGCCTGTACCATGGCATCCAAGCCCCAGCGGGCCTGGATGAGTGAGGGAGAACCAAAGTGGACAGTTGGACGGACGTCCCTCGAGACGCAAACAGATCCACTTCCACTGGTCCAAACCTCTGCCATATCAACTCCACCACCTCTGGATGGAGTCTCAATTCCCGGGCCTCAGCCCCTGCCTCGACAGGATGTCTGCTCCCTAATTCAGAACCCCCGGGACATATATTGTTCTTATAGATAATATTTCCCTTGGGACCATAAAATGATCAGATGCGCCAATCTGGATAGAGGGCACAATCTGAGTGTCCTTTGTCGGTTCAGATAAGCTACCACTGAGACGTGGTAACCGTTGATGTCTGTGAGAAGCTCCTCAGAGCCCTGAACACAGCCAACATCTCTAGGCAATTTATATGCCAAGAATGATGATGGTCCTGCCACAGACCCCTGGCAAAGCGGCCTTAGACCGCGCCCCAGCCAGCGAGGGAAGCGTCTGTCGAAACAGTTTCCCGGCGACATGACTCCCCTAACACTGGACCTTGGGACAAGAACCAAGGTTTCTTCCATATTAATAGGGAACGAAGGCATCTGCGCGTAACCTTTATTATACGGAACAGATTCCCCTTGGGGAAAAAAACCCTTGGCTTTTGGGCCATCATTGAAGGGGCCTCATGTGAAGCAGGCCCAAAGGAATTACGTTGGATGCCGCTGTTATGAGGACCAGCAGTCTTTGAAATTGCTTTACAATGATGGCCTGGCCTAGCTTTATCCTGGACCCCATGGCCAGGATGGATTCGATACGAACGGGAGACATACGTGCCCGCATCGTAACCGAATTCCGTACCACGCCCAGAAGAGTAGTCTTCTGAGCTGGGTCCAACACCTTTTCTTAGTGTTGAGCCTCAACCCCCGGTTCTGAATGTGGCCAAGGACGACATCTCGATGCCGAACTGCCATTTCCTGAGACTGGGTCAATATGAGCCAGTCGTCCATGTAATTCAGTATACGGATGCCCTGAAGCCTCAGTGGAGCCAGAGCCGCATCCATACACTTTGTGAACGTGCGGGGAGAGAGTGCTAGGCCGAACGAAAGAACCCGATATTGGTATGCTTCGCCCCCGAAAGCAACCTCAGGAACCTCCTGTGATATGGAAGGATGGAGACATGAAATAAGCGTCTTCTAGATCCATCGTGACAAACCAGTCCTCGGATCTGATTTGGTTCACGATAATGGTAACAGTAAGCATTTTGAACCTGAATCTCCTCAAAGAATGATTCAAAAAGCCCTAGATCTAAAATAGGCCTCAGTCCGCCATCCTTCTTTGGAACTATAAAGTACCGGCTGTAAAATCTTGACTCCCTGTCTGGTAGGGGAACACATTCTATGGCCCCTTAATTCCAGTAGAGTCTGTACCTCTTGTTCCATAACCCAAACCTGTTCTGGAACCACTGCAGTCGGTACCACCCCAGCAAACTAGGGAGGTCGGTGACCGAACTGCAATCTGTACCCATATTTTATAATATTTTATAATATACAGGACCCATATAGATATATGTTCGGAAGGCGTTGCCATTGTTCTACAAAATCTACTAAGGGAACCAGCCCCTCGAGGCTGGCCTCGGGTGTTTTTCGAGCACTATTCTCGACTTCCTGAAGCGGTGGACCGGCAGGAAAAAAGTCGATACAGATTTTGTGACCATAGTCGGTGCCCTGTTGCAAGCTTTTGGGGCGAACGCCATGGTGTGCGTTCGCTGGAAATCGATGTGGCCCGAAGCGTCAAAGACGGCGGGACAACAACATCTTCCCCGAGGGCACCTGCTGCTAGAACAACCTCGATTGTTCCACAGCAGGGGGGCAGCCCTCTTTTTTTTTTTTTTTTTTTTTCGCTTCCTGAAACCTGTCAACGACTGTAATTACAGCGTTGGAAAACAGGCCAGAAGGAGATAGCAGAGCGGCCAACAGGAAATATTCCCTTATTTAGATCTTTAAGAAGATCGGCCTGGTACGCGTGCAAAATCGTCATAGAGTGCAGGCACGCACCAGCCTGACCCTTTTTTTTTTTTTTTTTTTATTATTTTTTGAAATATTTTACCAAAGGAACCAGGCTCTCAAGCCTGGCTTCGGGTATTAATCGGGATTCGTTCCTGACCCCCTGAAGCGGGTTTCCGGCAGGGCTGGACCGAAAAACGATTCTCGATGGGCGAACGCGAAAGCTGCCTGGCCGCAAGCCTGTGGGGCGGACAGTGCAGCCTGCGTTCGCTGGAAACCGATGTGTCCCGAAACGTTTTTAACGGGGGAAGAGCAACATCGATTTCCTGCACCATATAAGCCCAGCCAACCAGTGCAGAGGTGTCCCTGCACGGTTTGTTGGGCAGCACCGGGGCTTAAAGCAAAGATGCCAGATCAGGAGAAAGATAACTCACTAAAGCTTCCTCCATCTGTGGCATCTTGCCATAACCCGACTCTCTCGCACCCACCACATTCGAATAAACATATAATGAATGTGGTGAGATACGTAAAGTGTGGGGTTTCTCCCAGGATCTACACATATATATATTTTTTTATAAAGATCTGGGAAAAACAGTAAGCCCCGGCTCTGAGTTTGTGAACGGTGCTGCAGGAATCTCTCATCTAGTTCATTTTGACGGGGATCATCCTGCTTATTTTGTGGCCAGCTTATATATTTAAATATATTTATTTATTTATTTATTTAATACTGGCCACAGCACTCATCACAACAATACAAGCTCTACATAAGCAGAAACATAAGCCGGCGAGTGTGACTCATGTTGCTCGTTCCCGATGCTGAGCACATCTACTTCCTTATAAACAGATAGCTCGAGCACTGGGCACTCGTCACGGGCAGAAGAAGCCGCATCGCGGGCGTCTGAGTCGTGAACTATTGTCATAGAATCTGCGGATGATGAGAGAAAAGGTGCCTCAGCAGTCTCGTTCTCATCCGCGAGATCCTTCTGCGATCTCCGCGATCTAAGCCGTCGCGCCGCCTCAACGGACGCGGGACCCGAATCGCGGGGATCGCGAGCCTGGCCATCATCAGTAAAATAATATAGCCAAGCGAGAGCGCAGCACTCTAATAGGAAGTGCTTTCTTAGTATCACAGGCAGCCCTCTCGAGGCGCTGACTGTGCGTGCTGCGCCCCTAAACAATACACACACACACACACACACACACAGCAGATGCGTGTCCCCACCCGTGGCATATAATCTTGGGCAGGGGTGCACACACTTAGTGTATTGTTCACTCGCCATGATATAGAGCTTAGCACAGACAAACAACATCAAATAAGACAGACAGTTTCACAGAGAGCGCTTGCTGAAGAGCGATAGCTGGCATTCTATGCGTCAGCGTCACCTTTATGCTTCCGGTTATGCCGTCACATGTTACGTCACGACGCAACACCAATCAGGATTGGATTAGTTTCATTTTTACTTCAGAGGCGCACGCTAAGGGAGCGTCCCCAAAGTGTCGATTCTCGATGCATTGTCGAGTTTCCTCGATAGGGAACCTGACTATTTTATATAAAAGTATCAATTAAAAATATACAGCATATACTAATTTATAATAATATATAAAATAATTGTATTTAATAATATAAAATAGGGTTTAATAATAGTAAAGAATGGAGCTGATGGTCTCCTGAGTTTCATACGGACCTTCACTTGTTCTATCATTGACCTCAGTGCTCCTCATGCTGTGTTTCTGAACAGTCTCTCTCTGCTGGTCCTACAGGACAGAGAAACACCAAACTGAAAGAGATCATCAGCTCACACTGGACTGAGAGGACAGGAGGACATGTGTGGGAAAGCTGGAACAACTGATCACCTGAACATCTGAAAACCTGAACACCTGAACAGCTGAACATCTGAACACCTGATCATCTGAACACCTGAATACCTGATCATCTGAACACCTGGGGCCCGTTCTTCGTACGTCGCTAACTCACTTAGCTGGATTTGATTGTTGGCGATTTGGCATGATCTTGGATTGTTTGGTTCTTCGACGCTCATCCTAGACTTGCTGTCATAGCAACAGGTGCGCTAGCTTGAACCTGCTCGCGAGCAGGCTTATTTCATGTTAACAGGATTAGATCGCTGCTTCATTAGCGGAGCTGATACGGGAAGTCTTTTAGCGCAGCGCGATAGTGTAGGCTACTTTTTGAGAGATATTGTTTTTCTCATGACTCGTGAGGATGTCGTTTACATCATTAATTTGTTGGAAACGCATAAATGTTCGACTCATCGGAGTCAGGCTTTAATAACAGTGCAGGCAAGGCAAGTTACTATTGCGACTCTTATCCAGATTAGTAATATTAATTATTAGTTAATAATTAATCAAATTTTAAAAAGGCAGTTGACTGACTAAAATCTCCTAGATGGTGTGTGACTATGTTCCATATCACAAATATGGCCAGGATCTGTGCATGACTCAAGAATATTCAGAGATTTATGCACATTATTTGAACGTGGTAAGGAAAAATATAAATATCAAGCTCACTGTATTACATACACTTATGCTGATCCTAACAGAACTGAATTTTTCCATTAAACAAGTGATTACAGCAGGATCCTGCTTGGAGACAGGTGTTTTATGACCCCATTCCCTGACCCAAACCCCAGACCAGTTACGATGCAGCTCTAGCCAGGACAAGGGCACACAATGAAGTGAACTTTAGCCAACTAAAGTATCTGAAAAGCCTGAGGGCTGCAGCTGACATGGCCTGTGACATGACATGGGCCATATTACACAACATTGCACCATCAGAAAAAATATAAAACATTTCATTAATGTTTAATAAAAGACAAGACAAATATTCTTAGTTCTTTGAGTTTTATTTTAATTGTTCTTTGTAAAGAAAAGCCAGTGATCAAGTCATATTTTGCCTGAAAATGATATATATTGTACTCTGTGTGAAATAATATATTAGCACTTACTCTGAAGTTCCTATGAAGCAACTCTATCTCTAGTGCCAGTTTTTTTTTTTAAGTTGTCAAGTATTTTCAAAATACTCTGTTCCCTTTATCGAGGGAAACTCGACAATGCATCGAGGTCGATACTTTGGGGACGCTCCCTTAGCGTGCGCCTCTGAAGTAACAATGAAACTAGTCCAATCCTGATTGGCGTTGCGTCATGACGCAACATGTGACGGCATACCCGGAAGTATAAAAGTAGCGCCGACGCATACACATACCAGCTATCGCTCTTCAGCAAGCGCTCTCTGTGAAACTGTCTGTCTTATTTGATGTTGTTTGTCTGTGCTAAGCTCTATATCATGGCGAGTGAACAATACACTAAGTGTGTGCACCCCTGCCCAAGATTATATGCCACGGGTGGGGACACGCATCTGCTGTGTGTGTGTGTATTGTTTAGGGGCACAGCACGCACAGTCAGCGCCTCGAGAGGGCTGCCTGTGATACTGTGAAGCACTTCCTATTAGAGTGCTGCGCTCTCGCTTGGCTATATTATTTCACTGATGATGGCCAGGCTCGCGATCCCCGCGATTCGGGTCCCGCGTCCGTTGAGGTGGCGCAACGGCTTAGATCGCGGAGATCGCAAAAGGATCTCGCGGATGAGAACGAGACTGCTGAGGCACCTTTTCTCTCAGATTCTATGACACTCGTTCACGACGCAGAAGCCCGTTATAGCCCTTCTTCTGCCCGTGACGAGTGCCCAGTGCTCGAGCTATCTGTTTATAAGGAAGTAGATGTGCTCAGCATCGGGAACGAGCAACATGAGTCACACTCGCCGGCTTATGTTTCTGCTTATGTAGAGCTTGTATTGTTGTGATGAGTGCTGTGGCCAGTATTAAATAAATAAATAAATATATTTAAATATATAAGCTGGCCACAAAATAAGCAGGATGATCCCGTCAAAATGAACTAGACGAGAGATTCCTGCAGCACTGTTCACAAACTCCGGGAGAGTCGTGAACAGAGCCGGGGCTTACTGTTTTTCCCAGATCTTTATAAAAAAATATATATATATATATATATATATATATATATATATATATATATATATATATATATATATATATGTGTGTAGATCCTGGGAGAAACCCCACACTTTACGTATCTCACCACATTCATTATATGTTTATTCGAATGTGGTGGGTGCGAGAGAGTCGGGTTATGGCAAGATGCCACAGATGGAGGAAGCTTTAGTGAGTTATCTTTCTCCTGATCTGGCATCTTCGCTTTAAGCCCCGGTGCTGCCCAACAAACCGTGCAGGGACACCTCTGCACTGGTTGGCTGGGCTTATATGGTGCAGGAAATCGATGTTGCTCTTCCCCGTTAAAAACGTTTCGGGACACATCGGTTTCCAGCGAACGCAGGCTGCACTGTCCGCCCCACAGGCTTGCGGCCAGGCAGCTTTCGCGTTAGCCCATCGAGAATCGTTTTTCGGTCCAGCCCTGCCGGAAATCCGCTTCAGGGGGTCAGGAACGAATCCCGATTAATACCCGAAGCCAGGCTTGAGAGCCTGGTTCCTTTAGTAAAATATTAAAAAAAAAAATATTTTTGCGTGCCTGCACTCTATGACGATTTTGCACGCGTACGAGGCCGATCTTCTTAAAAATCTAAATAAGGGAATATTTTCTGTTGGCCGCTCCGCTATCTCCTTCTGGCCTGTTTTCCAACGCTGTCACTACAGTCGTTGACAGGTTTCAGGAAGCGAAAAAAAAAAAAAAAAGAGGGCTGCCCCCCCGCTGTGGAACAATCGAGGTTGTTCTAGCAGCAGGTGCCCTCGGGGAAGATGTTGTTGTCCCGCCGTCATTGACGCTTCGGGCCACATCGATTTCCATCGAGATTTTCGATTTTCACATCGAACATCGATTTTCGATTTTCACATCGATTTTCACATCGAACGCACACCGTGGCGTTCGCCCCAAAAGCTTGCAACAGGGCACCGACTATGGTCACAAAATCTGTATCGACTTTTTTCCTGCCGGTTCACAGCTTCAGGAAGTCGAGAATAGTGCTCGAAAAACATCCGAGGCCAGCCTCGAGGGGCTGGTTCCCTTAGTAGATTTTGTAGAAGAATGGCAATGCCTTCCGAACATATATCTATATGGGTCCTGTATATTATAAAATGTTATAAAAATATGGGTACAGATTGCAGTTCGGTCACCGACCTCCCTAGTTTGCTGGGGTGGTACCGACTGCAGTGGTTCCAGAACAGGCTCGGGTTATGGAACAAGAGGTACAGACTCTACTGGAATTAAGGGGCCATAGAATGTGTTCCCCTACCAGACAGGGAGTCAAGGTTTTACAGCCGGTACTTTGTAGTTCCAAAGAAGGATGGCGGACTGAGGCCTATTTTTAGATCTAGGGCTTTTTGAATCGTTCTTTGAGGAGATTCAGGTTCAAAATGCTTACTGTTACCATTATCGTGAACCAAATCAGATCCGAGGACTGTTTTGTCACGATGGATCTAAAAGACGCTTATTTCATGTCTCCATCCTTCCATGTCACAGGGGGTTCCTGAGGTTGCTTTCGGGGGCGAAGCATACCAATATCGGGTTCTTCCGTTCGGCCTAGCACTCTCTCCCCGCATGTTCACAAGGTGTATGGATGCGGCTCTGGCTCCATTGAGGCTTCAGGGCATCCGTATATTGAATTACATTGACGACTGGCTCATATTGACCCAGTCTCAGGAAATGGCAGTTCGGCATCGAGATGTCGTCCTTGGCCACATTCAGAACCGGGGGTTGAGGCTCAACACTTAGAAAAGGTGTTAGACCCAGCTCAGAAGACTACTCTTCTGGGCGTGGTACGGAATTCGGTTACGATGCGGGCACGTATGTCTCCCGCTCGTATCGAATCCATCCTGGCCATGGTGCCCAGGATAAAGCTAGGCTAGGCTAGGCCAGGCCATCATTGTAAAGCAATTTTCAAAGACTGCTGGTCCTCATAACAGCGGCATCCAACGTAATTCCTTTGGGCCTGCTTCACATGAGGCCCCTTCAATGATGGCTCAAAAGCCAAGGGTTTTTTCCCCAAGGGGAATCTGTTCCGTATAATAAAGGTTACGCGCAGATGCTTTCGTTCCCTATTAATATGGAAGAAACCTTGGTTCTTGTCCCAAGGTCCAGTGTTAGGGGTGTCATGTCGCCGGGAAACTGTTTCGACAGACGCTTCCCTCGCTGGCTGGGGCGCGGTCTCGGACAGCCGCTTTGCCAGGGGTCTGTGGCAGGACCATCATCATTCTTGGCATATAAATTGCCTAGAGATGTTGGCTGTGTTCAGGGCTCTGAGGAGCTTCCTCACAGACATCAAAGGTTACCACGTCTCAGTGGTAGCTTATCTGAACCGACAAAGGACACTCAGATTGTGCCCTCTATCCAGATTGGCGCATCTGATCATTTTATGGTCCCAAGGGATATATTATCTATAAGAACAATATATGTCCCGGGGGTTCTGAATTAGGGAGCAGACATCCTGTCGAGGCAGGGGCTGAGGCCCGGGAATTGAGACTCCATCCAGAGGTGGTGGAGTTGACATGGCAGAGGTTTGGACCAGTGGAAGTGGATCTGTTTGCGTCTCGAGGGACGTCCGTCCAACTGTCCACTTTGGTTCTCCCTCACTCATCCAGCCCCGCTGGGGCTTGGATGCCATGGTACAGGCCTGGCCGAGGCTTCGCCTGTACGATTTTTCCCCGATCGCTCTGCTCCCGGGAGTCCTGGAGAGGGTCAGTCAGGAGGGCATCAGTCTTCCTCTGGTAGCCCTGTGTTGGCAAGCCCGAGTATGGTTTTTAGACTTAATTTCACTTCTGATAGCTCCGCCATGGCAGATTCCTCTGAGGAGCGATCTGTTGTCTCAGGCGGAAGGCACTATATTCCATCCTCATCCAGAGCTGTGGAAATTGTGGGTCTAGCCTCTGAGGGGGCTCAGTACCTAGATTCTGGTCTATCATCTGGGGTGGTCGAAACCATACTTATCTCTAGGGCTCCGTCTACTAGGAGATTATATGACCTCAAGTGGAATGTTTTTCCACTTGGTGTAGAGAACTTGAGTTAGGCCCAGTTAACTGCCCAATGGCTTCAGTTCTGGGGTTTCTTCAAGATCATTTCTCTGCGAATCTCTCCCCATCCACACGTAGGGTGTATGTGGCTGCCATTGCGGCATTCCATGCACCACTAAATGTTGGGCCTTTGGGGAGGCACCAACTGGTCATACTATTTCTCCATGGTATTGGAGGATGAGACCGACAGTCAGGTCCAGGGTTCCTTCCTGGGACCTGGCGGTGGTTCTCGAAGGGCTATTCCTGGCTCCCTTCGAATACCTCCAGTCGGCTTCGCCTAGGACCTCACGTTCAAGATAGCCTTTCTCTTAGCTATTTCTTCACAGAGACTGGGATATCTCCAAGCCCTGGCATTATCGCCAGCTTGCTTGGGATGTGCCCCCGGCGGAGTTAAGGCCATCCTGCATCCGAGACCCAGCTATGTGCCTTAAGTGCAATTTATCATGGCTAGGTCCATGGTCCTGCAAGTATTTCATCCTCCACCTCATGTGTCGGCAGAAAAGGAGAGGTTCCTTGCTCTGCCAGTCAGAGTTCCGAGTATTTACCTTGAGAAGTCCTCTTCTTGGAGGAGGTCGGACCTACTGTAGTGTGTTTTGGATCACCTATTAGGGGCTCCCGGCTTTACAAACCATAAGTAGGCCTACAAGGTGCGCAATTTGCCTTCACCTTTGGCCGTTAGGGCTCTTTCTACTAGAGGCATGGTGTCCTCTAGGGCCCTCCTTTCGGGAGTTCCCATCCAGGAGATCTGTGAGGCAGCCGGTTGGGCTACCCCACACACTTTTGTTAGGTTCTATATTCTGCACCTCCCTAGTACGGCTGGCGCACATGTGCTCTCGTCCTAGCTGAGTGCCTGAATCAGTTTCACTCCGGGACAGGTTTTTCGGTGTTTTTCGGTGCGTGGCCTAGTGGGTATTCGTTCCCCAAAGTATCGACCTCGATGCATTGTCGAGTTTCCCTCGATAAAGGGAACGTCTCGGGTTATGACTACAGTAGGTTACCAACCAGAATAATACTTTCAACGCCGCCGCTTTGCCGCGGCGGTGAAATTCGGGGTGTATTTGCTGCCTTTAACCGCTAAGAGGCGCTACAATCACAGACTTTGAAAAGTGTCCGTTTATTCTCTCTATTGCGTAATCTGCCGCTGCGTCGCGGCTCATTCAGAGCGATTGAAAGCTGGTAGCAGATGCATTTAAGTGAAATGTAGTTAAAATAATTCATCACAATACTTAAATTAAATTGAATAAATAATGAAAACATTTCAATATAAAACATTGCAATAGAAACATATTAGGCTACATCAAGGCTTTGGAAGAGTATAAGACGTTGACGTAAACGTTCAGGTGGTGGCTCTGTGGTTAACGCAACGACACAGAGATCCAAGAGACCCGAGATCGAATCTCAATATAACAACATGTTGGCCGACAGCATTAATCTTTAACCGTTCTTGATGCTTAAATAGTTGACTGTTTATTTGCGAGTTTATTAACTGTTTATTTATTTAAAGTCAAGCGTTTTTTTTTTATAATCAATGGCATATTACAACATTGCTACAGTAGAGCTGGGGGGTTGTAAGGGGGGGCTTCTTACATTCGCTTCATAAACACACGCACACTAGCACACACATGCAATCTTTTTTCTGCACCCGATGGATAGACTCATAATTTTCAAGCCTGCCCCCATCGCCCCAACACAATGCTAATGAAATACGCAACAAGCTTAAAATGTTCCAATTTATTGAAGTAACAAGTAGGCTAGTATCTAAATACAAACTAAACAAACAAAAACAAAAATAGAGAAAATAAAAGTGCTGCTGTGTCAAAATGTTAAAAAAGAAAAGAAGAGAAATCCATTTGGCAAGACAAAAAAATTAAAAAATTCAAACAGACAACATAGGCTAATGTGTTTGATATGGGATTAAAATTATGGGCAGTGCATGAGATATAAACTAATGATTAATTATGTCAAAATTCCTTTGTTCCGATCAGAGCATGTGAGCATTTCTGGATATTCCTCGGCTCGCTCATTCCGCTCAGGGTCGCGCGCTCATGCTGTCTCCGACTAGTTTTTTTCTAGTCAACTAGTAGCCTAGTTGTTTATTTAAGCCATCAGTGGACAAATCACCCCTTTATATTGATTTAATAACTTAAATAGGCTATGCAGGGTAATGAGTGAGTGTTAAGCTGCACTCAAGCGCACGAGCCGGAGACAAAAATAGCAAGGAGACATTTAATTGTTTATTAATAAACTGGTGTTTTCTGCGTCGCTGCAAAGATGAAGATGCGATGTAGACTCGCCATGAACGAATAAAGATATAAAGGCATAAAAAGGAAAAGTTCCTCCCGTTGGCGCGCCCAACCTGTCACTAGGCTATTTCCCACCCATAGAAGGGCGCGCCCCACACTTTGAGCGGCGACTACCATCTAGGGGGGATCTAGCCGGTGTTCTGTCTCTCCCTCTCTCTGCTCTCTGCCGTGCAAGCGGCCGCGCGCTACACAGTTTGAACCTACAGTCTATGGTTTGAACTTACATATTCACGTAGCCTTTCGAAAACAGGGACATTCATTGTCCCGGGAGAGTGCTTAAATTTCCCGGGACAGGTTATTAAAAAGAAGGACAATACCGGTAAAACCGGGACCGGTGGCAACCTAACTTGCATTTAGACTTTATTTCCATGCAAAAAAGAAACACACAATCTTATTCTTGCTACATTTTAAATTTGTTTTGCCAAAGAAATTGCAGCTAAATTAAACGAAACGGTACAAATCGAAAATAGTCCAAAGCAACCTAAATTAAAGACACGAGTTTTGCCTCTCTCGCGCTGGATCTCAGCAAGTTTATTTAGTCTCCCTTGCTCAAACATTCTTAAACTCTACAGAACCAGTTGAAACAACTGGATTGAACACTTCAATTTAAATTTGTGTGTGAAAACAATTTAAATAGGCTACAATAAATAAACAACAATATTTATAATTTAATCAAATATGGGGACACATCGAGAGATGTAGCCTATCCTTAAAATAATTTTGCCTTTGCCATCGGGCTGGCTATCCGCCACTCTCCATATGAATGAGGAACATTAACACCTATTGTCTGTTCCTCCAAACCCCCCACAGGCTCTCTGAGTCTGAGTCTGACTTAAAATAAAGAGAAGTCGCAATTCACACTTAAATCGCTCTTCTAGCATTAGGCTATTAAAGTGTTGATAATGAAAGAATTAAATGATTTAAGCTACATGTGGTATTTCTGTCATAAAAGTTTATTACTAAATATTTCATTATTTAAATAATTTAAGAAATAAAACTGGTTTGGGCCAGCTTTTTCCAAGCAAAACTAAATATAGCCTAATCTTCAAACGCATGTTCATTTTGTTGTCATGAACAAAATGCTCAACTCAATATTAAATTCTACAGGGATCTTTGGGTCCAGGCATGCAAAATGTGAATTAGTTATTTTTTAAATTATTATTATTCAAATAAATATCGGTGCTTCGTGGTAGCCTACTGCTGATAAACTAAATAACATTTAGATAATAATTATGAACTTTAAATGAAACAATATAGCAACACTTCGACGAATAAATGATTTGATCTGTTTTTACATTTAATTCAGGGCGATTTAGTCTCTACATTTAATTAAACGAGATTTTCACCTTGTCATTTTCTCATTGCGAGGCGCTCACAATCACATCATAAACATATTTGAGCAGATTCTCTGTACCTCTCGTTTTCATATGGATTACATAATCAGATAACATTTATTAACCTAAATATTTAGACATTTAAAGGCTTTAGACATAGCCGATTTCCTATCTTGACTGAGCTGAGGCAAGTGGCTTTCGGTTAATTTTTGTGACGCGCAGTTCCCGGAGACCGAGAGAGACGACATATAAACTTTTGTCATTAGCCTAAAAAAAGTTTACAGTTTTGAACGATGTAGGCTACTGTACTCTTATCTGTATGACCAAAAAAAATCACGTAGGCCTATAGCCTATTAAGTTATTTTAGCTGTTATGAGAAAAATAAATCAAATGAACGCGCTGCCTCGTTTGTCGAAAACTTTACTTAAAACCATGTTTTTAAAAACTCTATGTAGGTTATAGGGAATAAAACAAATATAGATATATATAGGCCTATATATCTTTTTTTTATACAAAACTGCTTTTGAACAATTGGTATTATTAGCTACAGATCTAAAGTCGTTCTGTTGGATAGCCTATTTGTTCCTTAGTGTAAAATGGAAATGCATGGTAATATTATTTTATAAATATAAGCAAAAAAATATGTGGTGTAACAGAGGTTTAGAACTAAACAAATCTGCATTAATAGCCTAAAAATATATAGATTTTTTACAGAAGTCCATGTTTGTTCGGGATTTGAACGCAGGTCTGCCGATTGATGAACCGTCAGCTTTACCACTCGGCCATGTCGAAGCTCACTGAGAAAAGCCCAAACATTTATTTCACCAGTGTGTGTTCGCTCAAATGAGTGAGAACGTTTTGTTGTTAGCCTACTGTGAGTGTAGCCTACTTTACATGAATAAAATAGACCTTTTACAGTTTTAAAATATGATATCCTATCTGTATGACCAAAAATAACGAAGTAGGCTATAGCCTATTAAGTTATTTTAGCAGAAAAATAAATTCAAGTGAACGCGCTGCTGCGTTTGTCGAACTTAATTCAGTGGCAGAAGAAAACCCCATTTTAGAATACGCACTAGGCGTGGTGTGTCAAAATACTTAATTATAAACTTCAATATTTCGTTCAAAACCACATCAAAACGCTTTGTGACATTTTAAAAAGCCGTGAATGTATTAATGCCACTGGAACCAGGATCGTAACTGAAATGCGCTGCATGTTATCTCTCAATACAGGAGCAGAAGCGCTGGTTCAGATTTTATTGTTTGTTGTTTAAACGTGCGTGTTTTAGGCTATATTTAAAAATATATATACTATATTTGATAAGGTCTATTTAGGGTAGGCCTATTCGCTATAGCCTACTGTGGAGGGGGGAAATCACCCACCGGCAAATCGCACCTTGCTTAACCATGTTTTTTTAAATTATTTCTGAAAGAATTCCAGTCCTGCTGTCTGCTGTCCTGTCTCCGTGAAGTTTTTTGTTTGTTTGTTTGTTTGTTTATTTTTTAACAGAACTGTTTTTGAAGACGTAAATTTAGTCAATCTGTTGGATGAGATTTGTTCCTTAGTGTAAAATGGAAATGCATGGTAATTATATAAAAAACATATTTATTCGGGTTTCGAACCCGTGTCTTTGTACTGCTTAAACCTTCAGCTCTACCACTCGACCACAAGTTCGGCTGTTTAAGCGTCAGTGTGCCCACAAACGACTGATGCACTCTTCAATCTTCTCATTCCTCAATAGTTTAGCATCATTGATTGCACCTAATTTATTTTCACTGACTGCGAGATAGGCCTCTTTTAAATTGATTCATAAAATGTTCTGCTCTAAAAGTTTGCTATATTCTATTTAAAATGTAGGCTACTTTTACATACGTTTTGCTTTCGCTAAATGTCCCTTTGCGCCACCTGGCGGTCATTTCGCGAATGACTTAGAAATGCGACAGGGTTTTTTTTGCCGCGGTGAATTCACCGCGGCAGACGCCGCGGCGGCAATAGGCATTCTGGTTGGCTACCTACTGTATAACCCTTGTTCCCTGAGAGGGGAACGAGACAATGCATCGTTCTGCCACGCCCCTCCAGGCCTTAGAGCGTCTTGCTTCATCGCGAGGCTGGTATGTGTATGCGTCGGCGCTACTTTTATACTTCCGGGTATGCCGTCACATGTTGCGTCATGACGCAACGCCAATCAGGATTGGACTAGTTTCATTGTTACTTCAGAGGCGCACGCTAAGGGAGCGTCCCCAAAGTATCGACCTCGATGCATTGTCTCGTTCCCCTCTCAGGGAACAAGGGTTATAGTCATAACCCGAGACGTTTTCTAGGGGTAGGGGTAAACCTGTCAAACACATGGCTTATGCATCAAAAAATAAAAGTAAAAAGTACAACACTGCCCACCTCTGCATCACTGCTTTGTGCTGACTCTTCTGTAGATGTGGACTCCTGCAACTCATATTGCATTCAGAAATAATAGGTAGGGCCTACTCAAGTGTAAATTAAGTAAAGTTATTTATGCACTTAAAGATACCTGAGAGGGTTTCTTCACTGTCCTGTGCATTGGGGAAAAAATGGGCATTACAAAGTGTTAGTAAGTGTTAGTGTTAGTGTTAGAAAAAGTCTTACTGCACATGCTTCAGCCACTTGCTTGGGAACACATAAAAGTGTTGGTGTATTGTTTAAAACTGCACAAAAGAGGAAAACACAATTGCATTACAATGAAGTACACTGGGGTAGCCTAGAAATCTAGACGCACCCTAGCGGCAGCAAAAATTATTTTGCAGCAAAGTGTGGTCTAGCAACTCTCAATAGGCTTTTGAGCTGGAAAAAACAAAAACTGGTCAGGCCAATCACATCGTGTATAGAGTCGGCGGGCGGGCTTAACACAATTACGGCACAGTTCTGACGTTCCGCGTGATTTCCATAGGTGATTTCCCTGCTACTTGAAAACATTGAAGATGCAGCGGTCTTTCGAATCGGCTTTGGCCGCGACTCTGGAGGACTTGGAGTTAAGAGAACGTCACTTAAGTCATTCTTAAAAAAAGGAAGATGTGTTCGGAGTTTTGACGACCGGATACGGCAAAAGTTTAATATATTAACTAGCTCCGCTGGTGGAAAAACGCATGGGACTCACTCATCCACAACCGTTCGTTTCTCTGGTTGGTTGTAGCGCTGTCCTATTGCATGCAGAGGGATTTTGAAAGACAACCGTTTATCCCGCCCCTCGGATTGAGGTATGTCAATGGAGAGTTCCCAGACCTAACATCTTGATAGGTCTGGCTTGCCAGGCTAACACTGGGGGGGAAATGTGATCAATAACTCATTTTTTTACATTAACTATGTAGTTTCACAGTCACACATGTAGACTTTCACAAGTCAAAGCAATTCATTACTAGGTTTAACAGCTGATATGACTGGACAGCCATTTGAATTATATGCTTACTTAATTTAATGCAGCAACAAATTATTTTACAGTGTACTTGGATCATTTAAAGTTCATTTACCAGCAGTGAAGGTGTTGCTGCTCCTGGCTGTGGGTCTGAGGAAGAGCTGAACCCAGGGATGCCCTCTACAAGGTTCACATTTAACCCAAGGGCCAGCTCTTCTGCCTGGGTATAATGTGGGGGTGCAGGACCACCACCTGTTTGTTTTTCTTTTCTTTTTATTTCTCAGCCTTTTTCTTGGTTGCTTTGCTTGTTGCTTGGTGGCGCTGCTCTGTACGCGACCCGGGCTCTTGCTCTTGCTCTACTGCACCAATTTGTTGTCTGTGGTTTGTTCTTTTTATTTTATTTTTTATAAGCTCTTACTTTTAGCTACATTGTGACTGCTTTTATGCCAATACCAGTATGGCAATGTTCGTTCAGATATGCCTAGTGGTTGCTGTATGTGGATACCTTGCACAGTGCCAAACACACCCAGGTGCGGCAATTAGTTACACCAGAGACGCACTGCTTGCGCTTCGCCATGCCGGGCCTCCTCCTCTGAACCTGCCTGTTTGCGGGGGGTCGCCAACTGAACGCAATAGAAGGCATAGGAGACGGGGTCAACGAGGTGGAATACGGCAACGTCTCCGACGACGAGGAAACAGACCACCCTTACCATCGATGATTTTGTGCAATGCCAGATCATTGCATGGTAAAATGGAGGAACTTCGAGCTAACTCCAAAGTATGTTTTGAATATCGCACTTCAAGTTTGATGGTGTTTACGGAAACATGGCTGCACCGGGACGTTCCGGACGCTGCTCTGGGGCTGGATGGATTCTCGCTGGTGCGGGCGGATAGGAATGCCCAGTCAGGGAAAACCAGAGGCGGCGGTCTGGCTGTGTATGTGAGTAACGCTTGTGTAAACAGTACACAATTAAAGACACAATCTGTTGTCCTGATGCTGAAGTTCTGTGCTTGAAAATGAGACCTTTCTATCTACCGAGGGAGTTTGGTAGCGTCGTCGTGTGTGCCGTCTATGTCCCTCCTTGTGGAAATGCAGTTAAAGCAGCAAAATGTATAGCGGACTGTGTTCACCAACAATTACAGTGCTCGCCAGAGGCTCCCGTATTTATATTAGGTGATTTTAATCAATGCAAGCTGGAACTGTTCTTGCCTGGCTTCGAAGAATATATAAAACGTGGGACAAGAAAGGATAGAACCCTAGATAAGTGCTATGGCAATATTAAAAAGGCTTATGAAGCCAGAGCGAAACCTCCGCTGCCCAACTCTGACCACAACACTATCCATCTTATTCCTACATACAGGACTATGCTCAAACGCAGTAAACCATGCATGAAGGAAGTAACAGTTTGGTCAGACGATGCCATAGAGAGACTCAAAGATTGTTTCCTTTGCACAGATTGGAATGTTTTTAACGATATGGACATTGATACGACCACTGAGACAATAACGGAGTATATCAACTTTTGTGTGGACAATGTACTCACTAAAAAAACTGTTATTATGTATCCAAACAACAAACCTTATATAAGTAAAGAAATTAAGAGTTGTATTAACAGGAAAAATGCTGCATTTAGAAACCATGATCTTGCTGGGTTGAAAATAATACAAAAGGAGCTTAATCATAAGATAAAAGAAGCGAGGGGGCGACAGAAAGATCTTATTGAGCATCAGTTTTCCACTTCAAATTCTAGAAAAATGTGGGACACAATGAAGGCTGATACTAATATGGAAATAAAACGTCCACTTATAAATACTAATGACGATTTACAGAAAGCTAATGAACTTAATGATTTCTATCTGCGGTTTCAAACTCATAACTTCTCGGATACATGCAGATCTGTTATAGGTTCTCTGACAGGTGATACCGGCAGTAGATTAATAATAGATAGTTCTAAGGTGCAATTACTGTTTCAGCAGTTATGTACTAAGAAATCTAAGGGACCAGATGGGATCTCTTCACAGCTTTTAAAAACCTGTGCTGCAGAACTTACTCCAGTGTGGTGTACACTCTTTCAGCGTTCATTGGACTCACATATAGTTCCTGCGCTCTGGAAAAAAGCTGTGATTATTCCAATTCCAAAAAAGCCACATCCATCTGAGAATAATGATTTTAGACCTGTAGCACTAACATCAATAATAATGAAATGTTTTGAGAAGTACATGGTGTACTTATTAAAAAATGAAGTCATGTCAAAACTAGATCCATGGCAGTTTGCGTACAGACAGGGTAGAAGCACGGATGATGCAGTAGGAAGTATCACCCATCTTGTATCTAAACATTTGGATGATTCAAAGGCATATGCGCGTCTACTTTTTATTGATTTTAGCTCAGCTTTTAATACTTTGCTACCGTACTTATTACTGGAGAAACTTAAATCGATGGATGTAAACCCGTTTATTATTAAATGGTATTTTTCTTTTTTAACAAATAGAACCCAACGGGTTAGGGTTATCAGTACAGGTTATCAGTACAGGAGCCCCTCAGGGGTGTGTGAGCTCCCCAGTTCTCTTCACACTGTATACAAACAGTTGTGTGAGGATTAATAGTAACAACTACATTGTGAAATTTAGTGATGATACTGCGATTCTTAGCTTGTTATATAAAGATCAAGACATTTTGTCTTACTGCTCTGAGATTAATCAGTTTATAGAGTAGTGTGATGCTAATCACCTGATTGTAAATGTGAAGAAAACTGAGGAGATGATATTTGATCCAAAGTCAATTGGGAACCATAACTCTATTTATATCCATGATGTTCCTATCACACAAGTGTCCTCATATAAATATCTGGGTGTTTACATTGACTGTTCTCTTACATGGCAGGCTCATATAGATACCTTGTGCACTCGGCTACAACAAAGACTGTATTTTTTGAGAAGGCTGAGACTTTATGGGGTCAGTAATAGGATTATGATGTTGTTTTATCAGGCTGTATTGGAGAATGTGATTTCTTATGGAATACATCTTTGGTATGGTAATTTAACAGTACATTTGAAATCTAGGCTTGGTCGTCTTATTCGAACGGCCATGAAAGTCATGGGCAGAACAGAACCTCTTTATCTCCAGACCCTATATGAAAAATCTACATTGAGGGAGGCAAATAAGATTATGCATGATACAACACATGTCCTGCACTCTGAGTTTGTAATGTTGCCATCGGGGAGAAGACTTAGAATGCCTAGCTGTAGACTAAACCGGTTTAAGAATTCATTCATTCCTTCAGCGGTTAAGTTATTAAATAGTATCAAGTAGAAATAATAATTTTCTTAAGGGTATAGAGTAGCGCGATGCCGATTACTTTCTAGTGGACAGAGTGGCATGATGCCAATTAATTTTTATTATACAGAGTAGCGTGATGCCGATTACTTTATAGTGGACAGAGTAGTGTGATGCCGATTATTTTATAGTGGAAAGAGTAGTGTGATGCCGATTATTTTATAGTGGACAGAGCGGCGTGGCCAATTAATTTTTAGTGTACAGAGTGACGTGATGCCGATTACTTTTCTGGTGGACAGAGCAGCGTGATGCCGATTACTTTCTAGTGGACAGAGTGGCGTAATGCCAAATAATTTTTAGTGTACAGAGTGGCGTGATGCCGTTTGTGTCCCGGACTCCCAGTGTAGAGAGTGATGTGATGCTAATCATCTTACAGTGCATAGAAGTGCACTTCCAGTGTTCAGTAGCATGATGCCGGGTACTCTCTGGTGCACATAGTAATGTGAGGCCAAATATTTGATTTTAAGTGTGTATTTTTCTCTGTTTTTTATGTATGTGTTTTTGTTTTGAATGTCTGGTGCTGCAGTGGTTGTATTTGTGAGCCCAAAACAAATTTCCCTTTGGGACAATAAAGTATATACCATACCATACCATACCATAAACAGGCAAACATTTATTAACAGTGCCTTTTTAAAAGAGATTAGTATAAGTAGTACAAATTACTATTATGTAGAATATTCTAGTACTTTACTTTTACTTGTTCCTATGTTCTAGTAGTGGGTGGTGACTCTGACATTACAATGAACAAAGTTATTAATTATTTAGAAATTATTAAAATATAAAAATATATAGGCTACTGTAAGTGATAAAAACATCTAACTACAAACTTAATTTGTCTGCTACTTTAAGGTGTTCCCTGGCGTTTTAATTAAGTTTTCAAATTCAGCATCCTTCAAGCAATAACTCGCTCTTCTGTGGAGAAAAATAACTGAGCGCGCTCTTTGGCCACGGTGAGCAGCCAATAGCAGCGTTGCTGTTCAATGTTTCTACTATCGGTACATATCCCAGGTACATCGGTACATATCCCATTTAACCCATCGCATGAACGCGCAATTATCTCAGATAACTCAATCCAGCTATACTAATCATAACCGGCAGGAGTGTTCGAAGAACCCAATTAGCCGGATCATGATGAGCACGATGATATTATCTTGGATGTCTCGTTTGATCTCGGATGTTTTAAGCAACGTACGAAGAACGGGCCCCAGATCATCTGATCACCTGATCACCTGAACATCTGAACACCTGATCACCTGAACACCTGAACACCTGAACATCTGGGGCCGTATTCACAAAGAATTTTATCTTACCACTAGGAGTACTCCTAAATCGCACTAAAATATTTTAGCTAGGAGTTTTCTCTTAAAAGTTATTCACAACGCCTTTCAGACCTACTCTTAGTAAGGAAAAATGACAACTCCTAAACTAAGAGTGAGTCTTCGTTGCTATGGATGAAGTCAATTCTCATGCACGAGCTTCCTCGCAATGATCGCGGTGATTGGTTGTTAGATGACAGGGCCATCATGAACATGTTCCGGAACATAACCGGAACATAACACGCAACACATCATGGAATTACGACATCTAAATATGTCTGTGTCCTACACAAAATAATAATAGTAATGTCATCGAAATGCAAATCATATTTTTGCAGGCCCCAGTGAAGTGTAATTCTAAAAAGGCAGAGAGAGAGAAAAAAAGTTGTGAATTAAATTAAATTAAATCAAAGTAGCCTAATACCCTAATGAAAACCGCCACTTGCCTAATAATGAAAAACGACACTTGCATTAACACTTTGCATTGACACATTAATTGACATCATATTAGCCTAAGTAGAATACTTAAAGCAAGGATATGTTGGTCCTATTGAAGTAATGTAAAAGTTGAATGACGGTGGATTATGAACTCGCCAAAACGGAGAAGTAAGCCCATAACGCAGGATCAGTTATGGTGTGTTCATACCGAACGCGAATAGAGCGTCAAATAGGCTTCGCGTCTAGTTAGACGCTTGAACACTCGCTCGAGTTCAAATTTTTCAACTTGCGCGGAAGACATTCGGGGCAAATGCGTTGCCCAATTCGCGTCATTCGCAACGCCCGGCGCGAATTATGCGTCTATTCACGTCTTTGCATTTGTTCAGATGTTCAGAGGATCAGGAGTTCAGGAGTTCAGGAGTTCAGGAGTTCAGGAATTGAGAAGTTCAGGTGATCAGGAGTTCAGGAGTTCAGGAGTTCAGGTGTTCAGGTGTTCAGGTGTTCCGGTGTTCTGGTGTTCCGGTGTTCCGGTGATCAGGTGTTCAGATGATCAGGAGTTCAGATGTTCAGGTGTTCAGATGATCAGGAGTTCTGGTGTTCAGGAGTTCAGGTGTTCAGATGATCAGGAGTTCAGGTGTTCAGGTGTTCAGATGATCAGGAGTTCAGGTGTTCGGGTGTTCAGATGATCAGGTGTTCGGATGATCAGGTGTTCGGATGATCAGGTGTTAAGGAGTTCAGGTGTTAAGGAGTTCAGGTGTTAAGGAGTTCAGGTGTTAAAGGGTTAGTTCACCCAAAAATGAAAATGCTATCATAGTTTACTTACCCTCAAGTTGTTCCAAACCTCTATGTGTTTATTTGTTCTGCTGAACACAAAGGAAGATATTTGGAAGAAAACAGATCTCATTCCCCATTGACTACCATAGTAGGAAAAAATACATACTATGGTAGTCAATGGGGAATGAAATCTGTTTTCTTCCAGATATATTCCTTTGTGTTCAGCAGAACAAATAAACACATAGAGGTTTGGAACAACTTGAGGGTAAGTAAACTATGATAGAATTTTCATTTTTGGGTGAACTAACCCTTTAAGGAGTTCAGGTGTTAGGGAGTTCAGGTGTTAAGGAGTTCAGGTGTTAAGGAGTTCAGGTGTTAAGGAGTTCAGGTGTTAAGGAGTTCAGGTGTTAAGGAGTTCAGGTGTTCAGGTGTTCAGATGATCAGGAGTTCAGGTGTTCAGGTGTTCAGGTGTTCAGATGATCAGGTGTTCAGATGATCAGGTGATCAGGTGTTCAGATGATCAGGTGTTCAGGTGTTCAGGGGCCTCATGTATCAACACTGCGTACGCACAAAAACACGGCGTACGCCAGCTTTCACGCTCATGGTCGGATGTACTAACAGTGAAATTAACGTGAGAATGTGCATTCCTTCACGCCGATCTCATGTCTGGCGTACGTACATTTCTCATAGTTTTTGTCCGTTGGCGACTCTTACCAATGTACACAACGAATTGTTTTACAAGTCTATCGCACCACCACATGTGGGAAGCATTGTTATTAATTTGCAATTTATAAAAATAATTATAAATGAGCTATAATTCCGCTCGAAGGTGGTCTCGCCCAGGGTGTAATTCAATGTAGAACCGCCACTGTTTGAGTCTGTTATTAATGGGTACACGCATTTGCCAAAATGCAATGGATACGTAAAATCTCTGGTGTACTTTTGGTCAGCTACATTGCATGCATTTGAAAATTAAATAGGTAAGCTATGTGTACCAAAGTAAAAACAAATGAGAAATTGGCTACCTTCGTGGCAGTCCTGTAGTAAATCTGAGTCTCCCACAGCAGCAGATATACTCCAGAGACCCATATTAAACCCACAGTAAAGTGTCAACCATATTTGAGGCAACTCTCTGCTCAAAGGGTGTAAGTTCATCGACCCCTTTACCACTGCCTGTTCTGCACACACTTTGTCGGTGCGCAGCAGTTCTCCGTTTAACGTCCATATCAGACCATTTCTATTTAAGGTCATTTACAGCGACTTACAGATCCCACCGCATTGACGGCATCAGCCAGACTCTCACACTCATATTTTTTCCTTTTGTTATTAATTCCGGAGTACAGATAAAATATTTTTTCACGTTTCTACCTCCGATAGCAGCACCTCCAATTCACTTTCTGTAAAGTTTTGTTTCTTGCCGCTTGGTTTAGCCATTTTCTTACTGATTTCTTTTGCCAAAGTGGACTCATTACCATATTTAAATTAATGTAATTAAGGGTGGGGCGTTGTGCTCGTGCATGTGCGCACAATTTTACGTTAATTGAGATGTACAAAGATAATATGCGTGGGATCCTTCGTACGCAGAGATTCATACATCTGGTTTTTTTTGTGCGTACGCACATTTACAGCTTTGTCCGTACGCATTGTTTTAGTATGAATTCAACGCAAGTCTTTGTACATGAGGCCCCAGGTGTTCAGGAGTTCAGGTGTTCAGGTGATCAGATGATCTGGTGTTCAGGAGTTCAGGTGTTCAGGAGTTCAGGTGTTCAGGAGTTCAGGTGTTCAGGGGTTCAGGTGTTCA
Organism: Chrosomus eos; assembly: GCA_036326025.1. NCBI lineage: Eukaryota > Metazoa > Chordata > Actinopteri > Cypriniformes > Leuciscidae > Chrosomus > Chrosomus eos. The sequence goes on along the minus strand of CM070818.1, from coordinate 1,513,721 downwards.
GGGGTTCAGGTGTTCAGGAGTTCAGGTGATCAGGTGATCAGATGATCAGGTGTTCTGGAGCTCAGATGTTTAGGATATCAGGTGTTCAGGTGTTTGGGTGTTCAGGAGATCAGGTGTTCAGATGTTCAGATGTTCAGATGTTCAGATGTTCAGATGTTCAGGTGTTCAGGTGTTCAGATGTTCAGGGGCCGTATTCACAAAGAATTTTAAGGCTAAAAGTAGCTCCTAACTGGCGAATTTAGGAGCAACTCCTAAAAATAATGGGCGTGTCACTCCTTACTTTAGGACTCCTAATTTTTTTCACTAAGAGTAATTCATGAAGCATTTTAGCCCTAAAAGTAGCACCTAAGTCTGGGACAGCTTAAAAGAAGTCGAGAGGACTCCTAACTCACTAAGACCTATTCACAAAGGATTGTAGCGCATACCACCGCCTCTCGCAGTCGTCCGGGGTCCGCGACACAAGCGGGAATGCTGCATTGATCTGCAAACAAATCCTCTCCCATGTGTTTTGCTTGATATCCCAGTGCCGAATTTCCCATTTATCATTTTTTTTCAGCACCAACTGAGCCAGCAGCAGTAATGGTGTGTTCACACCGAACGCGAATTTAATTATTTGCGCGAGTAGATTACATACACAAAGTCAATGCAAAGACGCGAATAGACGCATCATTCGCGCCGGGCGTTGCCAATGATGCGAATTGGGCGACGCGTTTGCCGCGAATGTCTTCCGTGCAAGTTGAAAAATTTGAACTCGAGCGAATGTTCAAGCGTCTAACTGGACGCGTATTTGACACTCTATTCGCGTTCGTTGTGAACACACCATAACTGATCCTGCGTAATGGGCTTTCTTTTCCGTTTTGGCGAGTTCATAATCCACCGTCATTCAACTATTACATTACTTCAATAGGAGCAACATTTCCTTGCTTTAAGTAGTCTATTTAGGCTAATAGGATGTCAATTAATGTGTTAATGCAAAGTGTTAATGCAAGTGTCGTTTTTCATTATTAGGCAAGTCGCGGTTTTCATTAGGGTATTAGGCTACCTTGATTTAATTTAATTTACAACTTTTTTTCTCTCTCTCTGCCTTTGTAGAATTACACTTCACTGGGGCCTGCAAAAACATGATATGCATTTCAATGACATTACTATTATTATTTTGTGTAGGACACAGACATATTTAGATGTCGTAATTCCATGATTTGTTGTGTCTGTGTTATGTTTCGCATGATGGCCCTGTCATCCAACAACCAATCACCGTGATCATTGCGAGGAAGCTTGTGCATGAGAATTGACGTCATCCATAGCAACAAAGACTTACTCTTAGTTTAGGAGTTGTCATTTTTCCTTACTAAGAGTAGGTCTGAATGGCGTTGTGATTAACTTTTAAGAGAAAACTCCTAGCTAAACTATTTTAGTGCGATTTAGGAGTACTCCTAGTGGTAAGATATAATTATTTGTGAATACGGCCCTTGAACATCTAATCACCTGATCACCTGAACACCTGTACACCTGAACACCTGTACACCTGAGCTCCTGAACACCTGAACACCTGAACATCTGAACACCTGAACTCCTGAACACCTGATCACCTGAACACCTTGTAACCGTCTCCCTATCCACTCCTAGGGAGACAAGCTACAAGATAATTTTTGAGGGAGGGACCCACAGACCAAACTTACTGAGATTATAATAATGAGTGCAAAAACAGGTAGAAGATAAAAATCAATACACCAATAGAAATGCTTTCATTTTATATCCGATGACCCACACAAGAGTATTTACATAAACACCACACAGCCAACACTGAATATAGTTTCTCAATCTCGACTCTGAACAAATTGAGTGAACATAGAGAGAAGAACCATGCTTCCCTTTCCACACCATAACCTAACTTATTCTCCTACATGGCTATATACAAGGGAGAAGGACACCTAGAGCCCCCTACTGCATAGTAGTGGTATTACAAACAAAGAAAGAAAACCAGGAACCAAACTCTGGGTGGTTACATATATCCCTCCTCATTAGAAGAACTAACATACCCATGACAAAGCTTCAAGTGTTGCACATGATATGTGTCAATAATATCTGGAGCAGATACATGGGAGACTTGATAATTAACCGGACCCAACTTATTTACAATTTTAGCGGGACCTTTCCACTTAGGAGCCAATTTTGCCATAAAACCGTCATCTGCTCTGGATAAGGGATGTGTTCGTACCCATACTACATCTCTAACCTGAAATTGTGTTGGTTTGTGACGTTGATCATAGTATTTTTTCTGCTTAATCTGGGCTCTTTCCACATTCTCCTTCACCAAAGTGACCAGTTCCTTGTGCCTTTCCAGTATAGGGTAAACTGGACTGTTAGGATCAGGTAGCTGTTGTAGGGCTCTTTCCATTGGTCCTTTCAACTTCCGTCCCAGAGCTATTTCTGCTGGCGTAAACCCAGTACTTTCATGCCAGGCAGAATTAATTGCAAACCTGAATTTGCCCAACCACTTATCCCACTGTCGATGCTGATCCTCTACATAGGACGCAATCATTGTTTTTAAATTTCTGTTGACTCGCTCTGTCAAATTTGTCTGAGGATGGTAGGCAGTGGTTATTTTTTTATTACCCCCCACTGTTTGCAGACAATGTTGATGAGCTGGGAGGTAAAATGGGTACCTATATCTGACACAAGGTAGGTTGGTATTCCCCATCTAGTAAATATCTCATCTGTTAAGATTTTGGCAATGTGAGATGCTCTAGCAGTCCTCAAAGGAAATAACTCTACCCACTTTGTGAAGTAGTAAACGACAAGAAGATACTCATGTTGTTAGGGAAAGGCCCCATAAGATCCACTCCCAACATATATCCAGGTTCAACTATAGGAGTACTTTGTAGCAGACCTGGGGCCTCATGTACAAAGACTTGCGTTGAATTCATACTAAAACATTGCGTACGGACAAAGCTGTAAATGTGCGTACGCACAAAAAAAAGCAATACAATACAATACAATACAATTTTATTTGTATAGCACATTTAAAACAACTGGCGTTGACCAAAGTGCTTAACAAGGCTGAAAAGACAAACAAATAAAAATATAAACAAAAAACACATGTCAAGATATACTAAAAGCTATTGAGAAAAAATGCGTTTTCAAAGTAGATTTAAAAATGGACAAAGTTGGAGCAGATCTAATGTAAGCCGGTAGGCTATTCCATAGCTTAGGTCCAATGGCTGCAAAAGCGCGATCACCCCTATTTTTTAGTCTAGTGCGAGGGACAAATAGTAAATTAGAGTCCCCCGATCTGAGTGATCTAGACTGTGTGGGCGGATGTAGTAGTTCAGATAAGTACTGTGGGGACTGGTTCTGCAGTGACTTAAAAACAAATAACAAAACTTTAAAATCAATTCTAAATTTAACCGGTAGCCAATGAAGCGAGATCAAGATGGGTGTAATGTGTTCAAATTTACGCTTCCCTGATAGAAGGCGGGCTGCTGCATTTTGGACTAATTGTAAGCGAGTGATGCATTTCTGAGGGGCACCAATATATAAGGAGTTACAATAGTCCAATCTGGATGTTACAAATGCATGCATAGCAATCTCAAAGTTCTTTGCAGACAAGAAGGGCTTAACCTTAGCTAAGAGACGAAGATGATAAAAACAGGACTTAACCACAGCACTTATCTGCTTATCATATTTAAAGTTGTTATCAAGCCAGACCCCCAGATTCCGAACACAGGAGGTACTGTAAGGTAACAACGAATGGAGATCAAAGTCATGAGTACAACGATCGTTGGAGCCAAACAAGATAATTTCAGTTTTGCTCTCGTTAAGACTCAAGAAGTTACTAGCAAGCCAGAGTTTTAGTTCGTCCAGGCAGTCTAAAATTGGCTTTAAAGCTAACTTGTCATCACGCTTCAAAGGCAAGTAAATTTGAGTGTCATCGGCATACATGTGGAAAGAAACCCCATGTCTAGATAAAATAGAACCCAGAGGGAACATATATAGTTTAAACAGTTCCGGGCCAAGAATAGAACCCTGAGGAACGCCAGACCCCAATTTCATTTCGGACGAACACTGTTGCCCGATACGAACTGAATAACTCCTATTAGTTAGATATGAGCGGAACCATTCTAGCACCGCACCCCGGAAACCCATACACGCTTCAAGACGAGAAATGAGAATATTGTGATCGACCAGGTCAAAAGCAGAGCTAAGAGCTGAGCAGATGTATGAATCTCTGCGTACGAAGGATCCCACGCATATTTTCTTTGTACATCCCAATTAATGTAAAATTGAGCGCACATGCACGAGCACAACACCCCACCCAGTCTCCTCCCCCAATTAAATTATTTTAAATATGGTAATTAGTCCAATTTGGCAAAAGAAACCTGCAAGAACATGGCTAAAGCAAGCAAGAAACGCAATTTCACTGAAAATGAATTGGAGGTGCTATTATCAGAGGTAGAAACAAGAAAAAATATTTTATTTGGAACTTTGTCCTCTGGAATGAATAACAAAAGAAAGAAAAAAGAGTGGGAGAGTTTGTCTGATGCGGTCAACGCCGTGGGATCTGAGAGTCGCACCGTAAATGAACTAAAGAAGAAATGGTCTGACATCAAGGTGGAAGTTAAGCGGAGAACTGCGGCGCACCGACAAAGTGTGGGCAGAACAGGCGGTGGTTCAGGGGCCGGTGAACTTACACCCTTTGATCAGAGAGTTGCCTCTATTGTAGGAGACACGTTAATCTCTGGAATTGTATCCGTTGATGTGGGAGACTCGGATATGCAGGACTGCCAGCAAGGTGACTAATTTAAAATGTATTTCCTTAACTTTGATACATACCAGCCACCATTTAATTTTAAAATGTATGCAATGTAGCAAAAAGTACACCAGAGATTTTATGTATCCACTGCTTTTATTGCAAATGCGTGTACCCATGATTTAGGAACAGATTCAAATTACTGTTAACATGTGCCTTGTTTATTTGGAATTAGGAACCGCAGGAACAACAGCAGGAACGTCCACTGGCACGCACTCAGAGTCCGCACCACCCGAGCAGCCAGAGCCCATTCAGTCCAGCATCTCCGGTGTCTCTAATGCTCCCCCCAGTGCTGAAGCCCGTCCATCTGGCCGCGTCTTGACGCATGCTGTTCTGGAGTCACAACAGCAAATTGTTAGGGCCATTGGAGAAATTAACAGTCACCTGAATGCACTCACAGAAATAAGCAACTCATTAAAGGAATTGGTCAAAAAATGAACTTTGTGTCTGAGTACCATTTATATTGTAGCAATTACACGTTGACGGGCCTGAATGGCTTGTTGATTGTGCTGCACATATACTGGTCCTGGGTCAGGGTCATCTGGCGGTGCCACCACCTCACCAAGGGGTATGCCATGCCTGTGCGCGACATTGTGCAGCACTCCACAGGCCAGTATGATGCGGCAAACCTTGTCAGCGCGGTATAACAGCACCCCCCCGGTCCTGTCAAGGCAGCGCCACCGACATTTCAGCTGCCCAATCGCCCGCTCCACAACTGACCGAGTGCGAGAATGGGCATCATTGTATCTGCGCTCTCGGTCAGTTTGTGGGTTGGTGAGGGGGGTTAACAGCCACGTCTTTAGTGGATAACCACTGTCTCCTGATGGGAAGTTGAATAATCACGCACACAAAAATGTAACTTTTAGATAGAACCATACATTTAAATGCATAACTTACCAAGTAGCCACCCATCGCGCACCCTGCCAGCTTGGAGTCTCATCCCAACCATGCTGTTTTTAAGGATATATGAATCATGGGTTGCCCCAGGCCACCTTGCCACAATATTTGTTAGGCGCATTTGTGCATCACATATAATCTGCACATTTATTGAATGAAAATGTTTCCGATTCGCATATGCAAATTCTTCCAGATGGCGCCTTTATAGCAATATGTGTGCAGTCGATCGCTCCGATTACATTAGGAAAACCGGCTATCGCTGCAAATTGCGCTTTAATGTTTGGCTGGTCACCTGCATCGTATGGGAACGTTATATACCTGGTAGACAAGCGGATGATCCCGTCCCATACAGCTGGCATTGCACGGCTCAAACACGACTGGCTTATTCCTGAGCGGTCTGCCAGTTCTCTTTGGAAAGAACCAGTTGCCAGGAAACCAAGTGTAGTAAGCACCTGTAAAGGAACGGGTAATGCGTGGCTCCGCATTGTCTCTCTTTCCAAATTTGGACCCAACTCAGCGCAGAGCTCCAAGAGTATAACCCTTGGAAATCTGAAACGGCTGATAAGCCAGTCATCATCGTGGGCCAGAAAATCATTGTGGTCCCTAAAAATTCGTTCTCTCCGGATTTGTCCATTGAAAATGTCCTCTAATAAAGCCAACGCTGCCATTGCTAGACGGGTTGTATCAATTTGCACATGCTTTATATATGTTCATACTTAATTGCATAATTAGAATTTTTTAATAAGACTCGTGTGACAATAATATGTCAAATAATTTCTCAATTACAAATTATTTGCAATATCTGACAGCTGGTGGTGTGATAGAACAATTCGTAGTGTAATGTTTGCCACTTCACTTTATTGCCTCTATGAGTCGCCAATGGACAAAAATCACGACAAATGTACGTACACCAGACATGAAGTTTGCGTGGAGGAACGCACATTCTTCCGTTAAATTCACTGTTAGTACATCTGGCCGTGAACGTGAAAGCTGACGTACGCCGTGTTTTTGTGCGTACGCAGTGTTGATACATGAGGCCCCTGATGTCTTAGTCATGGAGGGTTTGTATTTTTGACAGGTTTGACATTTTTTACAGTACTTCCATACATCCGCCCTGATGCTAGGCCAGTACACAGTTTCAAGTAGCCTGAGTAGAGTTTTGAGCTTCCCCAAATGTCCACTCAAAGGGTTATCATGAGCGTACTTCAGAAAGGACTGCTGTAGTGCCGAAGGTATGATCAATTGGAGTTTTTGCCCTTTTTTACCATCAGGCACACTGCGAAATAGAAACTCATTTTCCACCACATAATGAACTCTGGCCATGTTGAAAATGGTTTGTTCCCTTTATCGAAAAAGGGAACTTCGAGATGCGTCGAACGACACGGTGGGAACGCCTCTTGCGTGATTGCGTCTGAAGCATCTATGCCAACTAGTCCAATGGAATGAGAGAATGAGCGTCACGGGCGGGTGACGTCATGAACCAGGAAAGGATAAGAGCACTTCCGCTGCTCGCCGGCATTTAGCTTCTGTTGCCTCAGCAAGCGATCTGTGTCAAAACTGTCTCTGTCTATTTATTGTTGTCTGTTGCAATATTGTATGGAAACGTTATGGCGAAACAAATTACAAACAGTGTGTTTCTCCCTGCCCGCGTTTATTTAAACGGGTGGGGACACACACGAGTTTTGTTTAATTTGTTTGGGGTAGAGTATACTTCTCAGCCCTTGAAAAAAAAAAAAAAGGTGGGGGCTGAGTTCCAACTCTGTGAAATAGTATGCTCTGCTCTCACCTGTCACTCTGTATGATAGTGACAGGCTTGCGATTCCCAGGACCCGCGTTTGCCGAGGCAGCGTGGGGAATGCATTCCTGGGGATCGCAGATGGATCTTTTGGAGGGGTTTGAAACGGGTCCGTGGGCCTTTTTTCCTTCCTTACCCGGAAGATCCAGCTGTCGGATCCAGCTGCACGCTCTGCGGTTTCTCCGCTCGGGGAGAGAGAGCCCTTTTTCCTTCATATTCTCCTCCGAGGAGGTTAAATGTTTTAGAATATTGAAAGTGAAAGCAAGCACACACACTGTTGAATTAGATTCGCCATCTATTTCCCCAGTATATGATGAACTGGTGGAGGTTTTGTCCCGTGCTGTTAATAAATTAAATATTTAATGGCCAGCTGAGATTAGGGACGCTCCTAAAAACTTATCGAGCGTTTCCTACATCTATCACATTATCTCCACCACGAGGCTTCCCTTTTCCCTGATTTACACACTGAATATTTAAATTGTGGGATAAACCGTATTTTATTACTACTTTCAGCCCTCGTGTTAAAGATTTATTCAAGGGTTGAAAGATTACGGTTATGATATAATGCCCCAGGCTGAAAAAAAAAAAAAAATATAGAAAAATGCTGTTTTCACCTGGTCCAGCATCGTCATTTAAAGCCTCTGCTTTGCTCAATAAACCTATCACTAAAGAATCTCGCGTTTGCCGAGGCAGCGCGTAGGTTCAATGTTGTAATCAGAATCTAGCTCGGATCTCGCGTTTGCCGAGGCACCGCTTAGATTTCGAGTGTACTTTGCAAAATAAGATTCTGTGGCTGGGATCTCGCGTTTGCCGAGGCAGCGCGTAGGTTTAATTATAGCTACTTTGGTTTTATGGGTAAAGCTTATACGGCAGCAGGTCAGCTGGAGAATGTTTATAGAAAACTATAGTATAATGCTCCAGGCTTATCAGGCCGATCTGCTGGGGTTCTGGATATAGTGAAATTTGAGCCTTCGCGTCTCTTCGGCAACGCATTCCATGCGTTCGTTGTTAGGTGATGCATTATATATATATATATATATATATATATATATAAAAATATATATAATAAGGTTTCTCCCTCGCTGTGTCCAGCCCCCTGGGGCTGCTGGGCGTGAGCAGCTCCAGCCGTCTAGTTCATCATATTATGTGCACAGAAAGTGAGGACAGCCCCGACCGAAGTGGAGTGGTGTACACCTCATTACACGGTGCCCGTTCCATTTCGGGGTCCTCACGAGACCCTCCTGCCAACCCTGCCACCTCCGGTGCTTCAGGGCGCAGCGGTCTCCAGCGAGTCGCTGATGCTATTGCTGCGGCACAGCATTGGTTTCGCGCCCTCTGAGGGGGGCTTTTGAGTAGTCAGGTCAGGTAGTTCCTGCCATTATGTTTCAGGCTCCAGATTTGGCTCTCTCAGTAACACCAGAGGCCAGCCTCGAGAGGCTGGTTCCCTTAGTAAATTTTTTGGCAGCGTGGAAGCTTCTGCCGAATATTTCTCATTGGGTCCTGCAGATTGTAGAGAGAGGATACAGAATCCAGTTTGGCTCTCGTCCTCCTCATTACAGCGGGGTGCTGCCCACAGTGGTGCATCCCGAGCAGGCTCTGGTAATGGAACAAGAAGTAAAGGCCCTGTTAGCAAAAGAAGCTATAGAACAGGTGTACTCACCCGTCAGAGAGTCGGGTTTTTACAGCCATTATTTTATTGTTCCAAAAAAGGATGGAGGGTTGCGTTCCTTTTTTAGATCTTCGCCTGTTAATTCGGTCAGTTCGGAAACTAAAGTTCAAGATAGCTGACCCTCAAACAGATCGTGACCCAAATCAGATCCGAGGACTGGTTTGTCACGATAGATCTAAAGGATGCATACTTCCATATCTCCATCCTCCCTCAGCACAGGAAGTTCCTATGGTTTTCTTTCAGGGGCAAAGAATACCAATATCGGGTTCTTCCTTTCGGCCTAGCTTTGTCACCCGTTCGCATTCTGAATTATATCGACGACTGGCTGATTCTAGCGGAATCAGAGCAGTTGGCGGTTCGGCACCGAGGTGTCGTTCTCGCTCATATGCAGATGTTGGGGTTGAGGCTCAATACCAAGAAGAGTGTGCTTTCTCCAGTATTGAGAACCACTTTCCTTGGTGTGGTACGGGATTTAGTATCCTAACAGCTACAGAAGAGCTGAGGCTAGGCCAGTCACGCACTGTAAAACAGTTCAGGAGACTGTCGGGTCTTGTTGCAGCAGCGTCCAACGGAATTCCTTTTGGCATGCTGTACATGAGACCTTTACAGCGCTGGCTCAGGACCAGAGGGTTCTCCCCGAGGGGAAACCCACTTTGCATATCAAGGTCACGCGGCGATGCTTTCGTGCCTTAGTTATATGTAGTAAACACTGGTTCTTAACCCAAAACCAGTCACGCATTGTAAACAGTTCGAGAGACTGTTGGGTCTACTGGCAGCAGTGTCCAACGGAATTCCTTTTGGCATGCTGTATATGAGACCTTTACAGTGCTGGCTCAGGACCAGAGGGTTCTCCCCGAGGGGAAACCCACTTGCATATCAAGGTCACGCGGCGATGCTTTCGTGCCTTAGTTATATGTAGTAAACACTGGTTCTTAACCCAGGGTCCGGTGTTGGGAGCTCTTTGCCATCGAGTTGTGATCTCGACAGATGCTTCCCTCACCGGCTGGGGAGCGGTAATGGAAGGCCGCTCGGTTCAGGGTCTGTGGAAAAGCCATCATCTTTCGTGGCACATAAATTGCCTGGAGATGATGGCCGTCTTCAATGCGTTGAGACATTTCCTTCCGGACCTAAGAGGCCATCATGTGCTCGTTCGAACAGACAACACATCAGTGGTCTCTTATCTGAACCGCCAGGGGGGTCTGCGCTCGCGTCCGCTTTGCAAACTGGCGCACCAGATCCTCCTGTGGTCTCTGGGGAAGGTACTCTCCCTGAGGGCAGTGTATATTCCTGGGGACCAGAATATAGGAGCAGACATCCTGTCGAGGCAGGAGCTGAGGCCAGGGGATTGGAGACTCCACCCCGAGGCGGTGGAGAAAATCTGGGAGGCATATGGTCAGGCAGAGGTGGATCTGTTCGCGTCTCAGAACACGACGCACTGTCCTCTCTGGTATTCTCTGACGCACCCAGCCCCCCTGGGGCTGGACGCCATGGTGCAGACGTGGCCGAGGCTACGTCTGTACGCCTTTCCCCCTGTTGCTCTGCTCCCAGGAGTTCTGGAGCGGGTCCGTCGGTATGGAATAAGCCTACTGCTAGTAGCACCACGCTGGCCAAGTCGGATCTGGTTTGCGGACCTGATCCTTCTGCTAGACGGGCCTCCATTGGAGATCCCTTTGAGGAGGGACCTTCTGTCTCAGGCCGGGGGCACAATATTTCACCCTCGACCAGACATGTGGAATCTTTGGGTTTGGCCTCTGAGGGGGCCCAACTTATAGATAGTGGTCTTTCAGCTGAGGCTGTTGAGACCATCCTAAGCTCCAGAGCTCCAGCTACGAGGAAACTTTATGCGCTTAAATGGAGAGTTTCTCCTTATGGTGTCACCGACACCAGTGGGATCCAGTTAACTGTTCTGTCAACACAGTACTCGAGTTCCTGCAGGAGCGCTTTGTGTCAGGTCTTTGTCCTTCCACACTAAAAGTTTACGTGGCAGCCATTGCGGCTTACCATACTATGGTGGGAGGTATATCTTTGGGTCGAGACCCCCTGATTACACGTTTCCTTCGTGGCACTTTGAGGCTGAGGCCTGCAATCCGCACTAAGGTGCCAGCTTGGGATTTGACTATAGTTCTAGAAGGCCTGTCTAGGGCCCCATTCGAGCCCTTAGATTCGGTCTCAGAAAAGTTCCTGACTTTCAAGACTATCTTTCTGCTAGCTATTTCGTCCCTAAAGAGAGTTGGCGACCTTCAGGCTCTTTCGGTCTCCCCCACCTGCCTTGAATTTGCACCGGGGGTGGTCAAGGCGTTCCTATACCCAAAACAGGGATACGTCCCTAAGGTTCCAACCTTGACTCCGAGGCCTATTGTGCTGCAGGCTTTCTGTCCTCCTCCATTTGCGGACCAGGAAAGACTGCACCTGTTGTGTCCAGTGCGAGCATTGGACACATATGTACATCGGACATCCTCAATCAGAAAGTCCGACCAATTACTGATTTGCTTTGGATCACCTAAGAAAGGTCTTCCTGCTTCAAAACAGACAGTCAGTAAGTGGATAGTCGAGGCTATTTCACTGGCATACGAGTACTCGGGCCAGCCTTGTCCTTTGGTGGTCCGAGCCCACTCGACCAGGAGTATGGCGGCTTCTAAGCCATATTGCAGGGGGTATCTCTTCAAGATGTTTGTGATGCGGCGGGCTGGTCCTCTCCGCTCACATTCGTGAGATTTTACAGTTTGGACCTGGATACCCCAGGTTCTCAGGTGCTGAGTGCTTAGATCAACAGACTGACACTCAGGTACTTGTAATTATGGCGGGTTGGGTATTCTCGTTCCCACCGTGTCGTTCGACGCATCTCGAAGTTCCCTTTTTCGATAAAGGGAACGTCTCAGGTTACTATTGTAACCATAGTTCCCTGAGAAACAGGGAACGAGACGATGCGTCCCCCTGCCATACTTCCTGCGTCCCTGCTATCGGCTTGCTTCGGCAACTGTCGAAGCTAAATGCCGGCGAGCAGCGGAAGTGCTCTTATCCTTTCCTGGTTCATGACGTCACCCGCCCGTGACGCTCATTCTCTCATTCCATTGGACTAGTTGGCATAGATGCTTCAGACGCAATCACGCAAGAGGCGTTCCCACCGTGTCGTTCGACGCATCGTCTCGTTCCCTGTTTCTCAGGGAACTATGGTTACAATAGTAACCTGAGACGTTTTTTTGCTTTATAGACTAGTTCCTGAATCTCAACATCGCTGTTTTGAGCTGTGGCAATTTGTGAGAGGTCAGCCGGTAGGTTGCATGGTGGTGAAATGTTTTTATTAGCAGTAGCGACGAGCAACATATCCTGAGGAGTATTGTGACTTCTGGATAACACGTCAGGTACAACATTGCACTGACCTTTCCGATACCTCACTGTAAAATGAAAACCTTGCAATCTTATGGTCCATCGTATGAGCCGTGATGAAGGTTTTGGATGTTGGAATGCCCATGTCAGAGCTGCGTGATCGGTTACTACCTCAAACGTTTGTCCTTCCAGATACTGCCTCCATTTCTCCACGCCCCAAACTACTGCCAAACATTCCTTTTCCGGCACAGAATAGGCTTTCTCTGCTCCTCTCAACAACCGGGATGCATAGGCGATAACATGTTCTTCTCCCTCAGCCTCTTGGGTAAGAACAGCTCCTAATCCGATATCGCTTGCATCGGTTTGCACTCTGAAAGGCTTACAGAAATCAGGGGTAATCAAAATCGGAGCTCGCACAAGATCTTGTTTTATGGAGTTAAATGCTTGCTGACATTGTTCAGTCCATTCCCATGTGGCATTTTTCTTTTTTAGTGCATGCAATGGAGCTGCCTTTTCGGAAAACTCGGGTATGAACCAGTGATACCAACCAGCTAAACCTAGGAACCTTTGAACATCTTTGATGGATTGTGGTATAGGAAATGATTCGACTGCTGAGACTTTGGATTGGTCAGTCTTTACTCCCTCAGATGTCACAATGTGTCCTAGAAATGAGAGCGATTTCTGGATAAAGTTGCACTTTTTTAGATTGAGGGTGAGACCAGCTTTATGGAGACATGTGAAGACTTTTTGTAGATGCTGGAGATGTTCTGAAATGTTCTTGGAGTACACAACGATATCGTCGATGTATACCATACAGCACTTTCCTTTCACCTCACGTAAGACCTGTTCCATCAGCCGTTGGAAGGATGCTGCTGCATTTTTCAGGCCAAAAGGTAAACAAAGAAATTCATAAAGCCCATTAGATGTTACAAAGGCCGTTTTTTGAATACTTTCTGCATCCGTTTCCAACTGCCAATATCCACTTTTCAAGTCTAGGGTGCTGAAAACTGTTGCTCCATGGAGAGATTCGAGTATATCCTGAAATCCACAGAATCTAGCACTTCCATCCTTCTTTTGAACTATAACCACAGGTGATGCCCAAGGTGAAGCAGATAGTCGGATGATTCCTTTTTCCAATAGTTCTTGCACTTGAGATTCTATGAATTGCTGCTTTGGTAGTGAAACCTTGTAAGCACGTTTTCTTGTCGGAATCTCATCTACAGTTATGATATGGTGTTTTACACAATTGGTTCGACCAATCTGCCGGGTGCACACAGTAGGCCAACTTAAGAGATTCTCTACCTCTTTTTGTGTAGGGCGATCTGTGTCTGATGCTTGGGCTAAACTGTGAATCTGCTGACAGGTTTCTTCATCGAAAGAAGATCCCGGTAGAGCAAGACAGAAATATGAAGAGGGTTGAACATGTTGTTGAAAAGGAAAAGTTTTTGGTTCTGAAATTGCTGGCATACAGTATTGGACTTTGTGGAAATCCAATACCATCTTGGATTCTAACAGAAAATCAATTCCCAGAATAACAGGTATAGTTAGATCAGCATCTTTCATGATAAACAAATTTACATCCACACCCTGTCCTTGAACTTCACATCTTCAACTGACATTGCCTAAGGAGTTTTGTCTCAGTCCATTGGCCAGCAGGAATGATTGTCCTCCACTAGATTGACATTCCTCATGATGACTTAACCTCTTCCACAAAGACTCTTGGATTAGTGAAAAAGTCAAGTCAAGTCAAATATATTTATATAGCGCTTTTCACAATACAGATTGTATCAAAGCTGCTTCACAGTATCAATCAAAACAACTTAATGTTTGTTTATTACTGGAAAAAAGACATCCAAGTTTGGTAGAGCTGATCAATGGTATGATTGGTTAATTAATTTGAATATCCCCAACTGAGCAAGCCAAAGGCAACAGTGGCAAGCAACCGAAAAACTCCATCAAGTCACCTAATGGTGTCCTAAAACTCCACCAGATGACCCAATGGAGAAAAAAAAAAACCTTGGGAGAACCCAGGCTCAGTCGGGGGCCAGTTCTCCTCTGGCGTTCATGAACTAGAGGCCAAATTTACAGTAACTGTAAGATAAAAAAATTATATGAATGCCTGGCTAAATAGATGCGTCTTTAGTCTAGTTTTAAACTGGGAGAGCGAGTCTGAGCAACGAACAATATCAGGAAGGCTATTCCAGGGCTTCGGAGCTAAATGTGAAAATGCTCTGCCTCCTTTGGTGGATCTGGATATCCTAGGAATGACCAGAAGCCTCGAATTTAGTGATCTTTAAGAGCGCGATTGATTGTAGGGCGATAGAAGATCCGTTAAATAGACTGGAGCTAAACCATTTAGAGCTTTATAAGTCAAAAGCAATACCTTGTAATTAATACGGAACTTTATAGGTAACCAATGAAGTGATGATAAAATCGGTGTTATGTGATCATATTTTCTTGATCTAGTAAGAACTCTAGCGGCTGCATTCTCTAGCGTATTCGTCTGGCCATGATGAAATATATATTTGAGTGTCATCAGCATAACAATGGAAACTAATTCCATGTTTCCTTATAATATTACCAAGTGGCAGCATATATATATTGAGAATAATAAAGGGCCTAATACAGATCCCTGTGGCACTCCATAGTTTGCCGAAGTTATGATCGATTTTTCTCCATTTAAGTAGACAAAATGGTAGCGGTCAGATAAGTATGACCTGAACCAGCTTAATGCTTGTCCTTGTACACCAGTGTAATTTTGTAGTCGATCTAAGAGTATTGTGTGATCTATAGTTTCGAACGCAGCACTAAGATCAAGTAAAAGAAGTACCGAGATATAGCCTTGGTCCGAAGCTAAAAGTAAATCATTTGTGATTCTAACAAGCACAGTTTCAGTGCTATGGTGTGGCCTGAATCCAGACTGAAACTTTTCATAGATGTCGTTTTCTTGCAAGAAAGAGCCGAGTTGAGCGGACACAACTTTTTCTAATATTTTTGACATAAATGGAAGATTTGAAATGGGTCTGTAATTTGCTAGGTTATTTGGATCTAATTCTGGTTTCTTAATAAGAGGTTTTATAACTGCCAGCTTGAACATTCTTGGAACATGACCTAAAGATAAAGACGAGTTAATAATATTGAGAAGAGGCTCTTCCACTATAGGTAACACTTCTTTCAGTAGTTTAGTTGGTATAGGATCTAATAAACATGTTGTTTTAGATGAAGTGATAAGTTTATTTAACTCTTTTTGTTCTATAGTTGTAAAGCATTGTAATTGTTCTTGCGGGGTGATAATTGCGGCTGAAGGCGCGAGCAAAGATTGAACGTTTACGATTTTGATTCTGATGTTTTCAATTTTCTCGGTGAAGAAGTTCATAAAATCATTACTACTAAACTGTAACGAGGTATTTTGTTCAGATGACGTCTGTTTATTTGTTAGTCTAGCCACGGGATTAAATAAAAACCTTGAATTATTTCGGTTGTTTTCTATTAATTTGCTGAGGTGCTCAGCCCTGGCCGTTTTAAGGGCCTTTTTATAACGTGACATACTGTCTTTCCACGCGATTCTAAAGACCTCTAAATTAGTTTTTTTTTCATTTACGCTCTAAATTACGGGTTTTTCTCTTTAAAACATACGTAGTATTATTGTACCACACTGAAAAAAATTGGGAGTAGGATTTACTTGAAAAAAGCTAGGAAAGTTTTTTCACTCAAAAAATGCTAGTACATTTACAATGATTTGCCAAGTACAAACCTAAACATATTTATCAGTAGCTTTAATTAGAAATATTTAAGTTAAATTTACTTGGAATATGGAATTAAGTAAACTTTACTTAACCTAGTCAAGTGAAAGTAACAAAGAAAATAAGAAATTTTATTTGGCTAGTAAAACGTTGAGTAATATCAATTTAGTTGAAATTTCCTTTGCATTACATTTTACTCAAACAATAATATTGAAATTAGAGGTGGGCAGATCGATACTAATATCGATAATATCGATACCAATGTTGGTATCAGTATTGATCGATACTTAAGTTTCAGTTTCTCTCCTTTTGCTACCTGACAGTGTTTGTCAAAATGCTGCTGCTGTCACAGAGCAGAGCAACTTAGCAAGCTCTCTGTAATCTTCCTCCAAAGAGTGCTCTGCTCTCTTCCCCCTCTCCTGTGTTGTACCGTCACATGACTCACCACTAGCGCGCTACCGCTACCACCAGCTGTTAGACGTGCGCGCAACCGCGCATTTCTAGTCTACAGCAGCACAGTCAAAGACAGAGAATGGCAGCAGAGAGAAAGAGGAGTGTTGTATGGCTGTATTTTCAGGCCGAAAATGAGACAACAGTGACTTGTACCATTTGTAGGAAGTCTTTAAAATACATTTGTACAAACATATGAAAAATCACAGACCAGAAAATGCAGAGCTGCAGAAACGGAGAGAGGAGGAGAGATGACGTTATTTTATTCTCATTATATCTTATTACAGGAGAATTTGTTTTACATATTTTATATTTATTGTGAAGTAAAACTTTGTGACTTTGTTTGTTTAAGAAAAAAAATCCTGAAAAGAAGTGCGCTAAAAAGGAGAAATGTTATTTTATTCTCATTATATCTTACAAAGAGAGTTTGTTTTACATTGTTTATAATATTTGTTGTGAAGTAAAACTTTGTGACTTTGTTTATTTAAGAAAAAAATCCGGAAAAGAAGTGCACTAAAGAGGAGAAACATTTTTTGTTAACATGCTACTTGAAAAGAGAATTTGTTTTTACATTTTTTATATTTGTGAAGTAATAATTTTGTAACTTTGTTTATTTAAATAAAACAGAAGTAACCAAAAGTTGTTTCTGAACAAAAGCTTTTGTAGTACTGATTTTAACTGATTAATAACCCAAAATGCAAATCACAAAAACAAATTAAAAGTCATGAAAATTCGTTTAGATTTAGGTTGAAAACGCATCCACCTTAATTATTAAAAAGTATCGATATTGGTATCGGTATCGGCTATACTGGCCCTGTATTTACTTGGTATCGGATCGATACCAAATCTAGCGGTATCGCACACCTCTAATTGAAATACCAGTATGTGCTTTACTTAGAACTTCTAAGTAATTTATACTACATCATGTCAGATGTTATGCATCATGTGAATGCAAAGACTCAATACTTGGTAGATAATACACAATGACGGTAACATTTGATGGAAAGTTTTTGTGTTTGAATGTGTCATTTTGAGCAGAAAAATTACTCGAAATGTCACAAAATGGCAAGTTACTATAATCCTAACAACAAAAGCAATGATAAAACAGTGTAAATATAGCTGGAAACCAGTGAAAAATCAACCTCATTAATTATTCAAGGTCCAGTGCATGATGGGAACCCCAGTATCAGAAAAGTTAAGTAATTTTTACTTAATTTTATTAAGTTGATATTTACACTTTCATTTCTACTCGCTTGAATTAAGTACTGATATGGAATTGACTTAGTTTTTTTTAATTCTTGCCTGAACTAACTTTTTCATGTAAATTACATTGTTTTTTTTCAGTAGTATTTACTTCACCACAAAATCATTTTTTACAGTGCATGGTGCTATACTTTTTTCTCTGACATTTTTTAATCTAATGGGTGCAACGATATCCAATGTTCTAGAGAGAATGGTGCTCATGGTGCTAGTTAGTTCGTCTAGTTCATCTGTTTGTTTGGGTTCGGGCAGCAGCTGAGACAGATCAGATAGGCTATTTGAGAAATGATCTATGGTGGGTGAAAGAATTGTTCTACCTGGTCGATAACGTGGTGCAGCATGACGTATTGCAGCAGTACGTAATATGCAAGTTACCATGCAGTGGTCAGTGACATCACTTTGTGGAATGATATCTATATCGGTTGGATCGGTTCCATATGATATAATTAAATCGAGTGTATGATTAAGACGATGAGTTGGTCCGGTGACGTTTTGCTTGACCCCAAAGGAGTTTAATAAATCTGTAAACGCAGCCCCTAACGCATCATTTGTGTTATCTACGTGCATGTTAAAATCTCCAACAATTAATGCTTTATCGACGTTGACCAAAAGATCTGATAGAAAGTCAGCAAACTCTTTTAGGAAATCGGCGTAAGGCACTGGAGGTCTATATACAGTAGCCAATGCTAGAGATAATAGGGATTTTTTTCTTACATCTAAGAGCGAAAAATTTAGCACAAGTACTTCAAACGAATTAAACCTATGACGAGTTTTCTGAGTAACATTAAGGATATCTCTGTAGATTGTTGCAACACCGCCGCCACGACCGATCAGACGGGGCTCATGCTTATAGCAGTATCCTGGCGGAGTAGACTCATTTAGACCGAAATAATCATTTGGTTTAAGCCAGGTTTCAGTAAGGCACAGAACATCGAAATTATTATCTGTGACCATTTCATTTACAATAACCGCCTTAGGTGTGAGCGATCTAATGTTTAGAAGACCTAGTTTTAGAAATTGTTTTTGTTCACTAATAGCGAGATTTTTTGTTTTAATAACAATTAGATTTTTTCTAGATCCCGTAGTAGATTTATTATTTGATCTTAGTAAACGAGGAATAGACAGTTTCTATGCAATGTTCTACACTAGTATTAATATCAATTAAATTGGTGCAGTAGAGACTTGGATTTTTGGTTACTAGTCAAACGGTATTTAACATCTTGGAGATGTTATCCAACAGAAGATCTGCCCCGATTCTACTTGGTGTAAGCCATCAGCGCGGAAGAGCCTCGGTCGCTCCCAAAACAGATTCCAATTATTTACAAAGAGCAGTTTCTGCTCATTGCACCATGACAATAACCATTCATTTAGCTCGAATAATCTACTGAACTTTTCATGCCCTCGTCAGTACGTAGGAAGCGGTCCAGACAAGAGCATGTGAGCGGAGTGGAGCGGGAGCGAGCAGATATTGGACAGAGCGCAGAGCGGCATTTTTAAAAGGACGGAGCGTCGACCTATTTCCCGCTCCAATTTCGCTCCGCTCACACCACGAGTCTGACTCCACGTCTTTTTAATTTTACAGCAATTTTTTTGTACAATTGATATAAGCCAATTTTAATTTTAATCGTGCGCGCTGTGCAAAGGTTTAGTTATCAAAATGTTGGCCTAATAGTTAATTTACTTTTAAAACGTTTATGCAGGCCTATTTTTTTTTATATTTTTGTTTATATCATTTTTATTAATATTATTAGGCCCATTTATTCGTTTAATTTTACAGCAGTTTGTGTGTACAATGGATAGGCTATAAGCCAATTCAAATTTTAATCGTGCGCGTTGCGCAAAAATTCAGTTATCAAAATTCTGGCCTAATAGTTTATTTACTTTTAAAACTTTTATGTATATTTTCGTTTATATAATTTTTATTCATATTATTAGGTCAATTTATTCGTTTAATTTACAGGACTTTTTGTATAGGCTATATTCCTTTTTACATAGGCATAGGCCTAATTTGTAATTTGAAATAAAACATTTCAATATGGAAAATGTTGTTGTTGCTCTTTAGTTTTTTGGGAGGTAAGCCTGTGGTCTAAGCTAAAAGTGAAGTACATGCAGATTTTTTTCCTTTTTTGGAGCGAGCGGTGGGCAATTTGAGTGGAGCGCGAAGCAAACTGCGTTGAGCGCTGAGCGATAATGAGCGGAGCGGTCTGATGTGGCTTTGAGCGGCGGAGCGGAGGGGTGAACAGTTCCGTGAGCGAGGAGCTGAGATTCTCACCGCTCCACTCCACTCATATGCTCTGGTCCAGACACAATAATCGATGTTTCTGGCGATGTGCTGCGTACCGTATCGATAAGGCTCCTGAAGTCTTTCTTCAGAACCTCCGTCTGTCGCAGCCTAGTGTCGTTAGATCCCGCGTTCAGCACAACAGCTCCGACGCGCTTGTCACCGTTCAAAATCTCAGTTACCCGCGCAGTGATAGAGAACATGAGCACCAGGAAAGCAATGACTTTGCACCTTACTTTTACCTAACGTTGCGTGGACGTGTCGGACGGTGGAATTGCCGATGATCATAGCATCGCGTTCCGTTTCACGAAGAGGGGAGAAGCGGTTCTGAGTGGAGATCTCGAAAGCCGGGCGGGGCGAAAAGATTCTTGTCCTGGCTCGCGGCTTCCGCGGAACCACCCAGGCTTCGTGGTGGTGTGTTGGAGCCGGAGTGAATGAAACCATGGCTGATCGTGACCTGGACGCTCGGGACCAATGTTGAGAAATGCACGGAGTAGACGAGGTCGGTGTCAGCGGGTTACTAACGTTAATCACTGATCCGTGTTCATCGGCGCATGATGTTTCAAGAGCTAAACGCCGGTCTCTCAGCTCAGCTTGTCTCTCTAAGAGGTCACGGATCTGCTTTTCTACAGCTTCTAATTCAGACTGCACCACGAGCAAATCAGATGTGTTCTCATCTGCACCAAAAGGTAGATAACATACACCTGATATATTCGCTATTTTAACAGATGGACAGTAAGTTAGCAATGATGCAACCAGTGATGCTATTAATATATATATATACTAATTTATGACTCAAGTCTTGGGTAAAATCCGTCTTTTAGTGGTACGGGTGTAATGTGGACGCACGATAGACGGGAAATGTTCGTTTGTAAATGAGTGTTAAGAAGACTCGCTCAGCCGTGACCCATGTAAAGGACCGGTGTTGGGTAACGGCTTGAGACACGTCTGCTCAACAGTCCGAGTTGTAATTATGTGTTAAGTGATGGTTCAGAACCGAATAAAAGAGAGAAATACGTGAAAACAGAAAATAAATATGAACCTAATACGAGGCTTAGACAGCTACGACGCAAAAAAACAAACAAACCTCACAGCAGGCAGCGAGGCGGAAAAAGCAGTCGATCGCAGGGCGAGCAGCAGTGAAGCAGTGTCTCGCTCTACGACCAACGGTTCCAGCCGTATAATGGCTTGAGACGCGTCTGTCCAACAGTCCGAGTTGTAATTATGAGTTAAATGATGGTTCAGAACAGAATAAAAGAGAGAAATACGGAAAAACAGAAGGAAATACGAAGCTAATACGAGGCTTAGACAGCCACGACGCAAACAAACTCACAGCAGGCAGCGAGGCGGACAAAAGCAATCGACAGGCCGGTCAGCAGACCCAGAAGTGTAGTTTTTCCAGTGTCAACAATGGCCATGATATAGCTGTCTCTGAGAATTATGGGAAGGGTGATGTTCTTGGTGAACGTGATTTCACCAAGTACCACATGATCCAGGATCAACATCTTTGTTGATCCTGGATCAACTTTCCAATCAACCAATCAGATTTGAGGGACAAGTTTACAGTTTATGTCATGTTTAGGCTTAGAACCAGGATGAAGTACTTAAACATCAGTGTTATTCACCTTTCATTACCCTCTGATTTTAGGCAAAAGTTATGGGTAGGGTTAGGTTTAGGGGTAGGAAGTGGGTAAGGGCTACATTTTGGGACAGGAATGTTGATCCAGGATCAACAACATATGTTGATCCAGGACCATGTCTTACTTGGCAAAATCACGGTGACCGATGTTCTTATAAGCATGAAGGTCTGGACTCTGGTCAAGTAGCACAAATCTGTTGCCAGCCTGTGGTAACTTTCGCTGAGGTTCTTGAACAGGTGCCATCTTTTGTTCCTCCCCATTGACCTGACTCCAATACCTTTTGGACTCGTCAAAGTCTCGTTCAATTTGTGTCCCAATCCTGACCAATTTTCCTACATCTTTAACAGCTCCTCGTAGCAAACTGGCAAGCCGCGGGTTGCAGTTTCTTAGGATTGCCTGAAGCATTTCTCTCTGACATATCCTTTTTCCATCAAGTTTCACAGGAGGGTTATATTGAACTAAAGACTGGTTGTTAATATGGCTGGGTTGTAAGTTATACGTCATGTTACTAGATGGAGAATGGGATTTACTTTCTTGTGGATTGGTTTCTGGTATTTTTGGGGTAGAAGACGACATTCTCAGCGCTTGAAATTTTTGCTCCCATTGCCGATCTCTTCTTTTTAAACAGTCTACCATGGTTACCCCTAAATCCTTAACTAACATTTCCAATTTTAGTTTAACCCTCTCACACTCCCGTTGAACATATGTCATCCTATCTTTGATCTTTTTACATTGTTTGACAAAATTCTCTCAAGAAACTTGCTCACCCACCTCCTGTGTGATGTCTGCCATATGACTTTCTAATTTTGCAATGCGTTCATTCAGGGATGTCACTGATGGATAAGGATTATGGTCTGCCTCTTCATCCATTTCTAATGGTGGTGGTGGTAGAAAAGAAAATCATCCTCAGGAGCACTACTCACAACTCTTTCATTTTCCTCATCGGAGTCAATTATACAGATCACTGAAGGTATTTATCACCTCTTTCAGCGGTTCTCTTATAGACATTATAGACTTCGATAATTAATTGTTAGGCTGCATAGATTAGGCCAGCCGGAACCGGGAACAATTCCCTCAAATCCTGATGTACTTTTTACATCATAAGAAGAATGGCATCTACGCTAATTTAGTGTCTTTGTTTATCCCGAGGTTTTCCTGCAGCCTGCCGGATCCAGGCCGTTACCAGATTTGACGAAGGACCTTCACCTGGACCCAAAGAAAACGCAGTGCTGAAGTGCCAACTAGCCTCTCCCTATGGAGGATCCCTAATCCACTCTACAGATAAAGCGCTATGAAATTACGGTTTCGCGTCCCTACGCCGAATTGATAAAATAAAATTCTGCGTCAAAAATTTATAGGCAAGACAAGTAGTTTGTTTAGGCATGGATTTTAGCGAATTACGAACCTGCGCACACATATATTCAAAAGCACATAACTATAGAATCAATTCTTAACGCCCATGTAAACGCCATCAGCGTTTATCACAGGTTCGCGTTTAAAGTCTATTTAGAGAGAACAGCGTCGTCTTAGCGGCCCCTAATTTAATAACAAATGATCATTTCGAGGGAAGTGAATCAATCAAAACTAACTTTAGCTGGAAACAACATATTCAAGAACCGCTATAAAACCAAACCATTCTTTGTTACCTTAAATTATATGTTTGTCTCTGTAAAGCTGCTTTAAAACAATCTACATTGTTAAAAGCGACTTGACTTGAGTCAAGACTTGACTTGACTCTTCTGTAAATGAAAGATTCAGAGGTAAAATCTGCACTAGGTACCACCTCCTCCCTATCCATGCCAGATGACAGTTAGATTACTCTAAAGCCCCTTTTCCACCGACGCATTTTGAGAGCCGGTTCGGAGCCGGTGCCTGTGCGCGAACCAGTTCTTTGTGTTTCGACAGCCAAAGAACCGGTTCTCGGCCGGGAAAAACTGGTTCCAAAGCGGCACCAACTCTTTGCTGGACTAGAACCGTTCTTTTACCACCTCATGCTTACGTCGGGGGCTGGGGGCGGGTTTAGATGTTCTAAACATCTTTTCTGACCATAATATAGGATCGCAAAGCCAGGAGAAACATTTGCAGAAACGCAATGTAGTCTGCCATTGTAATTGTTATGCTTGAAGTTGGCGCAAGCGTTTCTAGTTTTTTAAAAAAAGATTTTTTTTATTGAAAACATTATGTAAGCAAAGAAGAAAACAGTCACAATATAGAACAATATAGACTTACATATTTCAATTGTTTTTAAAGCCTTCTTGGTACACGAGTTAGAGATAATCCCAAAGTAATGTTGTACTTGCAAGCGTTTCTAGCTAAGACGTATGGCAACGTACACAGTGACGTAACGACGTCGTTCGCTGGGCGCTCTAGTCAGTGGAAAAAACAAACAGGTTCTGAGAAGGTTCGCAAGTTGAACCAACTCCGAACCAACTTTGAACCAGCACCAGTTCCGAACCAGTTCTTTTTTGGTGGAAAAGGGGTATAAGTGACCGAAAAACTGTGAGAAACACTCTAATTAAAGATCTCAATGGCCTTCAGTCCCTGTTCGGGCGCCATTCTGTAACTGTCCCTATCCACTCCTAGGGAGACAAGCTACAAGATCATGTTTGAGGGAGGGACCCACAGACCAAACTTACTGAGATTATAATAATGAGTGCAAAACAGGTGGAAGATAAAAATCAATACACCAATAGAAATGCTTTCATTTTATATCCGATGACCCACACAAGAGTATTTACATAAACACCACACAGCCAACACTGAATATACAAGAACATACCCCAAAGATAAACTCTAATGCAATACTGTCTGATGAGTAGCAATAAAAATAAACCTTAGATGAAAACCTTAGTTTTTCATTGTCCTGTAAACCATCGAGTGCATCCAAGGTTTTGTATCAGAGTCAATGATTCCATTTGCAGCGATGGAGAGGAAAGGAATAATAGTCCCGTGACAGAGGTGAAACAGTTACTAGTTGTAATCCACAATGACTCCCAGTACTAGGACCGCTGCTCTTCACTCTGTACATGCTACCATTAGGAGATATCATTAGGAAATATGGAATTAGCTTTCACTGTTATGCTGATGATACTCAGCTGTATATTTCTTCAAAACCTAACGAAACTTACTAATTCACAAAATTAACGGAATGCATAGCTGATATAAAAAATTGGATGACCAGTAATTTCCTATTACTAAATTCTGAAAAAACAGAGATTCTAATCATTGGACAAAAAACGTCCTCACCTAATAACCTAGAATACTGTCTAACACTTGATGGCTGCTCTGTTAAGTCTTCGACGTCAGTTAGGAACCTGGGTGTGCTCTTTGATACCAATCTTTTGAAAGTTTGGAGTGTCTAGTGTCTTTGAAAGTCACGTGTCTAGTATCTGTAAAACCGCATTTTTCCATCTTAAAAATATATCTAAATTACGTCATATGCTCTCACTGACAAATGCGGAACAATTGACCCTTCGCGTGGAGCTTGATTGACAGGTGTTCTAACCAATCATACTTCGCCATCCGCCATTTTGTCCGAAAAAGCAGCCAGTAGAGTTGGGAGGATTTGAACTTGGTAAAATGAATATACTGACGCCTTTCCGCGTTAAAACAACATTACTTATGTTCGTTCATGTTTATTTGATGCTATAAATGAACTAGAAGGAAGAGATGATCGGATCACGAGCAGCTATGACGGATGCTCTACAGCGATCTGTCACGGCACATTAAAGAGCCCCAAAACGGTATTTATTGTTTAAATTTCTTTCAAAAAATGACCACATTTGAAAGCTGAGACTTTGTTTAATATGTTTAATATCAAAAGTAACCGAAAAGTAACCTGGTCTGTCCTGTCTGTCTGCGTGTTGTCAGTCTCCTCTCTGCTCCGCGATGTATTTTTCACTGCGTGAGAACATGGTGAGAGTGTGAGAGCGGCGTAGCTTGTCGGAACATAGCGACAGTAACTAAGGAGGGCGGGTCTTTGCGAAGGGTCAATTAGTTCATGCGTTCATGACCTCAAGGCTAGATTATTGTAATGCTCTACTGGGTGGTTGCCCTGCACGCTTATTAAACAAACTACAGCTAGTTCAAAAGGCAGCCGCTAGAGTTCTTACCAGAACCAGGAAGTATGACCATATTAGCCCGGTTCTGTCAACACTGCATTGGCTGCCTATTAAACATCGTATAAATTTTAAAATATTGCTGATTACTTACAAAGCACTAAATGGTTTAGCTCCCCAGTACTTGAGCGAGCTCTTAACGCATTATAGTCCTTCACGTCTATTGCGATCTCAAAATTCTGGCCAGTTGATAATACCTAGAATATCAAAATCGACTGCTGGCGGTAGATCCTTTTCCTATTTAGCACCAAAACTTTGGAACAATCTTCCTAACACGGTCCGGGAAGCAGATACAGTCTGTCAGTTTAAATCTAGACTAAAAACACATCTCTTTGGCTTAGCATACACATAACACATTATAGATTTCTATAATTCAATGTTAGGCTGCATAGATTAGATCAGCCGGAACCGGGAACACTTCCCATAATTCCTGATGTACTTTGTACATCATAAGAAGGATGGCGTCTACGCTAATATTAGTCTCTCTGTTTATCCCGAGGTTTACCGCAGACCGCCGGATCCAGGGCATATCCAGATCTGATGAAGGACCATCACATGGACACGACGACACGCATTATCAGGGCTGTGAAGGCCCATGGACACCTCACCACTCATCTCCTCACCGGCCGGATGACCCAACCCAACCAGATGAACTGGATAATATCGTGAAAGTTCTGATCCCATCTGACTCCTGACATTATGCTGCCTAACTCATAATCATACACTGTTCATTCGTTGGCCAAAGGAGGACTGGCCCCCCGACTGAGCCTGGGTTCTCCCAAGGTTTTTTTCTCCATTCTGTCACCTGATGGAGTTTTGGTTCCTTGCCACTGTTGCCTTCGCCTTTTGGCTTGCTTAGTTGGGGACATTTAATTTTCAATTGAACAATACTATTACAACATTGTTTTCCTGTTATCTCTGTAAAGCTGCTTTGAAACAATTTGTATTGTAAAAAGCGCTATATAAATAAAGGTGACTTGACTTGACTTGACTCCCGTTCCCATACGACCACAGTCAAGCTTTGAAAACACTATCCTTAGGGTATAGAACTCTCATATTCCATGTCGAATTGCAGCCTTTAGCCTCATCAAACAATTGAAAAACAGGATATTCAAAGAGTCCTTCTACAAACAAAACACATACATACTAGCGTTAGCATGTTGGTTTCAAACCAAACATTAGCCGAAACCCCTGGAAACGGCGTGCACCGGTGTGCAACGGGGTTTGAGATGCGTTTTCTCTTGTTTGGTGGGCGTGTCAGAACTGCAGTCCAATCAGCAGCAACATGTAAATAAAGCATGCGGTATTAAAGTGAACTCTCACAATGGAAGTAATTTACAAATGTGTTCGATACGCAACAACTGAGGATATTAGAAGACATGTTTGTCGTAAGTATTATTGTGAAAATATAGGATATCAACATAATGATGTAGTTGTTTATATTTTTAGCTTCATTGCAAGTGTATGACATTTGGTATAGAAATAAACAATGCATGTAAAGTGCTTTTCCTAAAAATTAGAAAGAAAATACAGGGTATTAATAAAGGCTTGTGAGGCTAAATAGAGGTGTTTTAGTCTTTATTAGGTAAGATGTGCTTCCATTTCAGTTTCCACAAATCCCTTCACTCGATTGGGATGTTCTCTGGTGTTCTGGGCGGCAAGTGCAGTAACTGTAACATCGGCATATTTTGTAGTATTAAACACATATTTATACCGACTTCAGGCTCCGAAAATTCTTCACAAAGAACACAAAAAGTCTTCTCAGCTGCCGTAGTTGCAACTCTTGCGTCATCACAACAGTGCGTTCAACGCGTCACCATTTCTGTTTAAAAAACGTTCTGCAACGTTTTGTCGGCGCTGAACGCAGCCCTGATCACCTGAACACCTGATCACCGGATCATCTGAACACCTGATCATCTGAACATCTGGGGTGCTTCTCATTTCTTATTTGTGCATCCTCGTTTCCTTTCCTCGCTTCCTTTCCTCGCGTAGGACACGAGGGAAGGCTGCAAGGAAAAGAAAAGGAGGACGGAGGAATCGAATGAAAGCTTTTTTATACATTGGAATACTTGATCACTCGAGCGTCACTTCACTGCGTCATCAGCAGCGCTCAAAGGATCTGCCCTTATGTTGTTGAAGTTTGTTTATTTAAGACATTCATAATAAATAACAATAAAGCAAGCTATCCTATAGAAATATGTGAGATGTGTGGTTTATATAAACTGCAAGGGTAAAGTATAAATGAAAATGATTGCGAGAGATGTGAAGGGGGAGGAGAATTGATGCGTGCGTCACGTTTAGTCGATAAAACTCTTCCACATAGGACACCTGTGTATCCTTGCTCATAGCTCCTCTGGAAGCCTCCTCACTCCTCGATCCTCGACTCCTCGCGATGCAATTAGAGAATTGAGATGTCCTTCAAGATGGCTGAGCTCGATCAGTTTCCGGGTTATAGGATGGAGGACAGAGGAGCGAGGAGACGAGGAGGGATATTGAGAAGCACCCCTGAACACCTGAACACCTGAACTCCTGAACATCTGAACACCCGAACACCCGAACTCCTGAACACCTGAACACCTGATCACCAGATCACCTGAACACCTAATCACCTGATCATCTGAACACAAGACATGATCATTCACTGCCGACAGAGGCGAGCCTCTGCTGGAGTCACGAGATGAAGAGATACAGAGGGATCAAAGGTCTCGACTCACCCATTCTCTACTGTTATTATCACCACTAGAGAACAGAAATAACCGAGTCAAACAGTGTGTGATCCCAGCCTCTCGACAGTGTAGATTCTGGACGTTAATCAGCCAGTGTCCTGCGATGCTTTAAACTCAAGTGTGATTTTGAGTTTCAGGTCAAGTCACCTTTATTTATACAGCGCTTTTTACAACACAGAGTGTTTCACAGCAGCTTTACAGAGATAGCAGGGAAATAATGCAACAAAGTTTGTTTCCAGAGGGAAATAGTGTTACAGTCCAGTTTAAGTTCAGTGATGCTTCAATTTTGTTATAAAAAAGCTCTGGAGAAACCCTGATGTCATCGTCCAGGTCTCATATAATGCTGTCAATGCAGGAGATCAATAATATTGAATATCAAATCAAATCAAATCAAATCATCTTTATTTATAAAGCACGTTTAAAATCAACCTTGGTTGGCCAAAGTGCAGTACAGCAGAATAGGAACTAAACAAGACAAAATAACAAATACAAGTAAATTAAATAAATTAAAATAATTAAGTAAAAATCATACAAGTTATGGTACACTGAACGCACTGGAGAAAAAATGTGTTTTCAGCAGCGATTTGAATTCAGCAAGTGTGGAAGCTGATTTAATATGTTATGGTAGGGTGTTCCACAGCTTGGGTCCGGCTACTGCAAAAGCACAATCGCCTCTACGTTTTAAGCGGGATCGTGGGACAGCCAAGAGATGTTGGTCTTTTGATCTGAGTGATCTGGATGGATTATGAGTAATAATTAAATCAGAAAGGTATTTGGGGGCCTGGTTGTTAAGCGATTTATAGACAAATAATAACCTTTTAAAATCGATTCTGAATCGGACTGGTAGCCAGTGCAGAGAACGAAGAATTGGAGTGATGTGATCTCGTTTTTTGCTGCTAGTGAGCAAACGGGCATCCACGTTTTGGACCATCTGAAGACGTGAAATAGAAGCGAGAGGTAACCCAACATATAGGGAGTTGCAATAATCAAGACGTGTTGAAATAAAATCATGAATAATTGTTTCAAAGCTATTCCTATTTAAAAATGGCTTGACTTTGGCCAACCGGCGTAAATGATAAAAACTGGCTCTGACTGTGGCATTGATTTGTGACTGTCTAGATAAAATCCTAAGTTTTTGACTTCGGAAGTGAGGTGTGGTGTGAGGGTACCAAGCTCAGTGCAATATCTCTCAGGTAGCTCACTGGGACCAAATTGGATGATTTGGGTTTTCTCTTCGTTAAGCAGCATAAAGTTGTTAGTGAGCCAGATCTTGAGTTCATGGAGACAATCTTCTAGTCTCTTACATGCGGTGTTATCATTACGTTTTATAGATGTACAGTTGGGTATCATCCGCGTAACAGTGGTATGACACACCAAGTCTACTCATAATTGACCCCAGAGGAAGCATACAATGAGAAAAGTAGGGGTGCCAGAATTGAACCCTGGGGTACACCACAGTTGAGGTGAGTCGCAGAAGATAGATGACTACCTAATCTAACAGAAAAACTTCTGTTTGAAAGGAAAGATTGGAACCATTTAAGTACTATACCTGAGATACCGATCGAACATTCTAACCGAGATAGGAGAATCTTATGGTCTACGAAGTCAAAGGCTGAACTTAGATCTAAGAGCACTAAGGCCATGGTATCACCAGCATCTGTCGTTATAAAAATGTCATTTAGAACTTTTAAAAGTGCAGACTCAGTGCTGTGAAGGCGTTTAAAACTGGATTGAAAAATATCCGAAATAGAATTGATGTGTAAATACTGTTGGAGCTGTATAAAGACCGTTTTTTCAAGAATTTTGGATAAGAAAGACAGGTTTGAAATTGGTCTGTAGTTCGCATATACAGCGGAGTGTGGGTTTCTTGAGGATGGGAGTCACAGTGGCAAGTTTAAAACAAGCAGGGACAGTCCCAGTCAAGAGACTGTTGTTAATGATACGCATAACATCCGAACCAATAGTGCCAAATATCTGTTTTAAAAAGTGAGAAGGTAGAATATTGTGGGGTGAGAAAGTGGATTTTAGTTTTAAACTGATTTTCCTGCATGTCTGAAGGGAGATCAGTTCAAAGTGACTCCATTTCGAGCAGGAAAGAATAGGATCGGAAAGATTCTCTCTTGAAGTGCAGACTTGTGCATGAGTAATATAAATTTTTTCAGTGAAAAAGTTAAGGAAGTTTTCGCACTCAGTGAGAGAGATCGTAGGAAAGGACTTAACAGAAGGATTTAAGTTAGAGTTGATAGTCGAAAACAGCGTTTTAGAACAATGAGAATTTTTTGCGATGATGTCGGATAAGAATTTATTCTTAGCTGCCTTTGCTGTTTTTTGGAAATTATTTAGTGAGACAGTCAGCATCTCGAAAGAAATTTGAAGCCTGTCTTTCTTCCATTTTCGCTCAAGCCGTCGACATTGTTGACGAAGTCGACGAATATCACTAGTTATCCATGGCTGGGGCTTATTTTGAGGATGGATAAGTTTCCGAGGTGCAATGGAGTCTAAGATGTTGGAGCATTTATCATTAAAAGCCTGTAGCTGCTCATCAACATCCGGATGAGAAATAGAGTAGTCTGAGATGAGAGTATTATATATGAATACAAATACATGAATATTAAGTTTCCTTCAGTTTCTAACCTTTTCAAATTACTAAGTTTCCTTCACAAACTCATTTATTTTTTACTCCATCACTTCACCCACACCTTCACTCCTCTGCTTTCCTGCACACGCTCCATCACTCCATCACTTCACCCACACCTTCACTCCTCTGCTTTCCTGCACACGCTCCATAACTCCATCACTTCACCCACACCTTCACTCCTCTGCTTTCCTGCACACGCTCCATCACTCCATCACTTCACCCACACCTTCACTCCTCTGCTTTCCTGCACACGCTCCATAACTCCATCACTTCACCCACACCTTTACTCCTCTGCTTTCCTGCACACGCTCCATAACTCCATCACTTCACCCACACCTTCACTCCTCTGCTTTCCTGCACACGCTCCATCACTCCATCACTTCACCCACACCTTCACTCCTCTGCTTTCCTGCACACGCTCCATAACTCCATCACTTCACCCACACCTTTACTCCTCTGCTTTCCTGCACACGCTCCATCACTCCATCACTTCACCCACACCTTCACTCCTCTGCTTTCCTGCACGCGCTCCATCACTCCATCACTTCACCCACACCTTCACTCCTCTGCTTTCCTGCACATGCTCCATCACTCCATCACTTCACCCACACCTTCACTCCTCTGCTTTCCTGCACGCGCTCCATCACTCCATCACTTCACCCACACCTTCACTCCTCTGCTTTCCTGCACGCGCTCCATCACTCCATCACTTCACCCACACCTTCACTCCTCTGCTTTCCTGCACACACTCCATCACTCCATCACTTCACCCACACCTTCACTCCTCTGCTTTCCTGCACACGCTCCATCACTCCATCACTTCACCCACACCTTCACTCCTCTGCTTTCCTGCACACGCTCCATCACTCCATCACTTCACCCACACCTTCACTCCTCTGCTTTCCTGCACACGCTCCATCACTCCATCACTTCACCCACACCTTCACTCCTCTGCTTTCCTGCACACGCTCCATCACTCCATCACTTCACCGACACCTTCACTCCTCTGCTTTCCTGCACACGCTCCATCACTCCATCACTTCACCCACACCTTCACTCCTCTGCTTTCCTGCACACGCTTTATCACTCCATCACTTCACCCACACCTTCACTCCTCTGCTTTCCTGCACACGCTCCATCACTCCATCACTACACCCACACCTTCACTCCTCTGCTTTCTTGCACACGCTCCATCACTCCATCACTCCATCACTTCACCACACCTTCACTCCTCTGCTTTCCTGCACACGCTCCATCACTCCATCACTTCACTCCACCTTCACTCCTCTGCTTTCCTGCACACACTCCATCACTTCACCCACACCTTCACTCCTCTGCTTTCCTGCACACGCTATATAATTCCATCACTTCACCCACACCTTCACTCCTCTGCTTTCCTGCACACGCTCCATCACTCCATCACTTTACCCACACCTTCACTCCTCTGCTTTCCTGCACACGCTCCATCACTCCATCACTTCACCCACACCTTCACTCCTCTGCTTTCCTGCACACGCTCCATCACTCCATCACTTCACCCACACCTTCACTCCTCTGCTTTCCTGCACGCGCTCCATCACTCCATCACTTCACCCACACCTTCACTCCTCTGCTTTCCTGCACGCGCTCCATCACTCCATCACTTCACCCACCACCTTCACCTCCTCTGCTTTCCTGCACACGCTCCATCACTCCATCACTTCACCCACACCTTCACTCCTCTGCTTTCCTGCACACGCTCCATCACTCCATCACTTCACCCACACCTTCACTCCTCTGCTTTCCTGCACATGCTCCATCACTCCATCACTTCACCCACACCTTCACTCCTCTGCTTTCCTGCACACGCTCCATCACTCCATCACTTCACCCACACCTTCACTCCTCTGCTTTCCTGCACATGCTTTATCACTCCATCACTTCACCCACACCTTCACTCCTCTGCTTTCCTGCACATGCTCCATAACTCCATCACTTCACCCACACCTTCACTCCTCTGCTTTCCTGTACACACTCCATCACTTCACCCACACCTTCACTCCTCTGCTTTCCTGCACACGCTCCATAACTCCATCACTTCACCCACACCTTCACTCCTCTGCTTTCCTGCACACGCTCCATCACTCCATCACTTCACCCACACCTTCACTCCTCTGCTTTCCTGCACACGCTCCATCACTCCATCACTTCACCCACACCTTCACTCCTCTGCTTTCCTGCACACGCTCCATCACTCCATCACTTCACCCACACCTTCACTCCTCTGCTTTCCTGCACACGCTCCATCACTCCATCACTTTACCCACACCTTCACTCCATCACTCCAGGAGCGAGGGAGCGAGGGAAGGATCAGGCCGACACGCATCACTGCGTCTCGTGGGAAACTCAAGCGCGTGTTACAGACCCTCATACTGAACTTTCACAGTATAAATCAGCTTCATTTGGAGGAAAAACAGCTTGCTCCGTCACACAGTTCATGCAGGCAGTCACATTTACGGCGCAGGAAAACCAGTTAATGGTTGGGTTGGAGCAGAACTTCATAGCAGCATATAGTTGTAATCACATTCACCATGTAATGACATCTAATGGCACTGGCCATTTTCTGAAAAGTATGAGCTGTCTGGTCTGAAATATTCTTAGATCAGGGAATCTCAAGGCCTGTCTGCTAGCTTGAGTCATATGCATACATGGGGGTTAGCAAAGCGCTGACATTAGCATGACGTTAATGGGGCTGTCAGTAGGTGTTCTCGTCTCAGAGTGGCCTGTTTCTGTTCATATCAGTCTGACATCGTAATTGCCTTCGGCTGACACAAATATCCAGATCGAAGTGCAATCAAAACCGTAGCACATTTTTGGCGATTGGTTGGTGTTTATGAATCGTTTACCAGGGCTGAGAGATTTTTCTGAGGTGTCATTATTTCACACAGTCATTGATATGCAGAACAGTTTTTTTCAAAGTCAAAGATAATGTCAGTGATAGTGCTTTGTTTTGTCTTTCTGTTCCCTTCTATCATTCATACAGTTATTTGTGTATTGATTAACCTAAACACACGTATTATATATATTAACGATATATATTGTTGAAACACCAAGCCCTAATATATGGTGAGAATGTAAAGTTTGGGAAATGCTTGATGTTGAAAACAGTAATACGGGCACTATATGTGCATGCCATCGCAAATCCAGTTCTCTAATCATAACCTTAACTTTTTTTGGCTTTAATAAGAATAAATGTAAATTTAATTCATACAATGAAGACTGCAATATTTTATCTTTATATTTGATTATTACATTTCTGTACTTATTCTAACTACATGTTAAATAAATCTATTGTACCAGAAAAATTGGTTATATTTTATTTTTCCTATTGTTTGTAATTTGCTTCTTTTTGTCTTATTTGTAATAACAGAAAATAGACAAAACAACACAAAATAACTACAGCTGTCACAGTTGTGTTTGGTTTAGTTTGATCATCGTCGTGTGTTTACATTTAACTTCCGTCTGTTCAGTCTTTGTCTGATCCACGTTGTGCATAGTGTGTGTTGCTGTTAAATACAAATACGGTATTTTGTGAAATTGGACATTCAGTGAAGTATCTCTATTAGACTGAAATTTATCTGCACCTTAATTACAAAAAAAAAAAAGAAATTACAATTACATCTTTCCATCACCATCATTACTTCTCACTTAGTAACATTTACTCAGTAACACAAAATGAATTATTAAATGAATGACTGATGACATGATAGTGTGCGGTGTGTGTGTTTCATCTAATGTTTTTATACATGGTGAATCCGTTGACCAGGCTACACATGACACGAGTCTCATTGGCACAAATTAATTTAGATGACATTAGATAGAACTGTATTGATCCTACTCTTGTATGTCACAGACTTATGAAGCTTTGTTTAGTCACATGTTTTTTCTGCTCTGCGGTGATTTGTTAGATATGTTGGAAAAAACAAGTCTGACCACCAGATGTCACTAATGCGCATTGTGTTAAAAGCTTCAAGTAATTAACCTTTTTTCTGCACAATTTGATAAAAGCCTTAAATGCTTCAGAAAGCCTCAGTTTCCCATCATTAAAGAATAACACAGGTCCCACAATCACAAAAAACAACAATGGCACAATAGTGGCCTTTAGGTGCGTGTTTGTGTCCTTATATCTGGATCAGGTGTGGAGGAGAACCAATCACAGCCTCCAACAAATCATCACTAGATGCTGCCCACCAGTAACACAAACCCGCACATACACATACACAAAGACAATAATACACAGGACACAATGGAGTCAATGAGCAAATGACCCAGGCTCATAACATGCACACAATGCAATCAGTTATAATTTTACATGCTGAAGAACCGATTTCTTTCTGCATGCACCAAGCAGGATGTTTTACCTTTTCTGGAAGAGAAGCTTTAGATAGATGCCCTCCTATACAAATAAGTATATATTTTATCACCGGAGCAAGCTTGAAAGTTGGTCTTGCTTTTCCGATGTTTCCTGAGGTTTTCTTGAAAATGTCTTCTGCGAAATGTTTTGCTTGAATGTATTGGATTATAGACAGCTCTGCATCTCCAAGTCTGAAGCATTTAGGCATCGAGACTGAAGCTCTCCTTACTTTTTTTGTTGATACTCCTTTCCATGCTTTGTGTAAATTGTTTTGAATGACTGACTGTTTAAATTTGGTAATTTCTTTGGAGAGCCAAGACTTTCAAGAGTTATTTTAGTCTCAAGTACCATGGCTACTGTGACTTAAGCTTAGTCCAACTAGAAAAATATTTTTTTCTATGTTTTCTATTTCTACATACCATTTTGTATGTAGGGTTGATTTAATTTTTAACAATTACATTCACAGTTGGCCTTTTTTTTTTTTTTTACTTCTGGATCATTTTCAGACAGAGAATGGGTTTTCATGTGTGTTACTGAAGGGCTCTCCAAAGGATTCCTGGACCATGAATCCATCTTTTATTTTGCAGGAACCTTTCTGCATTCTGACCTCTTGAGACTTCATCAGCAGGATTTGTTTTTGTGTCTACAATTTTCCATTGCGTCAATTCTGTAGCTTCTTTTATCAAGGAGACTCGGTTTGCAACGAAAATGTTGCATGAATAAAAAAATTTTTGGCTATATATTTCAGTACAAATTCACTGTCTGTCTAAAAAATGGACGTTCCTAAGATCAGCTGCAACTCAGCTTTGTTTACCTTGTCTACCTTCACAGCTAGAACTGCTACCTCATAGCTCCAATCTGGGAATTGTTGTATTTTTCAGAGGGTTTCTGAACTTTTAATTTCCCCACCAGGTAAGTAATACACACTGCATTTTGTTCATTCACAAGTCTGAGATAACTCACAGTTCCATACACTTGCTCGCTTGCATCAGCAAAGTGGTGAAGATGTGCTTGTGTATGCGTGCCAAATATTTAGGCTTTACACACATGCTTACTTGGAAGTTGGTTATTTGCCCGAGATCATCTTTCCATTTCACCCACTTATCATTTAAGCTCTCTGGTATCTCTTCATCCCAGCCGATATTCATTCTGCAAAGTTCTTGTAACAGCAGCTCATCAGGTAATGTGAAAGGATCAAAAAACCTGAGAGGGTCATAAATTAAAATTCTACCAGAAAGACTCGGAAGAGAAGATACTGTACAATTATGCATTTTATTAACAGCCCAGCAAGCAATATATGCAATAAAGTTCTTTGGCGTAGGCCCTGTCCATAACTCGCGATCCGAGGGTAAGGATTCTGCATTTCCTGCCTGAAGATGAAGGCAGGGGCGCAGCCGACCCCCAAGAATAGGTGGAAGAATAATTCCACTGGACGGAGCCCACCCCCAAAGAACATAAAAGAAAAGTATACCCACCAGCCGTATATTATGTAGTTCCTAAAATAAAGAAAGAAAAAGTTAGCGAACAGCTGGGTAGATATGGATGTATCAATTTCCGTAGACAGTAGGATATTATAGAGTTGACTCTCAACTTAAATGAATTGAATTTGAATTGTCCCTATTCAAATAAACTTAAATAAATAAATAAATAAAATAAAAAGTTCCATCGATATTGTCGTGGGAACAGTAACTCTATAATCTATAAAGTGGAGCGTACTTTACTTATACTATATGCTAGATAATTTTCTGCTGCTGTAATTACGCAATACATTTACGCATTTGCTCACACTTATTTTTTATTAATTTAAATATATATATATATATTAATATAAATATATATATTTAAAATATATATATTATTAAACGCTGTGTCGTGCTGAGAAGAGGCCACGCTGAGCCACATAGAGACGAGGCCACGCTGAGCCACATAGACAAGGCCACGCTGAGCCACATAGAGACGAAGCCACGCTGAGCCACATAGACAAGGCCACGCTGAGCCACATAGACAAGGCCACGCTGAGCCACAGAGACAAGGCCACGCTGAGCCCCAGAGACGAGGCCACGCTGAGCTACAGAGACAAGGCCACGCTGAGCCACATAGACAAGGCCACACTGAGCCACAGAGACGAGGCCACGCTGAGCCACAGAGACGAGGCCACGCTGAGCCACATAGACAAGGCCACGCTGAGCCACATAGAAAAGGCCACGCTGAGCCACAGAGACAAGGCCACGCTGAGCCCAGAGACGAGGCCATGCTGAGCCACAGAGACAAGGCCACGCTGAGCCACATAGACAAGGCCACGCTGAGCCACATAGAGACGAAGCCACGCTGAGCCACATAGACAAGGCCACGCTGAGCCACATAGACAAGGCCACGCTGAGCCACAGAGACAAGGCCACGCTGAGCCCCAGAGACGAGGCCACGCTGAGCCACAGAGACGAGGCCACGCTGAGCCACATAGACAAGGCCACGCTGAGCCACATAGACAAGGCCACGCTGAGCCCCAGAGACGAGGCCACGCTGAGCCACAGAGACGAGGCCACGCTGAGCCACATAGACAAGGCCACGCTGAGCCACATAGAAAATGCCACGCTGAGCCACAGAGACAAGGCCACGCTGAGCCCCAGAGACGAGGCCATGCTGAGCCACGCTTGTCTATTGTCCATAGACAAGGCCACGCTGAGCCACATAGACAAGGCCACGCTGAGCCACAGAGACGAGGCCACGCTGAGCCACAGAGACGAGGCCACGCTGAGCCACATAGACAAGGCCACGCTGAGCCACATAGAAAATGCCACGCTGAGCCACAGAGACAAGGCCACGCTGAGCCCCAGAGACGAGGCCATGCTGAGCCACAGAGACAAGGCCACGCTGAGCCACATAGACAAGGCCACGCTGAGCCACATAGACAAGGCCACATTGAGCCACAGAGACAAGGCCACGCTGAGCCACATAGACAAGGCCACGCTGAGCCACAGAGACAAGGCCACGCTGAGCCACAGAGATGAGGCCACGCTGATCCACAGAGACGAGGCCACGCTGAGCCACAGAGACGAGGCCACGCTGAGCCACATAGACAAGGCCACACTAAGCCACAGAGACGAGGCCACGCTGAGCCACAGAGACGAGGCCGCGCTGAGCCACACAGAGACAAGGCAACGCTAAGCCACAGAGATGAGGCCACGCTGAGCCACAGAGACGAGGCCACACTGAGCCACAGAGACGAGGCCACGCTGAGCCACAGAGACGAGGCTACGCTGAGCCACACAGAGACGAGGCCACGCTAAGCCACACAGAGACGAGGCCACACTGAGCCACAGAGACAAGGCTACGATGAGCCACGCAGAGACGAGGTCACGCTAAGCCACGCATAGACGAGGTTCGCTGAGCCGCTAGGCCTTTAATGCTGCGCATGAACGAAACACGCATAGAAAAAGCCACTAGGCTGCGCGAAGCCAGGCCCCTAAGGATCATATTGCCAGCGATAGGCGCAAGGACGAATTATTCAAGCTGGGACTATCGCCAGATAGATAACGCATGACACCACCACCAGTAGTTGCATAGGTATTTACCTGAACCGTTACTGGAGAGCTTGCTGAGCTTCGAGGATCACTTTGAATCGGGTCTTATAAATGACTCTATTGTAGAGGAAGACCATATGCCTGGGATCTTAATAGCTGAAGTAGAAATGCCACCATCAGCTGCTCTAGTGGCTGCCCCGATCCTGAAGGAATGACCAGTATACTGGGAGGGAGATAGATTGCAGCTTTTGAGAACAGAAACTGATGAGTCCTGAACCAGGCTTAGAGAGGAGTGCTCCGTTAGTTAGGACAAATAGAGGGGAATTTAATCATAGATGAGAAGGGACAGAATTTATTACTAATTTATAAATTGATAATGTGATACAGAGCCTTGAGAGTCATTTTTAGAGTTCTTAAGAAGCAAGTAAGAATTAGGTGACAACTTAACCCTCTAAGACCGACGGGAGCGTCGGCGCTCCCGTTTGCGTGTGTCTGTTTAAAAGCCTATAGAAACTGAAACTAAATGGCTAGCTCAATCATTCTTTTTGCATACAAAACCAGAGATGTAACATGTTCAGATCAAGCCTCCAACATGCCCATGTTGCGTTGTTTTCATCCTCTAATCAGTCTGTACAAACTGCGTAATATGCGTTTACAAAAAAAAAAAAAAAAACACAAAAATGCATTGCACGTCTTTGCACACATGTTCTGTAGATCTGCGATTGATATTTACGTTTTACGATGACTCATTGACGTATCACGTTCTGTGCACTATGACCCCCGGGTGTGTCACATGTTGTGACGTCACACGCTGCGTCATGTCTAAAGGAAAGTACACGCCATTTTTTTGAATGAGTGTAAAAATGAGTGTATCTTAAAAACTGATTTATGTAAACAGTTCAAATCAATTCTGTATAGTTTTAAATTGTTTTGTGCACGTTTTTCTCATTGACAAGTTTGAGGTTGACATTTATTCATTTTTTGTATTGAAGAAAATATGTACAAAAAAAATAATATTTTTTTTTTCTTTTAGTTTATTGCACTTTTGATATATTTATATAGTTACTATTGATTTATTACAAACATAGCCTTCAAATTGGGAGAGTAAGGATTATTTTGATGTATGGCATAAGAAAATGCTCAAAAAAATGACAGCACAGCATGTAAAGATACAAAGATATACTCTGGTGGAATTGTTCTATGGCAGGTCATAAAGGGTTAAATCAGGAAAGACCTTGTGGAAAATCGGAATATTTAGCTCCTGGAGTGAATCCCCTGGAAGCATGAGCCATGAACGCTGTAACAGACACAGGTACAACCTGAATATAACAATAGGAAAAGAGACCATTGCGGACGGGACGTAATAAAAGGGGGTTGGATGGATTTTGCTTTTCTAACTTACTTAGTGTGTAATGTTGCCGTTTAAGCATAACCAACATCTGCAAGGTTACAACACTCAGTTCAACAGTTCAAGCAATGGGATAATTTCATTAAAGGAATTGCTTTTTAAAGACTACAACAGCACTGAGAGAAGCTAAATGACATCCTGCTGGGTTAGTGCATCACAACCCTAATTTTACATGAATCCTGCCCACGGGTTATG
The DNA here is from genome assembly GCA_036326025.1 of Chrosomus eos. Classification (NCBI taxonomy): domain Eukaryota; kingdom Metazoa; phylum Chordata; class Actinopteri; order Cypriniformes; family Leuciscidae; genus Chrosomus; species Chrosomus eos. The sequence goes on along the minus strand of CM070818.1, from coordinate 1,472,850 downwards.
ATTTATAGATTATCGAGATGGAATAAGCTAATCAGTGACTAGAGATAGCTACATATGCGCTACGTAATTCATCAATTACCATTTGGAATATTGACTATATGTTGACACTCTTGAGTCTGCATCTTATATGATTCCGGTTGAACAAAGCGAAAAGTATTAAAATTGCCGGTGAGAGGTAATCGAAGCTGCAAAACAAGCTGTTGAAACTCCAACCCCTGTGCCGGGAGCAGCAGCCTTAACACATCCAAAGGGGTAGACAAAAACAATATGCTTACTCACCCTTGAATGACCATTATCTGTGGGGCATTCCGAGCCAAACCCCACATACACAACGGAGACCCACCACATGTCTTGATCTGATGTTTTTGAGCATAGAATCCTTTTCTCAGATGTGCAGCATATGCCTGACATGGCTCCCAAGTTGCTCTTTGCAGACATAGCCCCATTCATGGTTGGGAGATCGCTGGCCAACAGTTGAGACTCTTGAATAGAAGAGACATAAACATGTAAATCATACAGTTGAGCAAAGACAATGTCACTCGAGTCTCCTTCACTGATTAATTCTGGTGATTGGTATGACTTGATAAAACTATTATGACTGTTAGTTCTACAAACTATTATGACTGTTAGTTCTACGGAGATAGCAGTTTTTGGCTAAGTAGGGGCCTATGTGTGGCATTTGACCAGAGCATCCTTAGTCTGCATTTCTTTGTACATTAATGTGGAACCCATCACATAAATTATTTCTACCACACATATCACTGGATAAAGTAGTCGCCAGGAAAGGTTGAGTATTATAGCGATTGAACACATTTTCCAATATTGAAGATCTAATTTTAAGTATTAAGGGACTTATAATATGAATTTTAAGTAGGCCTAAATATGTTGAAAAATAGTTGAACACTTGTAATTTACTGCCATTGTACTAGAGATATCCACTACAGTATGCATAACAGCCAAATTACCAATTTGCTCAGGTTTATTTTTTTATCTATTTTTTTAATTTTTTTTATAAACATTACCGAACTCTGGTGAGTGAGTAAACGTTATGAAGAGCACGACCCGTGAATGTGGCATGCATAAAAGCTCTTAAGTAGGCAAATCTAAGGTGTGTTTTTATTTTTATTTTTTAAATTTTTTTATCAGTTACTCAGTTGTTAGTGGTTATTTGCAAATTGCCCACGAGAGCGTGGTATCGACAACGCTGACATTATTAGATTACCACTGTAGCTACTAAGTAATATCGGTGACGCGAAACTTGCTTACAACATTTCCCCTTTAAGGCGAGCTATCCAGCCCCATTGTAGTCTGCAGATCAGTAGTAATTAGGAACATGCCACATCACCGTGGACACCAATTTGAACTCTAGCGCTGGTGTAGGAGGCAACGGAGAAATACTTACCTAGATGAAGATTAATCATGATAGAGGGGACATATTAACAGTGGCTGGTGAAGCGCCTACAAAAAAACTTAAAAAACCGACTTGAAAACCTTGGAAGTGGAGCTTGAACTTGAACCAGCGAGAGAAGATCACCTCTCGTGACTTGCAGAGTTGTTTATTCGTGTCGGTGGATTGGTGATCTGCAGGATAATGGCACCCGTGCAGACAGCGAGGTTCTTTTGCTGGACAAGTTGTTGAGGATGAAGTTGCAGTTCTCTTTCTGCCGAATTATCTGGCTGAGCTGTTGAGGCTTTTGATGACGTGAGATGGAAACTGATTGGTTACCCAGGGTGTTTTAGGCCTAGAGGTGCAGAACTTCTCATGAGAGGCCTTGGCTGATCCAAAACTCTTCAAAGACCGCTGTGCCTATGGGGAGATGCAGCACTGAACGCGGGAACCGCGTCGTGTAGCAGGAGATACGGCGGGACATATCCATCATCGGAACTCGATAATAGTAAACATGCGTGTCCTGAAACATGTTGGCTGGCGATTGAACGATAGTATAAGTGGAAGTGTCAGCATCTGCAAACTCAGACGAGTGTAAGTATGGATCTTTTATACTTCACGTTTTAGAATGCGATTGGATAGATGAGAAGGTAATAAATGACGTAACAATTAAGTCTTCCTGGCAGAACTTACGCTACGCTTTCATTTACGGTGGACAGTATTCCTCGTCTGGTATGTGTTTGTGGTTGGATCCTGACATTGAATGTAAAATTATCACTTTCCACACACCAATATACTCCCAGTGCTTGCTCTAATGGAAGGTTGTCTTTGTCCAGGTCTAGGTTTCTTATTACCCTGGTTTGACCAGGTTCTGGAATGCTGGACAACACCAATCGACTGTTGCTAACACTTCTGGAAAGGTGAAATCCTCATCGTTCACAGGCAGCTGTCAAGTCTTGGATAAGTAAGATTGCTTTCTCCTCGGTGGCTACAGACTTCAAATAGTCATCCACAGAGAAATCAGATAAGATGGTGTCAATCACTTCAGGCCTGTAATACTGCTTGTTGTCCTCTGCTGTTTTTCTGTGCACAACTTACACAGCTGGGTGAGGTTACGGCTCCCAAGATATCTACTGTCATGTGATTATCTAAGGGAGTGAGACTCATTTCAACTCATGGCCACCAGAAAATCCGTAAGTTGGTGAAGCACATTGCTTCAGTGCAACTCATGATTCCAACCGGCTCCTGACGAAGTCTCATCCACACTCCTGTGAGTCTTTTCTTTAAGATCAATTGTCTACCAAGTTGCACATGCTTTTCTGGTTGTTTACTATAAACTTGATTACAGAAAAATAAACTGAGATTAAAGCTGCAAGCAGCATTGAAAGGGCCCTCGCACCCGTGCCATCGCCACCCGGTGGCTTTAGGAAGACAGACCACGGTGGGCAATGTGCATTTAAGTAGATAAATATAGTGGGAGTATGTCAAAGTCAGTTACAAAAATGTCCTTTATTATGGGTATAATAGCATGCTGTTAAACATGTCACTTCCTGTTGCCAGCAGGTGGCGCTATGACTGTAACTGAATATGAGCATGCACATGTGTTCAGGACAGAACTCTTATCAAACATGTGAAGTTTGGGGCAGATTGAACTTTGCCTTCTTAAGTAAAAACAACTTCCTGTTTCATAGCATTAGCATGCTTTAGCACTTAGCTAAGAATTGCTAGCATGTTTAACATGTTTATAACATGTTTATAACTCAATGGCATATTTACTATGTTGTCAGTACTGCATCACACTGTTAAACATGTCACTTCCTGTTGCCAGTAGGTGGCGCTATTACTATAACTGAATATTGTCATGTAGATGTGTTCAGGGCAGGACTCTTATCAAATGTGTGAAGTTTGGGGCAGATTGGACATTGCCTTCTTAAGTAACAACAACTTCCTGTTTCATTTCATTAGCATGCTTTAGCACTTAGCTAAGAATTGCTAGCATGTTTTAACATGTTTATAACATGTTTTTTACTCAATGGCATATTTACTATGTTGCCAGTACTGCATCACACTGTTAAACATGGTCACTTCCTGTTGCCAGTAGGTGGCGCTATTACTATAACTGAATATTGTCATGTAGATGTGTTCAGGGCAGGACTCTTATCAAATGTGTGAAGTTTGGGGCAGATTGGACATTGCCTTTTAAGTAACAACAACTTCCTGTTTCATTTCATTAGCATGCTTTAGCACTTAGCTAAGAATTGCTAGCATGTTTTTAACATGTTTATAACATGTTTATAACTCAATGGCATATTTACTATGTTGCCAGTACTGCAATCACACTGTTAAACATGTCACTTCCTGTTGCCAGTAGGTGGCGCTATTACTATAACTGAATATTGTCATGTAGATGTGTTCAGGGCAGGACTCTTATCAAATGTGTGAAGTTTGGGGCAGATTGGACATTGCCTTCTTAAGTAACAACAACTTCCTGTTTCATTTCATTAGCATGCTTTAGCACTTAGCTAAGAATTGCTAGCAATGTTTTAACATGTTTATAACATGTTTTTTACTCAATGGCATATTTACTATGTTGCCAGTACTGCATCACACTATTAAACATGTCACTTCCTGTTGCCAGTAGGTGGCGCTATTACTATAACTGAATATTGTCATGTAGATGTTTCAGGGCAGGACTCTTATCAAATGTTTGAAGTTTGGGGCGATTGGACATTGCCTTCTTAAGTAACAACAACTTCCTGTTTCATTTCATTAGCATGCTTTAGCACTTAGCTAAGAATTGCAGCATGTTTAACATGTTTATAACATGTTTATAACTCAATGGCATATTTACTATGTTGCCAGTACTGCATCACACTGTTTTAAAAATGTCACTTCCTGTTGCCAGTAGGGTGGCGCTATTACTATAAACTGAAAATTGTAATGTAGATGTGTTCAGGGCAGGACTCTTATCAAATGTGTGAAGTTTGGGGCAGATTGGACATTGCCTTCTTAAGTAACAACAACTTCCTGTTTCATTTCATTAGCATGCTTTAGCACTTAGCTAAAGAATTGCTAGCATGTTTTAACATGTTTATAACATGTTTATAACTCAATGGCATATTTACTATGTTGCCAGTACTGCATCACACTGTTAAACATGTCACTTCCTGTTGCCAGTAGGTGGCGCTATTACTATAGCTGAAAATTGTAATGTAGATGTGTTCAGGGCAGGACTCTTATCAAATGTGTGAAGTTTGGGGCAGTTTGGACATTGTCTTCTTAAGTAACAACAACTTCCTGTTTCATTTCATTAGCTGCTTTAGCACTTAGCTAAGAATTACTAGCATGTTTTTAACATGATTATAACATGTTATCAATTCAATGGCATATTTAATATGTTGCTAGTACTGCATCACAGTAGCCTGGATGCCAGCCCGAACCCCACCCACAACAATTTTTGGTCGGGAAGTTCGGTCTGGATCGATCCATTGAGGAGTAATTATGATACAGCCAAAAAATTGTCGACCAATCAAATTGCCAGGGCGGGCTTTATACGATGATTGGGACAGATAAACCATCCAATAACGTAATCATCACGTCATCAAACGTATTTCTTTCAAAAATGCTTTTCGTGTTTGCATGCAAGTAGGCCTAACTCGCGAATCCTTAAGTTTATTTTTGCAACACCGGCAAAGATCGTTAACACTCATTATTTTTTTCATACTTTTTCCAGAGTGCATGCAGTTGAGTTATGTTGATAACAATGCGTGCTCAACATAACGTCACTTACTGCGTTGCTCTGATTGGTTGTCGGTCAATCCAATTGAGTGCAGAGTTGTTTGTTTTTTCCTGGTTCGGTTAAGACACCCTCAAAACAAAGCCCTATGACCAGTATCAGACTCATTTTTTGACTAGAAAATGAGTAGGGGCGAAGTCAGGCAAAAAAACAAAAGTTTTAAACCCCGGGAAATTCCTGTTCCCCTTTGGGGGCCATAACTAAAAATGAATATTCTCATTAGATTTTTCAGGGCAGGACCCCCAAAAAAGTTTGAAGTTTGGGGGTTTTGGGGGGTTGGGGAATTACGAAAAATTCTTTTTTTAATTTTCGGGAATAAAAACCCCTTTGCACTAGCTAAGGGGGTTTCTAAAAATTTTTTGCATGTTTCCGTATTTTTTATAGCATTTTAGCACTTTGCGGGCCCCTTTTTTAAAATTTTTTTTTGGAGTCCCCAAAAGTTTTTAAAATGTCATTTTTCCTTTTTTCCACCCGGGGGCCTATGACTGAAAAATGAATATGAGCATGGAAAATTGGGTTGGACAGAACCCCTTTTTCAAACGTGTGAATTTTTGGGGAAATTTGGACATTCCATACCTGAGTTACAAAAAATTTTCCATTAAATTTTCAAAATTTTGCATTTTTTTTAAAAAACTTAGCTAATTTTCTTGCAAGATGTTTTAAAACATTTTTTAAGATGTTTTTAGAAAATTTAAAAAATTGCCCGGCACTTTTTTAAAATTTTCAGGATTTTCCCAACAGTGTTAAACATGTCACTTCCTGTTGCCCAGCAGGGGGGGCTATGAAAGTAAAAGAAATAAAAATCAAATTTTCAGGACAGGAAAACTATCAAACATGTGGGGAATTTTTGGGGGGGATTGGGGATTGTTTTTTTCCCGATTTTTAGCAACTTCCGTTTCATGGGGGAAAAATCAAAATTGTCAGGGGCCCCCAAGGGGAAACGCCCTTCGGGGGAAAAACCCCAAAATCTTCGCAAATTTTTAAGTCGCAAAGGCCTTAAGATTACACCACCAAAATTTTTAAATGATCAAAAATTTAAAAAAGAGGAAAAGGGTTCGGTTTTAAAACCCCGGGGGCCGAAAAATGGCAAAAAATGCACAAAAAAATTAGAGGAAGTTCAAAATTTTGGTGACTTTTCCGGTTTTGTTTAGGGGGACGCTCCAAGAGACTTTTTTTTAGGTATTGGGGGCCTTTTATGTATTAACCCCCAAATTTTACACGTTTTGTGGGAAAAAGTAACCGAGGGGGGACCCCCGTTGGAAAACCCTTTTGGTGGCCTATCGGGGGCCATTTTGCCCCGCCCAATTTTTAAAAACATAACAGAAAGGGGGAAAAAAATTTGCCAGTTCTGACGCGTTGGGAAAAAATTTTTTATTTTTTTCATGTTTAGGCCCCCAAAAAAAGGGTTTTTTGCGGAGGGGAAAAGAAAATAATAAAAATAATAAAAAAAAAAGCAAATTCCAAGAGGGGGCCCACAAACCCCCCGGGCCCGGGGCCCCAAAAAAGCTGCCCCGCAGCGATTACGGGCCCAAGCCGGTGCCCCCGCAACCCTGGTGCACCAGGGGGGGGGTACCGCCGGGGTTTGGGGCCCCTTCACGCTGCTCGAAAAAAAATTTAAATATAATAAATATATATATAGTTAAAAAAATATAAATATATATCATATATTATAAAATTTATATAAAAAAATATATAAATATATATATATAATAAAAAAAGGGCCGGGCATCGCCACCCTGGTGCCCTTTTGGGTTATTTTGCACACGTGACACAAAATTTCTGCTCCCCCATCTGCCGAAAAAGGGTTTTGGGGGTCCCGCTTTAACCTGGGGGATGTTGTAGAAATAGTTGCTCCCGGGGTTTGGCTGGATTATTCGGGATTTTTTATTTTATACAGAAATAAAGTTATTTATAATTCAATTAGAATAAAGTTAGTGTTTTTTAAAATAAAAGGGAAAAAAAAAATATTGATCTGAAATATTTTACATTCAAATTTTTTTTTTTCTTAGGTTCAATTACCAAACATAAAAAACCTTTTAATTTAAATTTTTAAACCAAAAATACATTAAAAAAACATGGGTTTATGCACTTTTTTTTTTTTTTTAAAAAAATATATATTTTTCCAAAAAGACAAGGCCTAAAAAAACTTCACGGGGCCCCAAACCAACCCTCCCCCTCACACAAACCACACACAAAAAAAAAACCACACACACACACACACCACACACACACCACACACACAAAACCCCCTTTTTCCCCCAATCCCCCTTTTTTATGCAAAAATTAATAAACAGAAAAAAAAGGGGTTTTTTGCTCTTTAAAATATAATTTAACATACAAATTTAATAAGGGGCTTTGAAAATTTTTAAACAGAATAAGAATTAGTCGCTAATGAATAAGTACTAGTACTTAATGGAATAGATACTAATATCTAAAAAATAAGTACTAGTAGCATGAAAATAGAGACTAGTATGTTAAAATGATTAAATGTTAAAACGGCTTGCCATATTGGCTCAGAGAGAGAGAGAGAGAGAGAAAATGACATTTTAGATAATAGTACCTATTAATAGATACTAGTATTTATTCAATAAATACTAGTTCTAAGTCATTACATACTAGTACCTATTAAATAGATACCAGTACTTATTCATTAGCTACTAATACGTATTCAAAAGAATATCTAAAGAATAAGCACTACTATCTAAAGAATAGGCACTAGTACTAAAGAATAAGCACTAGTCGCTAATGAATAAGTACTATTACTTAATGGAATAGATACTAGTATCTAAAAAATAAGTACTAGTAGCATGAAAAAAGAGACTAGTAGGTTAAAATGATTAAATGTTAAAACGGCTTGCCATATTGACTCAGAGCATCAAAAGCATCAAACAAGAATATTAAAGTTTGATGCGTTGCCACAGCAACAGTTTCAAAGATATCAAGAATCCCTTCACAGGTCTTCATCTGCAGTGTATTTACATTATACAGATGAAGTTTGAAGCAAATCGGGTAAAAATAAGAGGGTGATTTCAAAGCCTTTAGGAAGTGACACACTTCCTGCTGCCAGTTGGTGGCGCTATAACTTTGACTCACAATAGTCACATCCATGTGATCGGACTCTTACAGCGAACACACTGCTGAAGTTTCATCAAGATCAGTTAATGTATGCAGAAGTTATAACACACTTCCTGTTTCCATTATTCGCCATAAATTCGTTTCCTCGCCACGGCCAAACCGTTCGAGATATCAAAAATCCCCTGGCAATTTTTCATCCTCAATGTCTTGACTTCATGCTGACTGAGTTTCGTGGCGATTGGTTGAATTCTCTAGGAGTAGTATATCGAATTCCAGGGGCATACGCTTTCAAACAAACCATAATAACCGACTTCCTGTTGGGCTGGGGTAAAAAGTAAAAGTACAAAGGATATATGAATCGATGAGATCTATATGTGTACCAAGTTTCATATTATTACATGCAAGCGTGTTTGATTTATGGACCAAGTTTTCGGACCCCGTTCCAGGGGCGCTGTCGAGCCCCCCTGCCACGCCCGGGTACCAGCTTCAGCCCGGCCCTGATGGCCGCGGGTTCTGACCCGTGTGCAAAGATTCAAGAGTTTTTGAGCACGTTAAGGGCCCCAAAAGTGCGCTGAGAGTCTCAAAAGTATCCAAAAAGAATATTAAAGTTTGATGCATTGTCACGGCAACAGCATCTAAGATATCAACAATCCTTTCACAGGTCTACATCTGGCGTGTGTCTACATTATACACATCAAGTTTGAAGCAAATCGGGTAAAGCCTGTTTGATTTATGGACCAGGTTTTCGGACCCCGTTCCAGGGGGCGCTGTCGAGCCCCCCTGCCACGCCCGGGTACCAGCTTCAGCCCGGCCCTGATGGCCGCGGTTTCTGACCCGTGTGCAAAGTTTCAAGAGTTTTTGAGCATGTTAAGGGCCCCAAAAGTGCGCTAAGAATCTCAAAAGTATCCAAAAAGAATATTAAAGTTTGATGCGTTGTCACCGCAACAGCATCTAAGATATCAACAATCCTTTCACAGGTCTACATCTGGCTTGTGTCTACATTATACACATCAAGTTTGAAGCAAATAGGGTAAAGCGTGTTGGATATATGGACCAAATTGTCGGACCCGTTCAAGGGGGCGCTGTCGAGCCCCCCTGCCACGCCCGGGTACCAGCTTCAGCCTGGCCCTGATGCCCGCGGGTTTTGTCCTGTGTGCAAAGTTTCAAGAGTTTTCGAGCACGTTAAGAACCCCAAAAGTGCCCGAAAGCATAAAAAAAGCATGAAAAAGCTTAAAAAAAGGAATATTAATGTTTGATGCATTGCCATGGCAACAGTGTCTAAGATATCAATAATCCTTTCACAGGTCTACATCTGGCATGTGTCTACATTATGCACATGAAGTTTGAAACAAATCGGGTAAAAATAAGAGGGTGATTTAAAAGCATTTTGAAAGTGACACACTTCCTGCTGCCAGTTGGTGGCGCTATAACTTTGACTCACAATAGTCACATCCATGTGATCGGGCTCTTACAACGAACACACTGCTGAAGTTTCATCAAGATTAGTTAATGTATGCAGTAGTTATAACACACTTCTTGTTTCACGTTTCTCGCCATAATTTCGTTTCCTCGCCACGGCCAAACCGTTTGAGATATCAAAAATCCCCTGGCAATTTTTCATCCTCAGTGTCTTGACTTCATGCACACCGAGTTTCGTGCCGTGTGTTTGAATTCTCTAGGAGGAGTGTTTCACATTCTATTGCATGCGTTTTCCAAACAACCCTTAATAGCCGACTTCCTGTTGGGCTGGGGTAAAAAGTTAGAGTGCGAAGTATATATGAAACGATGAGATCTACATGTGTACCGAGTTTCATATTATTACATGCAAGCGTGTTTGATTTATGGACCATTTTTTCGGACCCCGTTCCAGGGGGCGCTGTCGAGCCCCCCTGCCACGCCCGGGTACCATCTTCAGCCCGGCCCTGATGGCCGCGGGTTCTGACATGTGTGCAAAGTTTCAGGAGTTTTTGAGCATGTTAAGGCCTCCAAAAGTGTCCAAAAGGTAGTAAAAAAATAATAATAAATATAGCTGCGAGCAGCGATTACGGGCCCAAGCCGGTGGCACCGCAACCCTGGTGCACCAGGGTGGCGGTACCGCCGGCTTTGGCCCTTCATCGCTGCTCGCAGCTATATTATTAATATATATATATATTATATATATATATATATATATATATATATATATATATATATATATATATATATATATATATATATATATATTATAAAGCCGGTGGCCACCCTGGTGCCTTAGGGTTATTGTGCACGACGTGACACAAAATATCTGCTCGCTATCTGCCGAACGGCTCTGGTAGTCCCGCTTCAGCACTGATGATGTTGTAGAAATAGTGTGCTCTGGTTGGTCTGGATTATTCAGGATTTATTATTTTATACATAAATAAGTTATTTATAATTCAGATGAGAATAAAGTTAGTGTTGATTAAAATGAAGGAAAACAAATATATTGATCTGAAATATAGCACATTCATTTTACATTTATTTAGGTTCAATTACCAAACATACAATCTTAATTTAATTTAAAGCAAACAATACATTTAAAATACATGTTGTATGCACATTAAAAAAAAAAAAATAATGATTTTTATATATAATATATATATAAATATATACTATATACTATATATAATAAATTAAATAATATATATATAATATAATATAATATATATATATCCAAAAAGACAAGGCTTAAAAACTCTTGTCACTGTAACAGACACAATCTCTCTCTCTCTCTCTCACACACACAACACACCCACACCACACACACACACACACACACACACACACACACACAACACACACCAACAGTCAAGTCACTTACATTTTAGATGCAATATTTAATAAGCAGAAAAATCGAATTTTCTGCTCTGAAAATATAAATAAGCATACAAATTGAATAAGCACTTTGAATATTCTAAACAGAATAAGCACTAGTCGTTAATAAGTACTAGTACTTAATGGAATAGATACTAATATCTAAAAAATAAGTACTAGTAGCATGAAAATAGAGACTTCGTATCTCCAGAGCCCGTCTAACTTGTCCGCTTGTCCGGGACAAATGGATTTTTGAAGGACAAGTAAAAGAGAATTTTACTTGCCCGAACGACAATCAATAGCCTGATTAGAACATCAATAACAAACAAAATACATAACTAGGGAATCACTAAACCGAGAGAATGATTCTGATTTTATTACATTTATTGTATGTTGTTGCGATCGATTGTGGATAATAAATAGGTTGGCTGTTGACGCTCGCGCAGCCTCTCGAGGAGAAATCTATATGAGCGCAGCACACACACAACACTCAGTTAACAACATACTGTAACTGCCTCTAAAAATCTAAATGTGGAGTTTCTATATTTTAACATATGTGTTAAGCAGCCTCAATTGTTTTTTCCTGAATACCATATCAAAATGTGACATTGATTTCCTACAACAGTTCAATAAAATGTAGTCACTTACATTTTAGATGTAATATTGGCTGTTTTTCTTCTGTTCCAGCAGCGAAAATAGTTCCAAACAAAAATCACAGCAGAACCACGGCGCATCTCACAGGAACACTCATTGTTTTCATTACTGAATGATTCAGCATTTTGACCCGAATCGGTTCGGTTGAGTCAAAGATTCAATGAGCCATTCCTAAACATCTGTCTCATTCTTGAATGAATCAAGCGTTTAAACGAATAGTTTGAATGAATGAATAAATGACTCACTCATTAATACGGCCTCCTGCCGCCACCTATTGGCAATTTAGTGTTATGTTTATTAGTAGCCTAGTATACTTCTTTCCACTGTTTTCTTGTACATTTAAATCAATTTCATAACATTATTTTATGCAATTGTAATTTTTCAGTGTAAATGATTTAATTTGATCAGCCCTACCTAGGGTAACAGTAGCCTATGCTTCATCTTTCATTTTAAATTCCTAAATTTGATCAATAAATTCAATTATTTAGAATAATAAGACACTAATAGGACATTTAATAATATTGGGGGAGGGATGCCCTTCATGGGACACTATTATGCGACAGTATCGCACTTTAAGATATATAACTAACACCGTATTGCATTTAGGGTGATTGATAACATACATAATATTCAATATTCTTAGTCAATATCCACAACATTCAATGCAGATATTACAATATGCCGATTTAAATATCAAAGCTGATTGAACACTGATGAGAATATTGCTTCAGAATAAATAAATAAATAAATAAATAATAAGTAAATAAATCAATAATAAATCCGGACAAGCAACTTTTTTCTCAGACAAGTGAATGACAGATTCAAGCACATAAAAAAAAAAATAAAAAAAAATAATTTTATGCTCTTCCTCTCTCTCTCTCTCTCTCTCTCTCTCTCCTCTCTCTCTCTCTCTCTCTCTCTCTCTCTCTCTCACCCACACACACACACACACACACACATCAAGTCTTTTAAATATACTATTGCCACCCACCGTCAATTTGATGTGTGTGTGGGTTGGTTTATGTGATTTATGAGGACACAAATTTGTATAATGGCATGTGTATTACACTGGTATTACAACTTATGGGTGGTTTATGAGGACATTTCAAAAGTCCTCATAAATCAAATGGCTTGAAAAACAAACAAAAACAATGTTTTATTAAAAAAATTTAAATGCAGCAGTCTGTTATATGCCTTTATTAAAAAAAACGTATTTAAAAAATACAAGGCTTAAGACATTTATTTTCTTTTTAATGAAGGCCAAACCACACAGCAGTGAAATGGTTAATCTAGCCCCACTCCCCCTCCCCCTCCCCACACTCACAGACACACACACACAGAGAGCAGGCACATAGCCCCACTCCCCCTCCCCCTCTCCCACACTCACAGACACACACACAAGAGAGCAGTCACAGAGACGTAGGCTCAGAGAGAAATGACCATATTCAAACCAAAATATCTGACTTCCTCTTGGTTATTGCTAATGACTGTAAATTAGAAAGTTGTCTGGCTGGAGGAGAACTATATAAATACAGATTTTTGTAACTCTAGATGAAACTAACCCCCCCACTTTTGTCAAAAGGTGGCGCTACTGAGTCCCTGCACCACGCCCATTTCTGAAACTATGCACATGTCACCTGGCTAATAAATGTGATCTGTCTGTCGAGTTTCATGCAATTTTAAGCAATTTCAGGCATGCTAAGAGTCTCAAAAGCATCCAAAAAGAATATTAAAGTTTGATGGATTGCCACAGCAACAGTTTCAAAGATATCAAGAATCCATTCACAGGTCTTCATCTGCCGTGTATTTACATTATACAGATGAAGTTTGAAGCAAATCGGGTAAAAATAAGAGGGTGATTTCAAAGCATTTTGAAAGTGACACACTTCCTGCTGCCAGTTGGTGGCGCTATAACTTTGACTCACAATAGTCACATCCATGTGATCGGGCTCTTACAACAACACACTGCTGAAGTTTCATCAAGATCAGTTAATGTATGCAGTAGTTATGACACACTTCCCGTTTCACGTTTCTCGCCATAATTTCGTTTCCTCGCCACGGCCAAACCGTTCGAGATATCAAAAATCCCCTCGCAAACTTTCATCCTCAATGTCTTGACTTCACGCTGACCGAGTTTCGTGCCGTGTGTTTGAATTCTCTAGGAGGAGTACTTCACATTCCATTGCATGCGTTTTCCAAACAACCTTAATAGCCGACTTCCTGTTGGGCTGGGGTAAAAAGTTAGAGTGCGAAGTATATATGAAACGATGAGATCTACATGTGTACCGAGTTTCATATTATTCATGCAAGCGTTTTTTATTTATGGAGCATGTTTACGGACCCCGTTCCAGGGGGCGCTGTCGAGCCCCCCTGCCACGCCCGGGTACCATCTTCAGCCCGGCCCTGATGGCCGCGGGTTCTGACATGTGTGCAAAGTTTCAGGAGTTTTTGAGCATGTTAAGGCCTCCAAAAGTGTCCAAAAGGTAGTAAAAAAAAAAAAAAAATAATAATAATAATAATAATAATAAATAATCTAGAAAACAATAGCCTCGCTTGTGCCCTAATAAATAATCCTTAGGAAAACAATAGGGCCTTCGCCCTTTGGGCTTGGGCACCTAAGCTAAAATATAGCTGCGAGCAGCGATTACGGGCCCAAGCCGGTGGCACCGCAACCCTGGTGCACCAGGTGGCGGTACCGCCGGCTTTGGCCCTTCATCGCTGCTCGCAGCTATATTTATATATATATATATATATATATATATATATATATATATATATATATATATATATATATATATATATATATATAAGCCGGTGGCACCGCCACCTTGGTGCCTTTAGGGTTATTGTGCATGACGTGACACAAAATATCAAAATATCTGCTCGCTCTCTGGCCAACGGCTCTGGTAGTTCCACTTCTGATGATGTTGTAGAAATAGTGCACTCTGGTTGGTCTGGATTATTCTGGATTTTTTATTTTATACAGAAATAAGTTATTTATAATTCAGATGAGAATAAAGTTAGTGTTGATTAAAATGAAGGGAAACAAACATATTGATCTGAAATATAGCACATTAATTTAAAATTCATGTAGGTTCAATTACCAAACATACAATCGTAAATTAAAGCAAACAATACATTTAAAATATATGGGTTGTAGCCTATGCATATTTTGTAATAAAAAAAAGATAGCACACGATGCAAGATGCCTGTTGTCCTCCAGCAAAACAAACGAGGCAGCTACATCGTTCGTCTCGTTCGTCAAACTGAACTATAATACATATAAAAGTCTTTTTTGTTTTTTTGTCATTTAGGACACTTTTATTCATATACACACACATACAAGTGTATGCATTCATGCACGCACACACCACATGATACGTTAAAGAGTAGCCTAACCTCCATCCGCCTCCCTAGTTTCATTAAAAATCATCCCCAATCTCCTCTTCTGCTCCACTTCTTTCGCCATGTATTTGTTCGTTTCTTTTATTATTTTATGCAATCCAAAACACTCCACGTTAACCTGCCGCGTTTCGTATCTCCAGAGCCTGTCTAACTTGTCCGCTTGTCCGGCACAAATGGATTTTTGAAGGACAAGTAAAAGAGAATTTTACTTGCCCGAACGTACAAGTCAAGTAGCCTGATTAGAGCATCAATAACAAACAAAATACATAACTAGGGAATCACTAAACCGAGAGAATGATTCTGATTTTATTACATTTATTGTATGTTGTTGCGATCGATTGTGGATAATAAATAGGTTGCGCTGTTGACGCTCGCGCAGCCACTCGAGGAGAAATCTATATGAGCGCAGCACACACACACACACACACACACACCCCACACCCCACACACACACACACACACACACTCAGTTAACAACATACTGTAACTGCCTCTAAAAATCTAAATGTGGAGTTTCTATATTTTAACATATGTGTTAAGCAGCCTCAATTATTTTTTCTGAATACCATATCAAAATGTGACATTAATTTCCTACAACAGTTCAATAAACAGTTACAATTTAGTCACTTACATTTTAGATGTAATATTGGCTGTTTTTCTTCTGTTCCAGCAGCGAAAATAGTTCCAAACAAAAATCACAGCAGAACCACGGCACATCTCGCAGGAACACTCATTGTTTTCATTACTGAATGATTCAGCATTTTGACTCGAATCGGTTCAGTTGAGTCAAAGATTCAATGACCCATTCTTAAACATCTGTCTCATTCTTAAATGAATCAACCGTTTAAACGAATCGTTTGAATGAATGAATAAATGACTCACTCATTAATACGGCCGCCTGCCGCCACCTATTGGCAGTTTAGTGTTATGTTTATAAGTAGCCTAGTATACTTCTTTCCACTGTTTCTTATTTGTACATTTAAATCAATTTCATAACATTATTTTATGCAATTGTAATTTTTCAGTGTAAATGATTTAATTTGATCATCCCTACCTAGGGTAACAGTAGCCTATGCTTCATCTTTCATTTTAAATTCCTAAATTTGATCAATAATCAATATTTATAACAGTCTGTTTTATTTTGAGCCTTGAATTGGACTCTCAAGGGTTGGCTTTCTAAATATGTATGTGTTATTATGTGTCTATTCAGAATGACTTATGAGCAGAAACCTTTTTATTTTGGATATGTCAGGAATGCATCACTAGCCAAAATTGGGGATGACTAGAAAGGGCAAATAAGCTTTAAAATCAAGAGAACAATAGGACACAATTTGACACAAGAGGGCAGTATAGCCCTATTTATGATTTTGAGTTTCACCCGAAGAGATTCTAAAAGAATGGTAAAGTTTGATGTGTTGCCACGGCAACAGTATCTAAGATATCAATAATCCTTTCACAGGTCTACATCTGCCGTGTGTTTACATTATACACATAAAGTTTGAAGCAAATTGGGTAAAAATAAGAGGGTGATTTCAAAGCATTTAGGAAGTGACACACTTCCTGCTGCCAGTTGGTGGCGCTATAACTTTGACTCACAATAGTCGCATCCATGTGATCGGGCTCTTACAGCGAACACACTGCTGAAGTTTCATCAAGATCAGTTAATGTATGCAGAAGTTATAACACACTTCCTGTTTTCATTATTCGCCATAAATTCGTTTCCTCGCCACGGCCAAACCGTTCGAGATATCAAAAATCCCCTGGCAATTTTTCATCCTCAATGTCTTGACTTCGTGCACACCGAGTTTTGTGGCGATTGGTTGAATTGTCTAGGATTAGTATATCGAATTCCAGGGGCATACGCTTCCAAACAAACGATAATAGCCGACTTCCTGTTGGGCTGGGGTAAAAAGTAAAAGTACAAAGGATATATGAACCGATGAGATCTATATGTGTAGCGAGTTTCATATTATTACATGCAAGCGTGTTTGATTTATGGACCAAGTTTTCGGACCCCGTTCCAGGGGGCGCTGTCGAGCCCCCCTGCCACGCCCGGATACCAGCTTCAGCACGGCCCTGATGGCCACGTGTTCTGACCCGTGTGCAAAGTTTCAAGAGTTTTTGAGCACGTTAAGGGCCCCAAAAGTGCGCTGAGAGTCTCAAAAGCATCCAAAAATAATATTAAAGTTTGATGCGTTGTCACGGCAACAGTATCTAAGATATCAACAATCCTTTCACAGGTCTACATCTGGCGTGTGTCTACATTATACACATCAAGTTTGAAGCAAATCGGGTAAAGCCTGTTTGATTTATGGACCAAGTTTTTGGACCCCGTTCCAGGGGGCGCTGTCGAGCCCCCCTGCCACGCCCGGGTACCAGCTTCAGCCCGGCCCTGATGGCCGCGGTTTCTGACCCGTGTGCAAAGTTTCAAGAGTTTTTGAGCATGTTAAGGGCCCCAAAAGTGCGCTAAGAATCTCAAAAGTATCCAAAAAGAATATTAAAGTTTGATGCGTTGTCACGGCAACAGCATCTAAGATATCAACAATCCTTTCACAGGTCTACATCTGGCGTGTGTCTACATTATACACATCAAGTTTGAAGCAAATCGGGTAAAGCCTGTTTGATTTATGGACCAAGTTTTTGGACCCCGTTCCAGGGGGCGCTGTCGAGCCCCCCTGCCACGCCCGGGTACCAGCTTCAGCCTGGCCCTGATGGCCGCGGGTTTTGTCCTGTGTGCAAAGTTTCAAGAGTTTTCGAGCACGTTAAGAACCCCAAAAGTGCCCGAAAGCATAAAAAAGCATGAAAAAGCTTAAAAAAAGGAATATTAATGTTTGATGCATTGCCATGGCAACAGTGTCTAAGATATCAATAATCCTTTCACAGGTCTACATCTGGCATGTGTCTACATTATGCACATGAAGTTTGAAGCAAATCGGGTAAAAATAAGAGGGTGATTTAAAAGCATTTTGAAAGTGACACACTTCCTGCTGCCAGTTGGTGGCGCTATAACTTTGACTCACAATAGTCACATCCATGTGATCGGGCTCTTACAACGAACACACTGCTGAAGTTTCATCAAGATTAGTTAATGTATGCAGTAGTTATGACACACTTCCTGTTTCACGTTTCTCGCCATAATTTCGTTTCCTCGCCACGGCCAAACCGTTCGAGATATCAAAAATCCCCTCGCAAACTTTCATCCTCAATGTCTTGACTTCACGCTGACCGAGTTTCGTGCCGTGTGTTTGAATTCTCTAGGAGGAGTGTTTCACATTCCATTGCATGCGTTTTCCAAACAAGCCTAAATAGCCGACTTCCTGTTGGGCTGGGGTAAAAAGTTAGAGTGCGAAGTATATATGAAACGATGAGATCTACATGTGTACCGAGTTTCATATTATTACATGCAAGCGTGTTTGATTTATGGACCATGTTTTCGGACCCCGTTCCAGGGGGCGCTGTCGAGCCCCCCTGCCACGCCCGGGTACCATCTTCAGCCCGGCCCTGATGGCCGCGGGTTCTGACATGTGTGCAAAGTTTCAGGAGTTTTTGAGCATGTTAAGGCCTCCAAACGTGTCCAAAAAGTAGTAAAAAAATAATTAGAAGAATAATAATAATAAATAATCCTTAGGAAAACAATAGGGCCTTCGCCCTTAGGGCTTGGGCCCTAATAATAAATAATCCTTAGGAAAACAATAGGGCCTTCGCCCTTAGGGCTTGGGCCCTAATAATAAACAGAGCAATTCCAAGAGGGTCCTCACACCATCGGTGCTCGGGCCCTAAAAATAAACTTTTAGAAAAGGTAATGCAAACTTAATGAAATCAAACAACTTTGGCTGGCAAACAAAGAGAAGGTCTGAAGACATTGTGCTTCCAGCAGAACACACTCCAGCTGAACACACTCCAGCAGGACACACTCCAGCAGAACACACTCCAGCAGGACACACTCCAGCAGAACACACTTCGGCAGAACACACTCCAGCAGGACACACTCCAGCTGAACACACTCCAGCAGAACACACTCCAGCAGGAAACACTCCAGCAGAACACACTCCAGCAGGACACACTCCATCAGGACACACTCCAGAAGAACACACTCCAGCAGAACACACTCCAGCAGAACACACTCCGGCAGAACACACTCCGGCAGAACACACTCCAGCAGGACACACTCCAGCTGAACACACTCCAGCAGAACACACTCCAGCAGGAAAACACTCCAGCAGAACACACTCCAGCAGGACACACTCCATCAGGACACACTCCAGAAGAACAAACTCCAGCAGGACACACTCCAGCAGAACACACTCCAGCAGGACACACTCCGGCAGAACACACTCCAGCAGGACACACTCCAGCAGAACACACTCCAGCAGGACACACTCCATCAGGACACACTAACACACTCCAGCAGGACACACTCCATCAGGACACACTAACACACTCCAGCAGGACACACTCAAGCAGAACACACTCCAGCAGGACACACTCCAGCAGGACACACTAACACACTCCAGCAGGACACACTCCAGCAGGACACACTAACACACTCCAGCAGGACACACTCCAGCAGGACACACTCCAGCAGAACACACTCCAGCAGAACACATTCCAGCAGGACACACTCCAGCAGGACACACTCCAGCAGAACACAATCCAGCAGAACACACTCCAGCAGAACACACTCCCGCAGAACACACTCCAGCAGAACACACTCCAGCAGAACACACTCTGGCAAAACACACTCCAGCAGGACACACTCCAGCAGTACACACTCCAGCAGGACACATTAACACACTCCAGAAGAACACTCCAGCAGAACACACTCCAGCAGAACACACTGCAGCAGGACACACTTCGGCAGAACACACTCCAGCAGAACACACTCCAGCAGGACACACTCCAGCAGAAAGCACTCCAGCAGAACAAACTCCAGCAGAACACACTCCGGCAGAGCACACTCCAGTAGAACACACTCCGGCAGGACACATTCCAGCAGAACACACTCCAGCAGAACACACTCCGGCAGAACACACTCCAGCAGAACACACTCCAGCAGAACACACTCCGGCAGAACACACTCCAGCAGAACACACTCCAGCAGGACACACTCCAGCAGAACACACTCCAGCAGGACACACTCCATCAGGACACACTAACACACTCCAACAGGACACACTCCAGTAGGACACACTCCAGCAGAACACACTCCAGCAGGACACACCCCAGCAGGACACACTCCAGCATGACACACTCCGGCAGAACACACTCCAGCAGGACACACTCCAACAGAACATACTCCAGCAGAACACACTCCAGCAGGACACACTCCAGCAGAACACACTCTAGCAGAACACACTCCACCTTATAGACATTTGACTTACTATTTAGAAAATAAACAACCAATTAACTATCAAGACTGACTGGCTAATGTTATGTCCCCCTTGCCAGTGCTCTTTTATTCCTTCATGTTAAATGAGGGAAACATCAGATTGATGTTTCATTTTTGTCATGATTCTGCCATCATTTTCTTGATTTTCTTAGTCTTGTGGCAGGATCATGGCAGAACCATGTTTTGTGTATAAGCGCATGGCCTGTTGTTTGGGCCATGTGCTTGTGTTGTCTCATTAGATACCCGCCCCCTTGTTATCCTCGTCTTGTCGTTATCACCTAGTCTGTGTCACCTGTTCCCCTCATTAGTTTCTCCCTATTTAATCCCCTTGTGTTTGCTGTCCTGTGTCGGTACATTGTCAACCTTTGCGTGTTACTCTTTGTGAGAGTCCTGTGAGTACTTTCTCTGAATATTGTATTAAGAATTGTGAGTTTGTGTAGCTGTTTGTTTTCATCTTGTCAGTATCTAGTCCTAGTTTATTTCCTGTCTTAGTCTAGGTGTACTGCCCTTCTGTCCCGTTTTGCCCCCTCGTGGGTTTTTGGTTTACTGTTTTGTGCCTCAAATAAATCCCTTTTGCTGCATGTCGTCTGCGTTTGGGTTCTCTCCTTCAACCACATGACAATTTTAACCTTAATCAACAAGTCGAATCCACCATGATATCCTCACCTGATCTTAAACCTCAATGCAGAAATTCGCTCACCCACTGCTAGAGGGAGTCGCAGGGCTGCAGCTCACATGCATGACATGGGGTTTGGGGGCCGAACTAGTGGATATAGGAAATCAGCAGCATAATAAAAAGGGGTTTTTTGGAAATACTAAACTTAAATGTATTTAAATGTTACATTTTGATTTTTTTTCAAAGGATTTAAAACACAAAATACAGAATAGTATTTTGTATTTAAAATATGTATGTTAAAATACTGCGCATGCCTGTATGTATGCCAATTTGTTGTCTTCGCAAAAAAAGTCATTAATTCATTTAAAATTTTAGTGATACACAGCAGTCAGATATGCTATATTGATATAGTAAGTAAGTAAGTAAGTAAGTAAGTTTTATTTATATAGCACCTTTCACAGGTATAAGGCCACAAAGTGCTTCACAACAAAACATTTATATCATAAAATACACACTAAAAGCATAGACAGCACATGATCATAACAACCCACAAGCAGCTATTTAAAAGCCTGAACAAATAGATGAGTCTTTAGTCTGCATTTGAAGGCATCAACAGATTCAATAGAGCGCATAGACGGAGGGAGGTCATTCCACAACCTAGGAGCAACAGCCTGAAAAGATCGGTCACCTCTAGTACGATAGCGAGTACGTGGAACTGCCAGCAGATTCTGATCCACAGACCTCAGAGCCCGCATAGGGGTATAACGCTGAATCAGGTCACTAATATAGGATGGTGCCTGACCATGCAAAGCTCTGAAAACTAAAACCAAAATTTTAAAATTTATCCTATGAGACACTGGTAGCCAGTGAAGTTCTTTTAGGATAGGGGATATGTGAGACCTCCTATTTGTACGTGTCAGAATTCTGGCTGCAGAGTTTTGTACTAATTGCAGTCGAGAGAGCTCCTTCTGGTTTAGGCATGAGAATAAACTATTACAATAGTCTAAACGCGAAGACACAAAGGCATGAATGATAAGCTCCAAATCATTTCGTGAAACCATATTTCTGAGTTTTGAGATTTTCCTTAATTGAAAGAAGCAGTTTCTCGTCAGCTGCTTGCAGTGCTGCACTAATGACATGTCTTTGTCCAGGATAACTCCCAAATTTCTAAGACTAGACTTAGCAGACTGGCCTAAATCACCCAAGTGTTGTTTAATCCCAGGGATTGCATCCTCAGGGGCAATAACCAGTGTTTCTGTTTTGTCTGCATTTAGCTGTAAAGAGTTATCACTTAGCCATTTTTTTATTTCCACAAGACAAAGGAGCAAGGAGTTTAACTTACAGATCTCTGACGGCTTAAAGCAGCAGTAAAGTTGGATATCATCAGCGAATAGGTGAAAAGAAACATCACTGAACCTTTGTATGATCTTTCCCAAAGGGATCAAATACAACAAAAATAAAACAGGGCCCAGAACGGAGCCTTGAGGCACTCCACAAAGCAAATCCGCAGACTCAGACCTTATTTGATTAGCTGTAACACTGAAACTACGCCCAGATAAATATGAAGTGAACCACTGCAGAACTGACCCTGACAGCCCTACTTGATCCCTCAATCTTTTCAGCAAAACCTGATGGTCGACGGTGTCAAAGGCTGAGGACAGATCCAAAAGAACTAGAACAGTGTGTTTTCCAGAATCAGCAGACATCATAATGTCATTTGACACTTTAAGTAAAGCCGTTTCGGTAGAGTGATGTTTACGAAAACCGGACTGGAATGGCTCATGGATGTTACTTTTGTCCAGGAAAAATGTCAACTGTTCGCAGACAACCTTCTCAATGATCTTGGACAAAAGCGGGAGCTTAGAAATAGGCCTAAAACTATTAAAATCAGACGGGTCCAACCCTGCCTTTTTTAGTAACGGCTCCACTATAGCATGCTTGAAAGCATCTGTAAAAACACCAGTAGACAGCGAGAGGTTAACCATTTTGGTTACACAGGGGCCAATTTCTTCAAACACTTTTTGGAATAGCCTAAACGGAATGACGTCCGATGAACAGGAAGATGGCTTCATCCTGGTCACCAATTCAGAAATATCAGCAATCGTCACAGTCCTAAAAGTGGACCACATGCTGGAGACTGGTTCAAAGACAGCAGCGGTACCCCACGAATGAGACGTGGGGTACCGCTGTTTAATATACATTATACCTTGCCACACATATGCTTTTAAAACATCAAACTTCTCATACATATCAGACAGATAACACCATAAGCCACTCAAAGCACAGACACTTAGTCCATTTAAAACAGGCAGCTAGCTAATGCAGAAGTTAGCACATTTCCCAGTGAACACTATGATCCATAGCCAGGTCTTTATCACTCATTACTGCCTGTTGAGCAGTCCTGCAGTTTTGATGAAAGCCGACAGCACACATGGTCGGAGACAATGACACTGAACTAATATTGATGGGTAGTTGGTGACCACAGGATCATGCAGGTCAGTGTCTCTGCGGGACACGAGTGGGTGTTACTCAATCATGGAACATGATGGGCATCTCCAACTGCTTTACCTGATTTGATTTAATCCATTGGGGGTTTGGTTTAGGGTTGGGCCATCATGATTTTATCAAGTCTGTTGAAAATGGTTGAAAACATCCATTGTAGTTTGAAATTGGTAAATGCCCATTTAGGTTTTGCATGTGAACTTTTTAGTAGTCTAAGAGTCTGGACTAAAAAGTCAGATTTTTATGCATATCAGATTGAAATCCGATCAGATTTAGCAAGTGTGAGCGGCAGTTCAGTTTCGAGCAACATTATTATGTGGTTTGAAATACTACTCAAATCTCATTTCTGGAAATCCGTTTTGGTCTGACTGCTCTGATTGGATGTGTGTGGTTTACATATAACAGATACTTTTTTTAAGTATGAGAGTGAGTATGAGAGTGAGTATATGAGAGTATGTGTGAGTATGTGTGAGTATGAGAGTGAGTATTTGTGAGTATGAGAGTGAGTATGAGAGTATGTGTGAGTATGTGTGAGTATGAGAGTGAGTATGAGAGTATGTGTGAGTATGTGTGAGTATGAGAGTGAGTATGAGAGTATGTGTGAGTATGAGAGTGAGTATGAGAGTGAGTATGTGCGAGTATGAGCGTGAGTATGTGTGAGTATATGGGAGTATGTGGGTGAGTATCTGTGAGTAAGAGAGTGAGTATGTGTGAGTATGAGAGTGAGTATGAGAGTGAGTATGAGAGAGTATGTGAGAGAGAGTATGTGTGAGTATGTGAATGAGTATGTGTGAGTATGTGAGTGAGTATGTGTGAGTATGTGTGAGTATGAGAGTGAGTATGTGTGAGTATGAGAGTGAGTATGAGAGAGTATGTGAGAGAGAGTATGTGTGAGTATGTGAATGAGTATGTGTGAGTATGTGAGTGAGTATGTGTGAGTATGTGTGAGTATGTGGGTGAGTATGTGTGAGTAAGAGAGTGAGTATGTGTGAGTATGAGAGTGAGTATGAGAGAGTATGTGAGAGAGAGTATGTGTGAGTATGTGAATGAGTATGTGTGAGTATGTGAGTGAGTATGTGTGAGTATGTGTGAGTATGTGTGAGTATGAGAGTGAGTATGTGTGAGTATGAGAGTGAGTATGAGAGTGAGTATGAGAGTGAGTATGAGTGTGAGTATGAGAGTGAGCATGAGAGAGTATGTGAGTGAGATGTGTGAGTATGAGAGTGAGTATGAGAGAGTATGTGAGTGAGATGTGTGAGTATGAGAGTGAGTATGAGATGGAGTATGAGAGTGAGTATGAGATTGAGTATGAGTGTGAGTATGAGAGTGAGTATGAGAGAGTATGTGAGTGAGTATGTGTGAGTATGTGTGAGTATGAGTGTGAGTATGAGAGTATGAGTGTGAGTATGAGAGTGAGTATGAGAGATTATGTGAGTGAGTATGTGTGAGTATGTGAATGAGTATGTGTGAGTATGTGAGTGAGTATGTGTGAGTATGTGTGAGTATGTGTGAGTATGAGAGTGAGTGTGAGTATGAGAGTGAGTGTTACGTTTCTGTATTGCGTGTGTGTTCTCTTGTGTTTCTCTTCCCGCTCTCTCTCGGTTACTTTCACTTTTGCAGGTACCCGTGATTGGCCAAGTGACCTGTCAATCATTGTTAGCGCTGACGTCACCACTTCTCGCCATTGCCAATGGGAACAGGCCACCTAGGAAATAAGAGTGCACGCCCGACGTCTCCACAGCAGCTCTCGGCTCGCTGAGACTCAAACCACGCTGCTCTCTGTCACGCTGCTCATTTGTCTACTCTGTTGAGGTTGTGGTTCTCGTTGACACTGTGTGATGCTAAAGCTATGTATTAGTGAACTCTCCCTGTGTTCGATTGTCTCATTTTTATGTAACCTGCTCTGTGGAGCGCTGGAGGTTACTAGTATGGAGAGGAGATAGACAGGTAGCATGTCACGTGACATACACTGCCACACCCAGGGGTTTTCGCTGCTGTCTAGTACACTAGGTTAGGGGCGAGCGCCACACCTTGTATTTCTGTTTCTGTTAGTTAGTGGAGACTAGATAGGGCGTCTTGGACGCTGAAGATGATTATTTTCTTCTTTATTTCTTAGTTAGGGTTAGAGGTTATTTAACAGCTAGACTTCATTTGGTTTTGTTATTTTCTTTTCTTTGGCGCCGTCCACGTCTATCTTTTCTCTGTTCCATTAACTTTATCCACCTTACAGAAATTCTGTATACATGTCCATTTTTATATTTATGTTAATCTATATTCGTATAGATTAATTCTTTTCACTTTTTGCCACTGACCTTACTTATTGAATAAAGGTTTTGGCTTTTGCACAGTAACTTTGACTGTTGAGTTTTCTTGTACAACCTATGGATCATATCTGTCCCTCTACAATGTCACATTTAAAATGTTGCACTCCCGAACCCCTAGCCTGACTCGGGGGTCGTAACAATTGGGGGCTCGTCCGGGATCTTTAACACCCATCATAAGACATTGAGAGGAATATGTATGGACCATGGTTGTGTTAGTGGCAAAGTGATTTGTGTTAGACTTCGTATTTTTCCAGGGTAGCCTGATGCGTGGTATTTTGTTGCCTGTAGTATGGTTGGTAACATTAGTAGTGATGGCTTTGTTTAATCTAAAGTCGTTTGTTGAGCATCCTTCCTTAGAGCAGTTTGATCATTGTCGTAAAGATGATTTACTGAAGATTGCGGACCACTATAAAATTGTTGTAGTGAGGCAAGCTTTAAAGAAAGATATTAAGAATGCTGTATTCGAACGGTTGGTGGAGATCAATATTTTTCCGAGACCTGGTGTAAATTCTCGAGAGATCAGGCCACTTGGTGCTGGCGCGCGGGTTTCTAGTGGGGGGGTATCGGACGAAGAGCAGAGCGAGACAGGTGCCGAGGTTGATGTCGGGGCTGAGACTAAGGCCGTCTTGCCGCCTTTTGATCCGTCCTCTCCTGCTTCTGTTGGGTCTGGGAACGGACGCTTGAGAGTCCGTCTGGCTCGTCTACAGTATGAAGCACAGGAAAGGGTCCAGGCGCGTCAGGCTGAGTTGGACTTGAAGCTCGAAATGCACAGGCTCGAGGTAGAAGCTGAGAAGGAGGTGAAGCTGCGACAGCTGGAGCTGGAGGCACTGAAGGTGTCCTCTGGGTCGGCTGAGCGGGTGCCCCGTGCTGAGGCTTCTGTGGCGGTATCTCCGGGCGATCATTCCCCAACCTTCGATGTTAGCAAACATATTGCTTTAGTGCCTCCATTTAGGGAAACGGAGGTGGATACGTATTTTAGCGCATTTGAGCGTATCGCATCTTCCCTGCGTTGGCCTAACGATGTGTGGTCCCTTTTGCTTCAGTGCAAATTAGTGGGTAAGGCTCAGGAGGTTTGCTCAACATTATCGTTAGAGGAAAGCTTGCAATATGATACGGTGAAGTCTGCTATTCTCCGTGCATATGAGCTGGTTCCCGAAGCCTACAGGCAGCGATTTAGAAATCATCAGAAACTTGCCAGTCAAACTTTTGTTGAATTTGCTCGCGAAAAGGGGAATCTTTTTGACAAGTGGTGTAACGCGAGTAAAGTGGCAGATTTTAATTCGTTACGAGAATTGCTTTTGTTAGAAGAATTCAAAAAGTGTTTGCCAGAACGGGTTGTGGTATACTTGAACGAACAAAAAGTCAATTCTTTGTCGCAAGCAGCGGTGCTAGCAGATGAATTTGTGCTTACGCACAAAACGGTGTTCAGTTCACCTCGTCCTGAGAGAAATTCTTCGGTTCAGTCTACTTATCTTCAGCCGTCTCGTGCGAAATCTCCTTCCCCACGTCTTAAAGAGGTAAGGGAATGTTTTTATTGTCACAAGCAGGGGCATGTAATTGCAGATTGCTTGACGCTGAAGCGCAAGCAACAGCAGCAACAGCCGTCTAAAAGTGTGGGGTTTGTTAATTCTGTGATGAAGAATACTGATGATATTGCTGGCTTGGGCTGTGTTGATTCTGGTTATAGTCCGTTTGTGCTTAAGGGGTTAATTTCATTGACTGGTAAACCTGAAGATCAACGTGAAATGCAGATGTTGCGTGACACTGGCGCCGCACACTCATTTATGGTAGAAGATGCTTTGCCTTTGTCTGAACAGTCATTTTGTGGCTCGAGTATCTTAGTTCAGGGAATCGAAATGGGTTTCGTAAAAGCACCGTTACATCGTGTTCATTTAAAAAGTGACCTTGTAACCGGTTTCGTATTGGTTGGAGTACGTCCTTCTCTGCCCATTAAAGGTATTTCTTTTATTCTGGGTAATGATTTGGCCGGGGGTAAAGTGATGCCTGTGTTGGAAGTTACGGATCAGCCGAACTTTGCTTCTTGTGATGAGTTATCAGTGAGCTATCCTGATACCTTTCCTGCGTGCGTTTTGACGCGCGCTCAGTCGAAGAGAGTGGATGATGTCGTTGACTTATCCGAATCGTTTATGGTTCCCGTATGCGAAAATGTGTTACCGTCGGAAGACACCAGTTTTTCTAAGGGACCCATTAACGCAGACATTTTGAGGTTAGACGATAGTACTTTGAGTGTGCTGTCCCGTGAACGGATTATTGCTGCACAAAAGGAGGATGAATCTTTAGCCAAATGTTTTGCCTTTGTAGTCTCTCCAGACCAGATCAGTCAGGAGAAGGTAATCTATTTTGTGGAAGATAATTTGTTGATGCGTAAATGGTGTCCGAATTCAGAAAAGGATGGTGAATGGAATGTAGTGTGTCAGATTGTCATTCCATCCTGTTATCGTCAGCACGTGTTGTGTTTGGCGCATGATCATGTGTTGTCAGGTCATCTGGGTATCACGAAGACTTATAATAGGATTCTGAAACATTTCTTTTGGCCGGGTTAAAGCGGGATGTTGTGCGATTCTGTCGCACTTGTGATACCTGCCAGCGCATGGGGAAACCCAATCAAGTAATTCCCCCTGCCCCGCTTTGTCCTATTCCTGTTATTGGAGAACCTTTCGAACATGTAATTATCGATTGTGTCGGCCCATTACCTAAATCGAAGTCGGGTAACGTATTTCTGTTGACGATAATGTGCACAGCTACTCGATTTCCTGAGGCAATACCACTTCGAAAAATTACTGCTTCTGCTATCATCAAAGCACTGATTAAGTTTTTCGCTACGTTTGGGTTACCGAAAATCATACAAACAGATCAGGGAACGAACTTCATGTCTAATATTTTTAATCAGGTCTTGCAATCACTTTCCATTACTCATCGCGTGGCAAGCGCATACCATCCAGAGAGTCAGGGTTCACTTGAGCGATTCCATCAGACGCTTAAGTCAATGCTGGGGAAATACTGCAAGGACACTGGGAAAGATTGGGATGAGGGAGTTCCTTTGATGTTGTTTGCGGTTCGTGAGACTGTCCAGGAGTCGCTTGGATTTAGTCCTGCGGAGCTTGTCTTTGGACATAATGTTAGGGGTCCACTTAAGCTCCTAAAAGAAAACTTATTGGGAACTGATGTAAGTCCTAAGACTAATGTGCTGAATTATGTCAGTCGTTTCAGAGAGCGTTTGCATAACGCGTGGGCACAGGCGAAGGAGTCACTAACAGCCGCACAAAAAGGTATGAAGCGTCGATATGACACCAAAGCCGTTTCTCGTTCTTTTAATGCCGGTGACCAAGTGCTTGTATTACTGCCCACTTTAGGATCAGCTTTGTCTGCTCGTTTCTCTCAGGTCCTTATGTGTTGAAAAAGAAACTGAGTGAGACAGACTATGTAGTTTCTACTCCTGATAGGAAACGCAAGTCACGGGTCTGTCATATTAATATGTTGAAAGCATATCATTGTAGGGAGGGATCTTCGGAGATAACGGAGGAGAAATCTGTACCTGTGGTTTCATCTGTGGCAGTAGCCGTTGAGGGTTCATCTTTAGTAGGAACCGGGGGAGATGAAGATGGTCTCGTGCTGCGTAATGCACCACAGCAGTGTACTAGACTGAGAAACTCAGAATTGTTGAAGAAGTTGCCTTCTTATTTAGTTCATCTATCCGAAGATCAGAGACAGGATGTTATCCAGTTGATTGAAACGTTTCCTACTCTTTTCAATGACACACCTTCTCGAACTTCGGTGTTACAACATGACATAGATGTGAAAGATTCTCCCCCTATTAAACAACATGCGTACCGGGTTAATGCGTACAAGCGAGCTATCATGAGAGAAGAAGTTGACTATCTAACAACAAATGGTTTAGCTGTTCCTAGCTACAGTCCGTGGAGTTCGCCGTGTGTACTCGTTCCTAAATCAGATGGAACTTTCCGTTTTTGCACGGATTATCGGAAAGTTAATGCGGTTACGACGCCAGATTGCTATCCTCTTCCTCGGATGGAGGATTGCATTGATAACCTTGGTTCTGCACACTTCGTTACTAAGTTAGATCTATTAAAAGGCTATTGGCAGGTGCCTTTAACTGATCGTGCATCGCAAATCTCCGCCTTTGTGACACCTGATCACCTTATGGAGTACAAGGTTATGGCTTTCGGTTTGCGTAACGCACCCGCAACCTTTCAAAGGTTGGTAAACCTAGTGTTAGCGGGTGTGCCAAATTGTAATGCGTACTTGGATGATTTGGTGGTATACTCCTCAGAATGGCCAGAACATCTATCCTTGCTGCACACGGTCTTTGATCGACTGGAAAAAGCTACGTTAACCCTAAATCTCGCCAAATGCGAATTTGCCCGAGCAACGGTGACGTATCTTGGTAAGGAGGTTGGTCAGGGGCAGGTTCGACCTGTAGCCGCTAAGGTTTCTGCGATTAATGAATTCTCCATTCCCACGACCAGACGCGAGTTACGTCGGTTTTTGGGAATGGCAGGATATTATCGGAGTTTTTGTCGAAATTTTTCTAGTGTGGTGCATCCACTCACTAGTCTACTGAGTCCATCTAAATCATTCGTGTGGTCAGCTGAGTGCCAACATTCGTTTGACAGTGTGAAAGCTTTGCTGTGTAGTACTCCTGTCTTAGCAGCTCCGGATTTTGCTTTGCCTTTTAAACTTGAGGTCGATGCAAGTGCCGTAGGTGCTGGTGCAGTACTCCTTCAAGAGGATAAAAACCACATTGAACATCCTGTGTGTTATTTCTCTCGAAAATTTAACAGATATCAGTGTAATTATTCGACCATTGAGAAGGAGGCTCTGGCGTTTACTGTTGGCATTGCAATACGTTGAGGTTTACATCGGCTCGAGTACTCTCCCGGTTATTGTTTATACGGACCATAATCCGTTAGTTTTTCTTTCCCGCATGTACAACCAGAATCAGCGACTCATGCGTTGGTCTCTGATTGTGCAAAATTATAATTTGGAAATCCGTCACAAGAAAGGAACAGAAAATGTTGTAGCCGATGCCCTTTCTCGGTGTGTTTAGTTCTTGACTTGGTTAGGTTTAGGTATGTATAAAAAAAAATGTAACCTGGGCCTACTTTTTTTTGTTGTTGTGTTTTTTTTTTTAAGGATTGTCCTGATTGTAACAAACTAATCATTTCATTATTATAAGTTTGTTCTTATGGAGGGGGATGTTACGTTTCTGTATTGCGTGTGTGTTCTCTTGTGTTTCTCTTCCCGCTCTCTCTCGGTTACTTTCACTTTTGCAGGTACCCGTGATTGGCCAAGTGACCTGTCAATCATTGTTAGCGCTGACGTCACCACTTCTCGCCATTGCCAATGGGAACAGGCCACCTAGGAAATAAGAGTGCACGCCCGACGTCTCCACAGCAGCTCTCGGCTCGCTGAGACTCAAACCACGCTGCTCTCTGTCACGCTGCTCATTTGTCTACTCTGTTGAGGTTGTGGTTCTCGTTGACACTGTGTGATGCTAAAGCTATGTATTAGTGAACTCTCCCTGTGTTCGATTGTCTCATTTTTATGTAACCTGCTCTGCGGAGCGCTGGAGGTTACTAGTATGGAGAGGAGATAGACAGGTAGCATGTCACGTGACATACACTGCCACACCCAGGGGTTTTCGCTGCTGTCTAGTACACTAGGTTAGGGGCGAGCGCCACACCTTGTATTTCTGTTTCTGTTAGTTAGTGGAGACTAGATAGGGCGTCTTGGACGCTGAAGATGATTATTTTCTTCTTTATTTCTTAGTTAGGGTTAGAGGTTATTTAACAGCTAGACTTCATTTGGTTTTGTTATTTTCTTTTCTTTGGCGCCGTCCACGTCTATCTTTTCTCTGTTCCATTAACTTTATCCACCTTACAGAAATTCTGTATACATGTCCATTTTTATATTTATGTTAATCTATATTCGTATAGATTAATTCTTTTCACTTTTTGCCACTGACCTTACTTATTGAATAAAGGTTTTGGCTTTTGCACAGTAACTTTGACTGTTCCCAAATATCACTTGGGAATTACCCGTCTTTTGAATATCTGGGTATTGTGTTAAAAGGTGCTCCACGTATTTTACTTATCATTGTTTACAGGCCTCCAAAATACTCTCCAGCCTTTGCTGAGGACTTTACAGAACTGTTATCAACAATTTCCTCTGAGTTTAACTGTTTTGCCATTGCTGGAGATTTTAACATTCACATAGAAAATGCAGAAACCAATATGGCAAAAGAAATCAAAACTGTTTTAAAAAACGTTTGATCTGACACAGCATGTAAATGGACCCACACATAATCGTGGACACACTCTAGATCTACTTATCAGTACGGGTCTAAACATCTCATCAATTGTTATTAAGGATGTAGCACTGTCTGATCATTTCTGTATTTTCTTTGATATTTTGATCTCTCAAATATTATAAACAGCAACTTAAACAACACACGCACTCTTTTTGCTACTGTAGAGAGACTGACAAACCCCCCAAGCCAGATTCCCAGTGAAATGCTCTCAGACAGCAAGTACAGTGAGTTTGCTTCTTTCTCTCTCTGAGAAAATCAATAATATCAGAAAGGTGATCAGCACATCCTTGAGTTGCGCTGGGGTCAAACAGATCCGACCACTACCTGAGAAAGTAGTTACTATGTCTGTTTTCGAAGAAATTGATGGCAAAATTTTGGAAGAAACCGTACAGCACCTTAAAACATCAACCTGTGCCCTCGACACACTTCCCACATCTTTCTTCAAAAGTGTGTTAAACAGCTTAGAAGCAGATCTCCTAGAAGTGGTAAATGCCTCACTTCTCTCTGGGAGTTTTCCAAACTCCCTGAAAACTGCAGTTGTCAAGCCCCTCCTGAAAAAGAGCAATCTAGATAAGACCATATTAAGCAATTATAGACCGATCTCAAATCTTCCCTTCATAGGCAAGATCATTGAAAAAGTTGTCTTCAATCAGCTGAACAAATTCTTAAGCTTGAATGGTTACTTTGACAATTTTCAATCTGGTTTCCGATCGCATCACAGCACAGAGACAGCGCTCATAAAGATAATAAATGATATTCGCTTAAATACTGATACAGGCAAATTATCAGTGCTGGTACTACTCGACCTCAGTGCTGCGTTTGACACTGTCGATCACAACATACTTCTTGACAGGCTGGAAAACTGGGTGGGGCTTTCTGGGATAGTCCTAAAATGGTTCAGGTCTTACTTAGAAGGGAGAGGTTATTATGTGAGTATAGGAGACCATAAGTCTGAGTGGACATCCATGATATGCGGAGTCCCCCAGGGCTCAATTCTTGCGCCACTCCTATTCAACCTGTATATGCTCCCAATGAGCCAAATAATGAGAAAGAACCGAATCTCTTACCACAGCTATGCAGACGACACACAGCTCTACTTAGCCCTATCGCCTAACGATTACAGCCCCATTGACTCCCTGTGCCAATGCATTGATGAAGTAAATGGTTGGATGTGCCAAAACTTTCTTCAGTTAAACAAAGACAAAACTGAAGTCATTGCGTTTGGAAACAAAGATGAAGTTCTCAAGGTGAATGCATACCTTCACTCTAGAGGTCTAACAACTAAAAATCAAGTCAGGAATCTTGGTGTGTCTCTAGAGTCAGACCTTAGTTTCAGTAGTCATGTCAAAGCAATTACTAAATCAGCATACTATCATCTGAAAAATATTGCAAGAATTAGATGCTTTGTTTCCAGTCAAGACTTAGAGAAACTTGTGCATGCTTTCATCACCAGCAGGGTGGATTACTGTAATGGACTCCTCACTGGCCTTCCTAAAAAGACCATAAGACAGTTGCAGCTCATACAGAACGCTGCCGCCAGGATTCTGAGCAGAACCAGAAAATATGAACATATCACACCAGTCCTCAGGTCTTTACACTGGCTCCCAGTTACATTTAGGATTGATTTTAAAGTATTATTACTGGTATATAAATCATTCAATGGGCTAGGACCTCAATATATTGCAGATATGCTCACTGAATATAAACCCAACAGATCACTCAGATCATTAGGATCACATCAGTTAGAAATACCAAGGGTTCACTCTAAGCAAGGAGAGTCTGCTTTTAGCTACTATGCCAGCCGCAGCTGGAACCAGCTTCCAGAAGAGATCAGATGTGCTCCTACAGTAGTCACATTCAAATCCAGACTCAAAACACTTCTGTTTAGCTGTCCATTTACTGAATGAGCACTGTGCCACTGTTCGTCCGACTGTTTTTACTGTACTTTATTTTATTTTTTATTCTAAACTGTTTTAATTATTCTTATTTGTTTTGATTATTTTATTTTTCTCCTATGTAAAGCACTTTGAATTACCATTGTGTATGAAATGTGCTATATAAATAAACTTGCCTTGCCTTGCCTTGCCTTGTTGAGTTTTCTTGTACAACCTATGGATCATATCTGTCCCTCTACAATGTCACATTTAAAATGTTGCACTCCCGAACCCCTAGCCTGACTCGGGGTCGTAACAGTGAGTATGAGTGTGAGTATGAGAGTGAGTATGAGAGAGTATGTGAGTAAGTATGTGTGAGTATGTGAGTGAGTATGTGTGAGTATGTGTGAGTATGAGAGTGAGTGTGAGTATGAAAGTGAGTATGAGTGTGAGTATGAGAGTGAGTATGAGAGAGTATGTGAGTGAGATGTGTGAGTATGAGAGTGAGTATGAGAGAGTATGTGAGTGAGATGTGTGAGTATGAGAGTGAGTATGAGAGTGAGTATGAGAGTGAGTATGAGAGTGAGTATGAGATTGAGTATGAGTGTGAGTATGAGAGTGAGTATGAGTGTGAGTATGAGAGTGAGTATGAGAGAGTATGTGAGTGAGATGTGTGAGTATGAGAGTGAGTATGAGTGTGAGTATGAGGGTGAGTATGAGGGTGAGTATGAGGGTGAGTATGAGAGTGAGTATGAGAGTGAGTATGAGAGTGAGTATGAGAGTGAGTATGAGAGGGAGTATGAGAGTGAGTATGAGAGTGAGTATGAGAGTGAGTATGAGAGTGAGTATGAGAGAGTATGTGTGAGTTTGAGAGTGAGTTTGAGAGTGAGTTTGAGAGTGAGTATGAGAGCGAGTATAAGAGTGAGTATGTGTGAGTATGAGAGTGAGTATGAGTGAGTATGAGAGTGAGTATGAGAGAGTATGTGTGAGTATGAGTGAGTATGAGAGTGAGTATGAGAGAGTATGTGTGAATATGATAGTGAGTATGTGTGAGTTGAGAGTGAGTATGAGAGTGAGTATGACAGAGTATGTGTGAGTATGTGTGAGTATGAGAGTGAGTATGAGAGTGAGTATGAGAGGGAGTATGAGTGAGTATGAGAGTGACTATGAGAGAGTATGTGTGAGTATGATAGTGAGTATGTGTGAGTATGAGAGTGAGTATGACAGAGTATGAGAGGGAGTATGACAGAGTATGTGTGAGTATGAAAGTGAGTATGTGTGAGTATGAGAGTGAGTATGTGTGAGTATGTGTAAGTGTGAGAGTGAGTATGTGTGAGTATGAGAATGAGTATGTGTGAGTATGAGAGTGAGTATGAGAGAGTATGTGAGTGAGTATGCAATAGTATGAGAGTGAGTATGAGAGTATGTGTGAGTATGTGTGAGTATGTGTATGTGAGTGAGAATGAGAGTGAGTATGAGAGAGTATTTGAGAGTATGTGGGTGAGTATGTGAGAGTATGAGAGTGAGTAAGTGTGAGTATGAGAGTGAGTATGTGAGAGTATGTGAGAGTATGAGAGAGTATGATAATGAGTATGAGAGTGAGCATGTGAGTATGTGAGTGAGTATGAGAGTGAGTATGAGAGAGTAGGTGAGAGTATGAGAGAGTATGAGAGTGAGTATGTGAGAGTATGTGTGAGTATGTGAGAGTATGTGTTAGTATGTGAGTGAGTATGTGTGAGTATGAGTGTTCGGTTCTTTCAGAATCTCCCCACCGAACGGGACATCAGGAGAGGCACGTTGATATAACTCGTTGTGGTTTTTTATTTACTTTGATTAATTTTTCACATACAGTTGATTAATCCACACATAACAGGTTATAAACCTGTAGACATAAAAAGACAATGGTGTAAATGACAATATTGATAACGACATACATAATATACCATAAATTCTGAATAATACATAAATAAATATAAATTCCAATATTATAAACATTATGGAACAATATATTATGGAATTTAATCAACATTCAATACTATAAATATTATAATATACTTTGTGTGAAACTGTTGCATTTCTGTGTTTAAAATGTGTGTGCTTTGTTTAGTTATTCAGTTTAAACACTCACCAAACATACAACAATGTCAATGTTATACATTAAAACCAGTCGCCCAAAACCACAAAAGACGTTCTCAGTTTGTTGGCCCAAAGTAAAACCAGTGAGTGTAGTTTTAAGTAGTAAGCTGAGCATAGTAATCCATTATCAATGTAAAGCGATTAACTACAGTACCCATCCGGCACCGCAAACAGGAAGTAATGGCTCAATGGATAGAAACAGCAGCTTACCAGTGGCGCATCTCTCCTGACGAGACAACAAGCTAAAACTAGTACTCGCTCCTGCTTATAGCCCATACTCATTCATTACTGGATTCCAACACACCGTTTTGGGATTTTTTTTTACTGGTCCACGTTTCAACTCCGGACTGGCCCGCCCTTCAATCAGGAAAGTGAATCAATCATTCATTCATTCAATTATTGCTGCTAAACACCCGTGACGTAGTGAACGCGACAATGAGAGTGAGTATGTGAGACTATGTGAGAGTATGTGTGAGTATGTGTGAGTATGTGTGAGTATGAGAGTGAGTATGTGAGAGTATGTGTGAGTATGAGAGTGAGTACGTGAGAGTATGTGTGAGTATGTGTGAGTATGTGAGAGTATGTGAGAGTATGTGTGAGTATGTGTGAGTATGTGTGAGTATGTGTGAGTATGAGAGTGAGTATGTGAGAGTATGTGTGAGTATGAGAGTGAGTACGTGAGAGTATGTGTGAGTATGTGTGAGTATGTGAGAGTATGTGAGAGTATGTGAGAGTATGTGTGAGTATGTGAGAGTATGTGAGAGTATGTGAGAGTATGTGAGAGTATGTGTGAGTATGAGAGTGAGTACGTGAGAGTATGTGTGAGTATGTGAGAGTATGTGTAAGTAAGTAAAAACTTTATTGTCCCACGGAGGGAAATTTGTGTTGGGCCATCACCCATGCTGCTGTCAGTATACAGTTAACATACAACAAACATACAAACTAGACAATGTTAATAATAAAAATTTGCATAAGTTACAACTCTATACCGCCATCATTTAACATCTTTACAGACACTGGGATAAATGAGTTTTTAAATCTATTCAATCTGCAGCGAGGAACTCTAAACCTCCTCCCAGAAGGCAGCAGCTCATACTCTGTGTACAGGATATGCAACAGATCGCCCACAATCTTTTTAACTTGCGTTAAGGTAGCCTGTTCATAGAGGGTCTGCAATGATGTCTGTTCTTTGACTCCAATAATTTTCCAAGCAGTGTGGATCATCCGTACCAGTTTAGTTCTACGTGCTACGGACAGATTACCAAACCAGACTACAATGCTAAATCTAATTAAACTCTCGAAGACTGCCTGATAAAAAATGATCATAAACCTCTGATCCACACCGTAAAGTCTAAGACATCGTAAAAAGTGCAACCGTTGTTGTAATCTACTGCAAAGACTATCTACATGGATATTCCATGTCAGTAAATTATCAAAAAAGACCCCAAGATATTTATGTGAAGGGACCTGTATGATGGTTTCATTGTGGATAACCACAGGCCTGTGATCACCAACTCCTCTTGGGTCGTGAGAGTATGTGAGAGTGTGTGTGAGTATGAGAGTGAGTACGTGTGAGTATGAGAGTGAGTATGTGAGAGTATGTGAGAGTATGTGAGAGTATGTGAGTATGAGAGTGAGTACATGTGAGTATGTGTGAGTATTTGTGAGTATGTGAGAGTATGTGTGAGTATGTGAGAGTATGTGAGGGTATGTGTGAGTATGAGAGTGAGTACGTGTAAGTATGTGTGAGTATGTGTGAGTATGTGAGAGTATGTAAGAGTATGTGAGAGTATGTGTGAGTATGAGAGTGAGTACGTGTGAGTATGTGTGAGTATTTGTGAGTATGTGAGAGTATGTGTGAGTATGTGAGAGTATGTGAGGGTATGTGTGAGTATGAGAGTGAGTACGTGCGAGTATGTGTGAGTATGTGAGAGTATGTGTGAGTATGTGAGAGTATGTAAGAGTATGTGTGAGTATGAGAGTGAGTACGTGTGAGTATGTGTGAGTATGTGTGAGTATGTGAGAGTATGAGAGTGAGTACGTGTGAGTATGTGTGAGTATGTTTACGGAATGCATAGCGGAAATTAACGGAATGCATAGCTGAAATAAAAAAATGGATGACCAGTAATTTCTTACTACTTAATTCTGAAAAAACAGATTCTGAACATTGGACAAAAAACTTCCACACGTAATAACCTAGAATACTGTCTAACACTTGGTTGGCTGCTCTGTTAAGTCTTCGACGTCAGTTAGGAACCTGGGTGTGCTCTTTGATACCAATCTTTCATTTGAAAGTCACGTGTCTAGTATCTGTAAAACCGCATTTTTCCATCTTAAAAATATATCTAAATTACGTCATATGCTCTCACTGACAAATGCGGAACAATTAGTTCATGCGTTCATAACATCAAGGCTAGATTATTGTAATGCTCTACTGGGTAGTTGCCCTGCACGCTTAATAAACAAACTACAGCTGGTCCAAAACGCAGCAGCTAGAGTTCTTACCAGAACCAGGAAGTATGACCATATTAGCCCGGTTCTTTCAACACTGCATTGGCTGCCTATTAAACATCGTATACATTTTAAAATATTGCTGATTACTTACAAAGCACTAAATGGTTTAGCTCCAGTACTTGAGCGAGCTCTTAACGCATTATAGTCCTGCATGTCTATTGCGATCTCAAAATTCTGGCCAGTTGATAATACCTAGAATATCAAAATCGACTGCTGGCGGTAGATCCTTTTCCTATTTAGCACCAAAACTTTGGAACAATCTTCCTAACATCTTCCTAACAAGCAGACACATTTTTCAAAACTTGCACCTTGGAACCTGTTTCAAAGTTTGCGAATTAAAAGTTTTTCATTAAAAAATGGTGTGGGTTAGCATTCCCTAAATTAATAACCAATGATTTTTACAACGGAAGTGAATCAATCAAAACTAACTTTATCTGGACAATAACTTTATTCTAGATCTGCTGTAAAGCCTAAACAATCTCTGTTACTTTATTTTACTATTATCACTGTAAAGCTGCTTTGAAATCATCTATAGTGTTAAAAGCACTGTATAAATGAAGGTGACTTGACTTTAACCCTTTGAGGTCGGCCGTCACGCGGGCGTGATGAGCTCACTTTTTTCCTTATCAGTGCAAAAGAGACTCAAATTACTCTGTTGATTTTTATCTTACATTTAAGTGTTGTACATCATTAGATCCTGTTTAGTTTCTATTTTTTTTGTGGGTACTCACAATAAAAACAAAGTGTTGTGCTTTTCGTCAAATAAAGAAAAATAAACATGATGCGCGTTTTACCTTCTCTC
The DNA here is from genome assembly GCA_036326025.1 of Chrosomus eos. Lineage (NCBI taxonomy): Eukaryota > Metazoa > Chordata > Actinopteri > Cypriniformes > Leuciscidae > Chrosomus > Chrosomus eos. Next base: position 1,433,192 of record CM070818.1, on the reverse strand, counting down.
CGTCAGTGAAGTCCATTCTGAAACACGTCCGAAAAAGTAACAGTAGCTCTCTCAATACTTGTCACAGAGATACGAGAGATGTCTCTTTATGAAGCTGAGATTCTCTTCTTTTAAATGAAGTAAGCCACTAAAAAAAATAATATTTCCAGTTTATGTAATCCGTTTGAAACCAAGGAGAGGTGCAGTTTTTTCGTTCTTCCCTCATTATCTGTAATCAGCTGAGACCGCCACACCCCCAGAGCTTTTCACATGTTAAATAGGCGATATATGCATCGCAGACGCGGCACGCCCCCGATCACTGCATAACAACAGAAGATTCTTCATCAGAGATTCACTGATAGTTCATCGCGTTTTAGGGATGGAAGCACGCTACTCCTTCAGAGGATTATGGACAGCGGGGAATAATTAACCTTTTCCTCAGTGGAATTTGAAACTCAGATGACGAACGGTTGCATTTTGAAGAACGAATTGACCCCGAGGATACAAGGTCGGAGTGAGTTGTTTAGTGTTATGTATATCGATCTGCAAGTTTTGTTTGAGTTCTTCTGTGGTCTAGTGGTTAGATTGTGTGCCAAGCGTGTCAGAGGTTACGAGTTCAAATCCGCCTTCGGCAACTTTTTTTTCTCTCATCAAAACCGAATATGTTCATCAGTGGTTACAGTCTATATCAAACACACACGTATATAGGACACACGTTTGTGTGCATTTTATTTTGTGATTTCACCGGAATGAATAGTGTCCGCAATGGCATTAGATTGAAGAGCACGTCCTTAGAGCGAGTGAAGACTACGCGCGTCGCCGCGAGAGCTCTGTATACATGACACTGATAGCAGCAGACACGAGCGCTCAGCTTGAGTTCAAAAACAAAACATTTAAAGCTAGATCTCTTATTTAAGAGCGGACTAAATGAATGCTCTACTAGTTAACTGGATATGTTTTATTTGTATTAGGTACAGCCGTTCATTGAGTGTATCAGTAAATGCGTGCGGTCTATGGCCATAAACAGATACTCGCGGTTACGCGGTCTACCCATCAATAGATGTTTCTCTGTCCATCAACAAATACATTGTGCATCTATAATCATAATTGTCCATCAGTTTACTTTGGATAATGTGCTAACAGTTTTTTGCTTTTGTTTTGTTGTGTTTACATCGTCACCATCAGCCTTCAGAAATCATTCTGATATAATTTTTTTTTAAATCAATGTTGTAAACAGTTGTGTTGCTTAATTTTTTTTAACCTTTGATAGTTTTTTAGGATTCTTTGAATGCACTTATATATATATATATATATATATATATATATATATATATATATATATATATATATATATATATAAGCACTATATAAGCAATATTATAAAAAATAAAAAAAAAACATAAAAAGACCAAACTTGTTTTATATATATATATATATATATATAAAAAACAAGTTTGGTCTTTTTATGTTTTTTTTTTTTTTTGAAAGGATATGTTAAGTGATATGAATGACTTTAGTTAGTTAGTTAGTTAACCTTTATTGTCCCCCATGGGGCAATTTAGTTTACAGCCAGCAGTCACATATACAACATACCATCAACAAAAAACCCATTCTAAAACAATACATTAAATATACTCATTCACTCATTCATTTAAAAGACTAATCGCTCTGGGGATCATGGACTTTTTGAACCTGTTGGTGTTACCCCGTGGAACTTTATAACGACGCCTGGATGGAAGCAGTAAAAACTCTTGGCACAACGGATGAGATGGGTCAGCAATAATAGCCTTAGCCTTCCTCAAGCATCTGACCCTGTACACCTCGCTAAGGTCATTTAAGGCAATTCCAGCAATCTTACTACACACTTTGACAACATCGTTAAGACGGTTCCTTTGCTTCTCCATGAGAGAACCGTACCAACAAATAAATGTAAAAGTAAGAATTGATTCAATAAAACAAGAATAAAACATTTTCATAAAAGTAGTATCCAGGTTAAAATTTCTAAGTTTCCGATAAAAGTGCATACGTTGATGAGCCTTCTTGCAGACAGCATCTACCTGCGACTCAAAACGCAACTTATTGTCAATGACTGTCCCCAGGTATTTGTAGTTCTCTACCTGATCCACAGCCTGGCTGTTAATAAGAGCAGGAGAAAGAGATACAGGTGACCTGCCAAAGTTAATGTACACTTCTTTAGTTTTGTTTACATTTATGTTAAGAAAGGCAGTTCCACACCACTCAACAAAATCTGATAAAACAGGACCATGCTCACAATCTTTCTGACTTAGAAGTGAAACAATGACAGAGTCGTCAGCAAACTTAACAACATGACGACCTGGATAGCTACTCTGACAGTCATTCGTATATAGGACAAATAAAAGTGGCGACAGTACACAGCCCTGCGGAGATCCAGTTGATGACCAAAGAACATCTGATTGGGTCCCATTCACCCTGACTCGCTGAGGCCGCTCTGTTAAAAAAGTCCATCAGCCAACTGATCAAACCTGGGTCAATGTTGAAGTTTTGATTCAGTTTATCCGCTAAAACATGAGGCTGAATACAGTTAAATGCAGAAGAAAAATCAACGAAAAGTAAACGGACTAGAGAACCTGCCCCTTCGAGATGTTTAATAACTAAATTTAAAAGTGTTCCTATGGCATCATCCACACCTCGACCTGGTCTATAACCAAACTGTAAGGGATCCAGTCTGTCCTGCACATGGTCCATTATGGCAGTCTTCACCAGTTTTTCAAACGATTTCATCACCAGAGAGGTGAGTGCTATAGGTCTAAAATCATTCAGTAACTTTGGGGTTTTAATTTTTGGGACTGGCACAATGATAGAGTCTTTCCAAAGATGAGGGACCTTGTGCAACTGCAGTGATAGTTGAAAAATATATGTGAAGATGTCTGCCAACTGAACAGCACAGTTTTTAAGAAGTCGTCCTCCAATATGATCAGGACCAGGGCTTTTCCGCTCTTTGACTGATCTAAAAGCTTTAATGACAGCACATTTATCGATATGAACGTTAGGAGGACTACAAGCATTATCCTTAAAGACAGACACCTCTTTACTAAAATTATGCTCATCGTAACGATTAAAAAAAACATTAAATTCATTTGAAAGTTGTAAGTCATTTATCCCATTAAGTGAGACTACACTCTTCTTTGTTGGCATACCCATCATATTTTTCACACCTTCCCATGCAGGGCGTGCATTACCTCCACTCAATAAGTTTTCAACTTTATCTTTATAAGCGAACTTTGCAAGTTTAAGTTCTCTCTTAACTTGCTTTGAGAGCTCCCTATATTGTTGCATGTCTCCTTGATTAAAATAAATATTCCTCTGGTTAATCAGTTTCTTGACTGATTTTGAGACCCACTGTTTATTATTTGCATAAAGTAAACGGGATTTCTTAGGGACAAACATATTTTCACAGAAAGAAATATAACTAGAAACCGTTTCTGTTAATTCATTTATATCCGTGCAGGAATTCTTAAAAACGTCCCAGTCGGTATCAGCAAAACATTCTTGTAGATCCTGCACTGATTCATCCGACCATACCGGCACCAGAGTTCGTTCAGGCTTGTTCCTCTTCAGGACAGTTTTGTATGTCGGAACAAGATAAACAACACTGTGGTCGGACGCACCAATCGGGGCTCTCAGGTGTGATTTATATGCTCCTTTGACTGTCCCAAAACAGAGATCAAGACACTTGGAATGCCGAGTCGGACAAGTGACATATTGAAAAAAGTGACCAAGCGCTTTCCCGGGTTTACAGTGGTTAAAATCTCCCATTAAAAAAATCGGCGCATCCGGCGCTCGAGCTTGAAAACTCTGCACTTTTTTGGTCAGGATTTGTGTAGCGATGTCAGCGTTAGCCCTGGGATGAATATAAACCACAGTCACAAATATTTGTGGGAATTCCCTCGGCAAATAGAATGGCCGTAGCGACACCGCTAAAAGCTCAATGTCAGGTGTACATAAGGACTCACGAATGATGACTGTACTGCACCAGCGTTTATTAATGTATAAACATAAGCCTCCGCCCAATGACTTACCGGTCACCGCGGGGTCTCTGTCAAGACGAAAGGGTGCTCCAAAGCCATCAATTTCCATATCTTCCTGGGAGACGTGCTCTTTAAGCCATGTTTCTGTGAAGGCGAGGATGCACGCGTCCCGGTACTCCTCCAGAAACCTCACGTGTGCTTGGACTTCGTCCACTTTATTGCGGAGGGACTGCACATTTGCTAACATTATAGAGGGAAGGGGGATTCTGCGGTGACCAAGTCTTTTGAGCCTTTGCCGTACACCTCCACGTCTCCCTCTCTTCCTCCTTGCCCGTGGTAGTATCCAGCTCTGGGCCCCAGGCGTGGAAGCTAGCGGTTGAATGATCTCCTCGGGGAAGACCACATTTGGATTAACAGAGCCAACCTTGGCATTGCGAAGCAGGAGAAGAAATTCCCGTGTGTATTGCAACGTTTCACCGTGCACCGGGAGACGGGCCAAAAGATGACAAAACACGCTCCACAGGAGAAGAAGGGCAACTCCACGGTAAGTCCACATATTGACCCAGTAAGGTGTAATTAGTCGAACGAGTATAAAAAACAAACGTTAAAACGTACTTAAACCAATTTTAAACAGTTATAACTTGTGTTCCAAACAAACTCTCACACACTGCTGCTGCGTGTCGCCATGATAGCGCCGCCATAAAGACTTTAAGTCTTTATGTTCTTAGAAAAGATTTCTATTTTGTTTCTATTTTCTATTTCTATTTTGATTTCTATTTTGAATAAATGCTGTTCTTTTTAACTTTTTATTCATCAGTGAATCATTCTTACTGTAGTTCAGGCTGCCTCACAGCACCTTGATGGGCCATTAGCCATTGGGGGAGTGTCTTTAGTTTTCCCAGGTGTAAATCACATTAATATTCATGGGCATTAACACTCCCACGCATACAGCACTGCTGACCCAAAAACTGATGTAAGAAATTCAAATCGTTATATTGATCTTTCTGAAAGTGTGGTCAGAATGATTGTCACTTCATTTTGAAGTAAAAATTCTAGCCTACAAGAATAGTAACTCAAAAGTATTGTGGACAACTATTCAGTATGTGTTAAATGGCCTTATTGCGGTGACATTTTTTTTTCCAAAACGTACTAACCACGCATATTATTTTTTTTCTATAAAATGCAAACATGTACATCCATTTTGCTCACATATTATTGTAGCAGAGTTTGCTGAATACAGCAAATTTATATGTTGGCAAATGGTATGTTTTAAGTAGCTGAAATAAGCACAAATGTCAGGGCATATCAAAACACCGAAAGAGCCTCAAAACAGCTCAGACCTCTTAGGGTTAAAGAGCAACATGCAGGTTGGACACCCCTATATAGCATAGTGTATGTTGATGATAAAACAACTAGATTTTCTTAACTGGAGTAATATATATTTAGCCATTAACGATATTTTGAGATAAATTGTGATAAAATATCTTCCGCATCTGTAAAGCACTAACCGGAAGTGACGATCGGCGAGGGAGTCTGGTCAAGTTCAAGCTCAGATTACAATGGATGCGAATGAAGAAACCGAGTTCTCCGATGTTGACGAGCATGCCTATGATAGCCCACAGGTAGGGATGGGGCCGACCCGATCCAGTATCGGGACCGGGAAATATACCAGTGTAATTCATGTATCGGATTTTTCCGATCCAACCTGCTGAGATATCCGATATCCTAATGAAATGACTCCAAAAGTGATTCCCACCGGCGAGTCTGCTAGCTGGCTGCAAACTGTGGAATGGATTTCTTGAACGGAGGCGCGGCTCAATGAGACACAGAGACCCCCCTCAGGAAATCCACTCCGCAGTTTGCAGCCAGCAAGCAGGATAGCATTGAGCTGTGTGTAAATACTAAACACTGGAAACACCGAGCAAGACAGCAAAATGCAATGTTTGCAAAGCCGTATTAATTAAACCATCTGTCTGTGATGCAAAAAATCTTCAGGTCTATAATTCTCCGGAGTGAAATGTGCATTACAAACGGCCGAGTGTGTGGTGACATGCGGCAGTGAAGTCTACTCTCTTCAGCTGCACAAAACGCACCCAAGAACGAAAAGCCTTGTTTTTCCTATAAGGAAAATGATGGACACGATGTCCTGACAGACTGGAATTCGTGCAACAAGCACAAACACAATAATTTACCATTATGGCATCTCTAAAACTCGATCTAGAACTTTCTCTGTCTCTCACTACAGCTCTAACTACAGCTGAACGCGAGCTCTTGTTTGCCTCGGCCTACGTCATATGACGCGTTGCTAGCGGGAAAGGCGTATTCCAGAGCCAGGCACATTTTCATCAAAATCTCTACATCAAATGAGATTTCATTAGTAATTTCTACATGTGTGTTTTTAAAAGACCTCTTCAGATAATAGCAAGTATTAATTCAGTTATAAATTCAACCTGCATGTTGCTCTTTAAGGCAAAGTCTTCACATCTCTCATATATCATTGTTTACTAACATGTTGTGTTTTGTAGCATGAGGTTTTTTTTCTCCATTCTGTCACTGATGGAGTTTTGGTTCCTTGCCACTGTCGCCTTTTTCGCCTCCATTGGCTTTTGGCTTGCTTAGTTGGGGACATTTAACATTTAATTTTGAATTTAACAATACTATTACAACATTGTTTTCCTGTTATCTCTGTGAAGCTGCTTTGAAACAATTTGTATTGTAAAAAGCGCTATATAAATAAAGGTGACTTGACTTGACTTTAAACACGAGGCATCATGTCAGGTTCACAGTGAAGAAATGCTAGATTTGCAGTCATCTTGATACGAGGGAAAGAAGTTTCAAACATTTAAAGACCTCATATAGAAATCTGCTTTCATCGGGCTCTCTGCAGTAGATCTCATCATTTGTAGGTCAGCTTCAGTAAAAGATCTACTAAAATGTAAATGTAAATGTGCTGCATTAAAACATTTTTAACATTAATAAGGATTGTATAAATTTCAAGTGAAAAGCAAAAAAGTAGTAATATAAATATAGTCCTTTTCTTCCAGTTATAGTTTGAGAAGGTTATACATTTGAGGTTTTTTTTCACTGTTTTGACCCACACAAGATGAAGTTTTCTTTGAACTGCATGTGACTTGATCACTCTCCTGTTGAGAGCCAGCCGCCAGCAGCAATAACAGGCTCTGAGATGAATGTGTGTGTGTGTGTGGTGTGTGTGTGTGTGTGTGTGTGTGTGTGTGTGTGTGTCTCTCCGAGCTCCAGTTTGTTTAATTGCCTTCCTCAGTCATTGATCAGCAGTGGCAGCCATTTTGCTGCAGAGTCTGAGAGAAACTGTGAACGGCAGGGGCTCCAATCTGTTACACCGTGACTGTCCATCAAATTCATGCTCCCAGGCAACCCTGTCGCCTGGCAACCTTTATGGTTCACACACAGAGAGAGAGAGAGAGAGAGAGAGAGAGAGAGAGGGGGGGGGGGGGGGGGGGGGGGGGGGGGGGAGAGAGAGAGAAGGGGGGGGGGGAGAGAGAGAGAGAGAGGGGAGAGAGAGAGAGACAGAGACAGAGAGAGAGAGAGGAGAGAGAGAGGGGGGGGGAGAGAGAGAGGGGGGGAGACAGAGAGAGAGAGAGAGAGAGGAGAGAGAGAGAGAGAGAGAGGAGAGAGAGAGAGAGAGAGAGAGAGAGAGAGAGAGAGAGAGAAGAGTATATCTGTCGATCTATCTATCTATGAGGTTTCTCATATAGGGTCAGTATGGTCTTTCTTGGATTTCATTGTTTCCAGTGATTGTAATCGCTCTTTTTCAGTAAAAGTTTCATATTTCTATAACAGGTTCATATGAAATTCACATCATACATAAGCAGCAGTTCTAATGGACTTCTGAGACCAACGAGATGAAAAATAAAACAATTAAGCGCTCACAATCAAATTGAGTCTAACATCACGATGAAAATGAAGAGAAAGAATATTACTTGACTTTACTCAAAGCAAAATAGTCATGAAGCCACAAATGTGTGTGTGTGTGCGTGTGTGTGTGTGTGTGTGTGTGCGTGTGTGTGTGCGTGTGCGTGCGTGAGTGTGTGTGTGTGAGTGTGTGAGTGTGAGTGTAAGTGTGTGCGTGTGCGTGTGTGGTGTGTGTGTGTGTGTGTGTGTGTGTGTGTGTGTGTGTGTGTGTGTGTGTGTGGTGTGTGTGTGTGAGTGTGCCCATGCGTGTGTGTGCCCGTGCGTGTGAGTGGGGAGCGCTGATGGAGGTGTCAGGGCTTTTACACACTTCAGCCGCAATTACCTGCTAACAGCTGGGTTACTGCACAGCAATCAGCAAACCATTAACACTCCACATCCAACAGACCGAGAGCTTTTACTCTCTCTTTCATTCGTCCTCCTCCTTTTTCTCTTCACAAAATGTTGCATTTTGTCACACACCTTTAGCAAAAGCGACATTTACCCATATAGGGTCCAACTTTTCCCCGACTGTGCACATATCTGATGTCATGTCTTTGCTTGGGATTCCTGAGGGTCAGGACAGAAATGCATGATGGGACGGCTGTGTAATGTAGTGGGATTTATTTAAATACAATTTATTCATGTGCTGTAATTAAAATGTTCAAAATCCATATGATTGTGTTTGTGGAGTTATTTTTGGTTGGCTCAGGGCTTAGAGCAGTTGTCTCGGGAGCACATCCGAGGTTTGGGGGTGCGACTCGGCAATTGGTCGTCTTCCAAAACTTGCGGGAATTACTGCGTAAGTACCCGGTCTTGGGACAACTGAAGACTAGGGTTGATTTAGATTAATTTGGTGGTTTAGTTTCTTTAAATAAACCCTGATTTGTCATGTAAAAAAAAAAAAAAAATTGATATTTGCTGAGCGTGTGTTTTGTAAGCGTGATTATTGGTAATTATGGCTACCGATGTGATTGAAACATTTTCTCAGACTCCGTCTGAGGAATTGTTAGAGGAAATGACCAAAGAGCAATTGTTAGAGCTAGCTGCGCATTATAAAATCGAGCTAACGTATAATCAAAAAAGGTGAAAAGACGGAATTAAGTTAATCATTGAGATTAACTGCGCTGTGTGACCTTGAAATCTTGAGGAAAAAATCTAAATTGTCTGGTTCAGCTGCGTTGCCTGCCGTAAGTATGCCTAGTCCAACTACTCTTCCGTTGTCTGCTTTAAGCACTCTTTCATTTGAGCAACAGAAAGAGTTGTTGATGATACAACGTGATACTGAGTGTGAGAAGCGTCGCTTGGAATGTGACAAGGTACGTTTGGAGTTAGAGTTGGAGGAAAGCCGGAAACAGGTGCAGCAACAGCGTTTACAGATTGAAAGGCGTCGATTAGAATTACACGAAGAAGGTAAGCCAGGTGTTTTGCAGGTTTTGATACTGATTCGACAAAACTGGGTGTGGCTCATAATTTACGTTTAGTACCGCCGTTTAATGAGTCTGAGGTGGAGATTTTTTTTTCTCCTATTTGAGCGAGTCGCAGCAGCGTATAGATGCAGTGATGTTGAACACGCTATGTTGCTTCAGTGCGTTTGGAAAAGCCCAACGAGCCTATTCCACGCTATCTGATGCTGACAGCCAGAATTATGAAGCCATTAAGGCGGCGGTGTTAAAAAATTAATGAGCGCGTACCAGAAAGCTATCGGTAACAGTTTTGTACGTTACAGCGAAATTTGGATCAGACAAATGTTGAGTTCGTAAGAGAGTTGACTGTGCAGTTTGATCGGTGGTGTACAGCGGCAGATAGTACAACAATGGATAAGCTGAGAGAGTTAATTTTATTTGAACAATACAGGTATACACTTCCAGAGATTATAGCTACTTATGTTGCGGAGCGTCAGGTTAAAACTGCTTAAGACGCTGCACTGCTGGTGGATGACTGGGAGCTTATCCATAAGCCTCGGCTGAAAGATTTAGTGAGCGCCAAATTCATACACGAGTAACTTCTATTGTCCCTATGAGTCCAACCCGGCGTTTTTGGGAAAAAACATCAAGTGACTATGATAACTGTATTTATTGTTTGGGAAAGGGACATTGGAAGTCGAATTGTCCAGTGCTTAAGTCAAAGACTTCCAAGTGAAAAATTTGTCAGCTTGCCAGTAAACCGAACCAGTTGTTAAAGCCAGCCCCTTTGCGTCCAATTCTGGCTGTATGTCAACCGTTTGATTATATTATTGATTACGTCGGATCATAAGCTGGATCATTGTGTGTGTGTCATTGTGTGTGTCATTGATGTTGATTTGTGTGTAATGTGTATGTATAGGCCTATATTGAAATTAAATCTGTTAGTGCGGTTATGAATGCTTATTGTTGGCGGAAACTTATTGGTTTCCTTTTCTTAAGGGGAGGAGTGTTACGGCTGTATACTTGTATTGTCGTCTTTGCCGTGTCTGGCTGTGTTTTGCTCCTCCTACAGGTGTGCTGCGGAGCTGAGGGGGTAATCAGGTGGATTGGGTGCACCGGTGCACAGGTGTGCCTGTCAATAAAAGCGTCCTGTTTGGCGTCCTCAGAGAGCGTTCCATTCTGTCACATCGATCCCTGGCCAGGACCGAGATGTTGATCGGCGTTGCGGCGTTGCTCCTTAATAAGGGCGTAACAGTGAGAAACACATACACATCTCACATACTCTCACATACTCTCACATACTCACACATACTCACTCTCATACTCTCACATACTCTCACATGTCAAGTCACCTTTATTTATATAGCGCTTTTTACAATACAAATGGTTTCAATACAAATTAGTCCTCCTTTGGCCAACGAACGAACAGTGAATGATTATGATTTAGGCAGCATAATGTCAGGAGTCAGATGTGATCAGAACTTTCACGATATTTATCCAGTTCATCTGGTTGGGGTCGGAGTCATCACGCCGGTGTGGAGATGAGTATGTTGAGGTGTCTATGAGGCCTTCAGTGTTGATGAGGCTGGCACTTCAGGGATGCGTTGTCGTCGTGTCCATGTGATGGTCCTTCCTCAGATCTGGATATGGCCTGGATCTGGCGGTTTGCGGCAAACCTCGGGATAAACAGAGAGACTAATATTAGCGTAGACGCCATCCTTCCCATGGTGTACAAAGTACATCAGGAATCATGGGAAGTGTTCCCGGTTCCGGCTGATCTAAACTACACAGCCTAACATTGAATTATAGAAGTCTATAGTGTGCTATGTGTATGCTAAGCCAAAGAGATGTGTTTTTAGTCTAGATTTAAACTGACAGACTGTGTCTGCTTCCCGGACCATGTTAGGAAGATTGTTCCAAAGTTTTGGTGCTAAATAGGAAAAGGATCTACCGCCAGCAGTCGATTTTGATATTCTAGGTATTATCAACTGGCCAGAAATTTGAGATCGCAATAGACGTGCAGGACTATAATGCGTTAAGAGCTCACTCAAGTACTGCGGAGCTAAACCATTTAGTGCTTTGTAAGTAATCAGCAATATTTATAAATGTATACGATGTTTAATAGGCAGCCAATGCAGTGTTGACAGAACCGGGCTCATATGGTCATACTTCCTGGTTCTGGTAAGAACTCTAGCGGCTGCGTTTTGGACCAGCTGTAGTTTGTTTATTAGGCATGCAGGGCAACCACCCAGTAGATCATTACAATAATCTAGCCTTGATGTCATGAACGCATGAACTAATTGTTCTGTATTTTTCATTAAAAGTATATCTAAATTATGACATATGCTTTCAAGATGGAAGAATGCAGTTGTACAGATACTAGAAACTTGGCTTTCAAATGAAAGATTGGTATCAAAGAGCACACACACACACACACACACACACACACACACACACACACACACACACACACACACACACACACACACACACACACACACACACACACACACACACACACACACACACACACACACACACAGGTTCCTAACCGACGACGAGGACTTAACAGAGCAGCATAAAGTGTTAGACAGTATTCTAGTCATAGTCTAGTCTAGACAGTATTACGCTAGTCCCGAGGTAAATAGCGTTCGTCAGCTCCAGTTTGTATCCAGCCTCTCACGGAGACTTCAGATGCCCCAACACCTGTGATGAGACGACTAAACGCCTGTGGAGAGACGACTCGACGCCTGTGAAGAGACGACTAAACACCGGCGACATGTTATGCCTAAATTTATACATGATTAACTAACTGTATTTTTCTTTGTACATTTCTGAAATGCACTTTCTGTAAAGCTGCTTTGAGACAATGTGTATTGTGAAAAGCGCTATACAAATAAACTTGAATTGAATTGAATTGAATTGAATTCTCCAATAATTAGAAACTCTGTTTTCCCAGAATTAAGAATACAGTTCTCGAGCCCCAGACACTGTTTTCTGCAAATGAGCGGCCGGATCGCATTAAGGGTTTTTTGTATAGAACGGTGTCGTGTTAGCGGCTGCTAAGTTAATAACTAATGATCGTTGCAACGGAAGTGAATCAATCAAAACTAACTTTATCTTGACAATAACTTTATTCTAGATCTGCTGTAAAGCCTAAACAATCTGTTACTGTAATCTCCTGTTATCACTGTAAAGCTGCTTTGAAACTCTATATTGTTAAAAGCGCTATATAAATGAAGGTGACTTGACTTGACGGTTGCATAGTTATAATTTTCTCTCTAATATTTTCATTCTTGTAAGTAAAGAAGTTCATAGTTTTGTTTAACCTAAACTTTCCTAAAATTAGACAACTTGAAATAACACTTAATTTTAACATTAGCTCACCCGATCCAGTCTCATGAAAAGCATTTAGTGAACTAGAAATCCTCTGCCCTGTTTCATTTGTCAGCTCCTGGCGACTAACATCCAACTCTTGCTTGAATATACTCTTCTGTACTGTATGTAAACAAAATGTCTTCCTTGTCGTAAGTTCGTCATCTTCACTTTATTTTTCACAAAGTATTATTTTACTTTGCTTCAGCTATGATAAAGAGACATCCACTACATTGTGTGTTTGTGCATTTGGGGTGCGGAGCAATGAAGGGAGGGTGTGTTTGTTTGGATTTGTTTCCGGGAAATCACTGTGCCTTTGAGTAAACTTCATTTTACAAATGTAGGTGTATTTTTTCCTCTGATTACCTCATGCCACAGCTAATCAGATATGGGTCTATATTGCTATTATACAGCAGTATAAAAGTATGTAAATAAACATGAAAAAACAAAACGAAAAACAAAAGAGTGACTCAAAAGAGGCTCTTGTGTGTATAACTACTTTCTTCCGCCACAGATTCAAAGCTGTAGCTAATAGTTTAATAGTTTAATAGTTTAATAGACACTCACAAGTCTCCGTTACTAATTATAAAACATCACTTTAGATCTAGCAATGACAGCTTAGGCTTCTTCAGTGAAGTTATTAGTGTATTAGAGTATTACTGAGTATTATGAGCAGACATTCACACTAACTGGATCAGCTCTTCTCTTTCAGATTAAGTTTCAGAGGTTGTGTGAGATTTTAACTAGCGTAAAGGTGATGACTTACAATCACATTAGTACTGACGCTGTCAGCCAGATAAATCAGTCCGCTGTGGAAATGCCAGTGTCATCACGAGCACATCAGTCACACACCAGACCACTGCTTTGTTAGCCTGAAATGTCACGACCCCAGATAAAAGCGCCATTGTTTGCTATTTGAGATACAAGCACCAGTACACAAGTTAATTAGAAATTAGTAATGAAGAGAAGCCATTGGTGTGTGTAAGACAGTAATTGATCCGGTGTCCATGCAAGCATGTTTGGATATCTTCCGTATAACCCAGTGCCTGTTGTATTTTATCTTTACAAAAGAGAGTCTTGTGTGGAAGTGATCTTGCTTTGTTGCCTAAAGAAAAGTAAATAGATGTTCCCTCTGAATAATCTACACACCTAGGTCATTTGGAGCATTTTATTCGGAACCTGGCATGTTTTTTCCTTTTTGAATATTTTTCTTTTCCATATTTGAACACTGACAATTACACTCGTATCCATACCAGAACATCCATACCTAACCTAACCCAATCCAGAACAACTGCAGACTAGAGAACTGGAACAAACATTATGGAAGACAGATCTACCTATAGGAAGCTTTCTGATCTGTAGTAGACACACACACACACACACACACACACACACACACACACACACACACACACACACACACACACACACACACACACACACACACACACACACTCACTCACTCACTCACTCACTCACTCACGCACGCACGCACGCACGCACGCACGCACGCACGCACGCACAGACACACACACACACACACACACACACACACACACACACACACACACACACACACACACACACACACACACACACTCACTCACTCACTCTCACACACTCACTCACTCACTCACTCACTCACTCACTCACTCACTCACACACACAGACACACACACAGCCCGTGCAGCAGGGCAACTGGGTGACGGTGTAGTCGCTGAAAAAAACAGCTCTTCGGTTCCGATTTCAACAATAAACAGGTACTCCCCACTCAGTGAAACACCCACTGAGAATCCTGTTGAATGTGCCCTAGTTATTGGCGATTCTATTACAGAGAACGTGAAAATAGAGACACCAGCCACCATAGTCACATGTTTGCCAGGAGCCAGAGCGTCTAATATCAAAGCAGATTTAAAAGTGCTGGCTAATGCTAATCGTAAATTCTCTAGGATTGTTATTCACGTCGGCACAAATGATGTTTGACTTCGCCAGTCGGAGATCACCAAAATTAACGTTAAAGAGGTGTTTGAACTCGCAAGTACGATGTCAGGCACTGTAATTTGCTCTGGCCTTCTTCCTGTTCGAAGGAGTGATGAGATAGTTAGTAGATTGTGTTCACTCAATGGCTGGTTGTCTAAAGCCTTGTTCACAATACATGATTTTAAAACGTCGGGCTGAACTGTGCATTTTACACTACATGACTTGCTCTCTGTGAAATCAGGAGTGTTCAAGTTGTTGAGCTGTTCACACCACACGACACAACGTGATTGATCCGCAACAGGAGGTAACGCACTACAGGAGTTGACAACAACTCTGTCACCCAACTATTCTATCTCGTCTACAAACCACGTTTTGTCACGAAAAATCACGCGATAAAACGAACCGGAAATGACAATAAACAGAATTACAGTAAGATTTAATGTACATTTCAACCTATAACATTTTGCTCACCTGGGTGTTTGAGGGTGTTTTGTAATTTCCGTCCACCTTTTCTCTTTCTCACATCTCATGTCCAACATCATAAATGCTCCTGCCACAGTTCGATTAAACTTTGCTCCTAAAATTTGCTGTTGAGTCCATTGCTTTCTTGACGACATGTTGCTCATCTTTCTGTAAACTCGTCTTGGTCGTGTTTGTTTGAAAATCGCGCATTTCCCGTATTTACCGGTATTTACCATGGTATTTACCCGGTGACCTCAACCCATGCCTTGCTCTGATTGGCTCTAGCTCATGACATCACTGAGATTGAGTCGCGCGACAGCTCTGGATATCTAGCACGCTAGATATTTTTCTGGGCTCGGCGACGCGTCTGCGAGGCGTCTGCGAGCGTCTTTGATGCGTTGTTGGCTCTTTCATACTAACAGATTAGCGAGCGTTCATCGTCCGCTAATCCCCCGCGATTTGCACGCGATAACACCCTGACCTGTCGGCGAGCTCAACGATTTGCAAATCGGGCTTAAATCGGGCTTAAAATCATGTAGTGTGAACTTGGCTTAAGTGGTGTCCTCAAAATAATATAGGGTTCATAGACAATTGGAAAAGTTTTTGGGGCAAACCTGACCTGTTGAAAAGAGATGGTATTCATCCCTCCTGGGATGGTGCTGCTCTTCTCTCTAGTAATTTGGCTCATAGTCTTAGAGCTCAAACATGACAATCTGGGGCTCAGGTCAGGAATCAGACAGACTGACTAAACCGACCGTCTGCTAGCGGCCTCGCGTCACTGAGGTCAGATAAATCCCATCATATAGAGACTCTTTCACCTAGAACTCATCATATAGAGACTGTGTCTGTTCCCCGAATTAGGACAATTTATTGATGTTCAACAAATAAAAACAAATATAATACAGATGAACAAATGATTAAGCTTGGGTTGCTGAATATTTCATCCCTTTCTTCAAAAACCCTTATTGTTAATATTATGATTACAGATTATAATCTAGATGTGCTGTGTTTGACAGAAACTTGGTTAAATCCAGACAATTATTTTACTTTAAATGAGTCCACCCAGCAAGATTACTGTTATAATCTGACCTGATGATGATGATGATCAAAGTTCATAATGAGGCAGCAATGTGTTAAAGGAACTCCGGATATATTAAAGTTTGCATGCTACAAAAACTCCCAAATGGATGCAGAGGTCTTGAAATAGTTTATGTCATAGATGTTAAACATTTTTTAAACAGATCCATTGCATGAAATAAAGTCTTCTGTTCAACTGCTTTCACACTGAATATGATAAAAACTTGCAAGTTCTCTTTGTCCCCAAGCATCGTCACGTGGATCCGGGCATGTCTCACTGTTCAGATAGGCACCGTGTCAGTTCCACTTCCAACCTTCCAACCTGACAGATAGTCAACAACACAGAAGCTGCTGCTGCCTGCTGCATCCTGATTATGAAAGGTAAGTCATATAATTTTTATATAACATCAAGTATTGTGTACTGAGACATTGAATATAATTATTTTAAAACTGAATTTTATATTTTAAAAAACGAAGTTCCCTTTAGTCCGTTTTCCGGAAAGTGAGATCGATTGGAAATTAATCCTAGCTATCCCCGTTAGCTCGCTAGCAGTAATAAAGTAATTAATTATAACATTATACTAGCGAAACCATTTAGAGATGTATTACCAGTAAGTTACCTAACGTTACTACAATAAACTAAGTTAGCCTAATGTTAGGCCTATTCTGAAATCACTATCTAGCATTACGCCTCTTTTGCGGTAACTTTATTCGTTATAGCAAATGTATTAAAGGCACTTTAGTGATGGTCTGTCCCAGCTGAAGCAGTGCTCTAGACTACTATTTGTACAGGTGCGACTACAATATTTCACACTAAATGCGTGACGAAAGAGCTCTAACGTTACTCATTTGAACCGTAGTGCACGCACCATTTATCAGCTCGGCCCAGCGGCGCGAGCTCAGACCCAGTGCCACACACGCGACCACAACAGCGGTGTGAGATGCAGTGAGAACCGTTTGAGTTTGCTGAAATCTCCGAGATGAAAGATGAAAAAGTGCAGATATTCCCAACAACATCAAAGCGTAAAACATGAAACACAATGCGTAAAACACAATGTTGCACATTGTGCAACAAATAAACGATTAGTTCATTAGTTAAAGAAAGTTTATTTTCCAAAACACAGTTTACCTTGATTTACTGTAGTAACACAAACTGTAACTATTGTATTTTGGCAGAAATGTGGTACATTCATAATGAATGTTGTATGAATAGTCATGTATGTGACTAATACAGGATATTAGTCACTCCTAATACAGGAGTAGCTGAAGCATCCAATTATAGTATTTTTTTTCTTATGAAGTTTTTGCCTTTATTTAAATGTGTTGCATTAAATGTGTTATACTTTTGTTTTAGACAAATTGTCACGTGAGGTTGAAGCAGACGAGGAAGTAGGATCCATTTGCAGCATATCTTTATTACACAAACTATACAGACTCAGGAAACAGGACTATGGAACAGAACAACCAGCATACAACATTAAGGACCCACAAAGACTGAACTAGACATACAGGCTTATATACAAGTGTAAACGAGCTAACAAGGGGGTGTGGCTAATAGGAAACACCTGTGACAGACTAATAAACATAACAGGGAGCTGCTAAACATGAAACAAGACAGAAACACAGACTAGCCTTGTGACATAACCTCCCCCTTAAAGAGCGTATACCAGATGCTCTTCAGAATATAGTCCAGGGTGGTGGTGAAACAGAGGCATTCTTGGGGAGGTGGATCGAGGGCCAGGTCAATGGAGTAAACTGTGCGGGCGGCCAAGGCAGAGCATGCCGTATATGCGACCAGGGCGGACCAGACAGTTCAGGAACAGCCTCGGGAGCGCCCTTTACAGTATGCTCAGGGACATACTCGAGTTTGCCCTCCTGGGCAGCCCTGGCATGAAGTTCAGGCTCGGCAGGACTGACGTGAAGAGACTCAGGCTCGGCAGGCACGACTTGAAGAGACTCTTGTGTGGCAGGCACAGTGTGTACAGTCTCAGGTTCGATGGCCCTGACGTGCATCTGGACCAACTCAGGAGCGCCCACCACGACGTGCTCCGGGACAGCCTCCTCCGCAGCGGGCTCCGGGACAGCCTCCTCCGCAGCGGGCTCCGGGACAGCCTCCTCCGCAGCGGGCTCCGGGACAGCCTCCTCCGCAGCGGGCTCCGGGACAGCCTCCTCCGCAGCGGGCTCCGGGACAGCCTCCTCCGCAGCGGGCTCCGGGACAGCCTCCTCCGCAGCGGGCTCCGGGACAGCCTCCTCCGCAGCGGGCTCCGGGACAGCCTCCTCCGCAGCGGGCTCAGGGACAGCCTCCTCCGCAGCGGGCTCGTGCTCAGGGACAGCCTCCTCCGCAGCGTGCTCGGGCTCAGGGACAGCCTCCTCCGCAGCGTGCTCGTGCTCAGGGACAGCCTCCTCCGCAGCGTGCTCAGGGACAGCCTCCTCCTCTGCAGTGTGCTCAGGGACAGCCTCCTCCTCTGCAGTGTGCTCAGGGACAGCCTCCTCCTCTGCAGTGAGCTCAGGGACAGCCTCCTCCTCTGCAGTGTGCTCAGGGACAGCCTCCTCCTCTGCAGTGTGCTCAGGGACAGCCTCCTCCTCTGCAGTGTGCTCAGGGACAGCCTCCTCCTCTGCAGTGTGCTCAGGGACAGCCTCCTCCTCTGCAGTGTGCTCAGGGACAGCTTCCTCCGCAGCGGGCTCAGGCGTGGTGGGCATGACATGCACTATGACAGACTTCGGGAATAGTGTGAGCTTGTGGGGTTCCTCACTTGCAAAGCCCACCATAAATGGCGAACCACTCAATAAAAGGGCGAACCCAATATATTGTGCCAGAGTGTAATCTGGGGTATCGTGAGGCATGAGGAAATACAGAAACTTATTAAGTCCCCGGCCAAACATGTCCTTTAAGTCCATGTCCTTAAAGTTTCCTCCATGGCAAAACTCCAAAAATTCTCTTACATAATCCTCCATCAGGCGTTTATCCTGGCGGAGGTGAAAGCGACAATCTGCTGGATCCATGGTGAGGTGGGTCCTTCTGTCACGTGAGGTTGAAGCAGACGAGGAAGTAGGATCCATTTGCAGCATATCTTTATTACACAAACTCAAACTATACAGACTCAGGCAACAGGACTAGGGAACAGAACAACCAGCATACAACATTAAGGACCCACAAAGACTGAACTAGACATACAGGCTTATATACAAGGGTAAACGAGCTAACAAGGGGGTGTGGCTAATAGGAAACACCTGTGACAGACTAATAAACATAACAGGGAGCTGCTAAACATGAAACAAGACAGAAACACAGACTAGCCTTGTGACACATATGGGTTAATTTGTGAAGCAGACTACAACAGTTGATCTTCTGCCTTTTAATTGAAACCTTTCAAGGTGAGTGAGCTTTTGAAATAAGTGATAGATAAAAGGGTTTTTACAAACTTATTTTTAAGGACTAGCTTACTTTTCTGAAAATATTTCTTATTTTCTGCTTCATTCTAACAGAGGAAGGAGTAAATGAAAGTTTTACACTGCTGGATGACAATGGTTCTCAACTCCTGGACAGTACGCCTTCCTTATCTGGCACCAGTCTTGGAGTCCCTCTACTAACAAGCTGGTAAGTTGAATAATGATTAGAGAGACCAAATGTGCAGTGCTGGGGCTACTACAGATCCAGTTATTTGCTTATGTTTGCTTGTTTTTTTCAGCGGTCTTCCCTCATTTTAATACAGTATGTTTTCATTTCAGTAGAGTCTAAGCTGTCTGATGACTGACAATAATGTGGCAAAAAGAAAGCAAGAAGTCCTCACAGCCAAGTCCAGGAGTTCATGAATTCACACACCAATTTAACAAACTGCAATGCATGGAATTGATCCTCTGGAACAAAAACTATCGAAGAAATCATTAGAGAACATCCCAGACTTCACAGTTTTCTTGGAATGGTGAGTTTGATTATGTTCAGAATAGAGTAGAAAGTATGCACGTGACGTCACCTTCGAGTAGCAGAATGACTGCTGTGAAAAAAACACATTAAAAATGGGAAAGAGCTTTAGGATTTATTTGTACAACTAGATTTGACTAGAAATCTGCGGTATATTTTTACAGACTGCCGAAAGCTACTGTCAGTAGTAGTGGGAAGTTCGGAAAATTTTACTGACTTGGATCTTTGAATCTCTTTTTTTCAAGTAATTTCATTAATTTTAGCAGAAAGTATTTAAAATGTTACATGTGAATTGTAACATGTCAATCAAATGCTGATCACATTTAGAATAAGAAAAAAATTGTAATGCTAGGAAGAGGCCAAATTATGAGAAACAGAAATGATTAATTCATTTATCTGGGTCTTTCAGGCTATGCAGTCTGTTAGTTTACCTCACCTCCCGATCTAAGCCGTTCATTCATCCCGTGACAACCTCATAAACTGAGCTATGCAGTCTGTACCGGATACAGAATTGATTCGTTCACGTTTCGAGTCTATAGACTTCGGGTTCGAGTCAATTCTTTTAACACGTAACAGCCCCATAGACTGAAGCTATGCAGTCGGTAGCTGATACAGTATTGATTAGTTAATCTCTCGGCTTTGAGTCGTTCATGTCACGTAACTGTGTGTTGTTATTGGACTATATGTATAATATATATCTTTAGCAAAGTGATTTTCCCCATCATAGATAAAGTTTAAAGCATTACCAACTCTTTAGTACCACATTCATATGGAAAAGAAGAACCATCATAACAGAAATTCTTAAATTATAAATTGAAAGAAATTAAAAAGCTTTAATTTGAGACCAAAAACGCAGCATGTTACTGTTAAAAAACTGACTAAGTGCTTGTTTATAAGAAAGTGAACTAATCATGGATCTTTCCGGTACTGACAGCATACAGTAGCCTCTGAGACTGACGAAAAGAATGAAAGATTTGGACCCAAACCCAAAGACTCAAGAGATCTACTAATCAATTCTGTTTCCAGAACAGAACTTATAGGATGTTGTGTATGTGCAGTCAACTCAAAATGAAAGAATCGTTTTATGAACCGACGCGAGTGCTTTGTGCAAAAAATCATAATTGTTGTGTTCACGCTCTTGTCGTATGCTCTTGCATTTAACACAACACGCATGCGTTTAACATTTTGCAAATAAAGTAATAAATTATGGTTAAGGGATAGAATATACTCATCATGCTTCATAAAATTGAGGTTGAACCACTGGAGTCACATGGATTACTTTAATGACGTCTTTGCTACCTTTCTGGGGCATAGTTGCGTATCTGTCAATGAAGGGACAAAAATCTCTCAGACTCATCAAAAAGGTCTTTATTTATGTTCCAAAGATTAACGAAAGTCTTACATGTTTGGAATGATATGAGGGCGAGTAATTAATGACAGAGTTTACATTTTTGGGTAAACTAACTCTTTCTCGTGCGGTCTATGTTTGTGTTTGGAGCTCCGTCGAATTGATTCATTAATCCTTGATTTTCTTCTTTACCACTCAATTATAAACAGGCACTTTCTATTTTTATATCATGTGAACTTATCCTCGATAATATTCCTTATAAAAAACAATCGGATTGCTTTGATATCGCTACTTAGATCCAACTTTCCGAATCTCGGCTACTAGCCTTTAGCCCGCTAGCATTTCACGCGTGGCCTCGCGCCTATCGAGCGTCTCATTACACCCGTTTCTCTGAAAGCTTCTCTGAAAGTAGAGACACACGTTGATTGTGCTTAGAGCCCGCATCAACGGGGCATAAGCACATGCGCGTGCGGTCTGTGTTTGTGTTTGGAGCTCCGTCGAATTGATTCATTAATCCTTGATTTTCTTCTTTACCACTCAATTATAAACAGGCACTTTCTATTTTTATATCATGTGAACTTATCCTCGATACTATTCCTTATATAAAAAAAAAACAATCGGATTGCTTTGATATCGCTACTTAGATCCAACTTTCCGAATCTCGGCTACTAGCCTTTAGCCCGCTAGCATTTCACGTGTGGCCTCGCGCCTATCGAGCGTCTCATTTTACACCCGTTTCTCTGAAAGGATACGGGTTATATCCATCATTTCAGTCCTAAAATAGTAGTGATATTGGTAGTATCACTACTAATTTACTGTTCATCTGTTATAATGGCGAACATATCGGATGTGTGTCTAACGTTACCTCTGAGTGCAGGTGAGGACACATTCGAGCTGATTTCGGTACGATTGGAGCTGGAGTCGGTGGAGAAGCAGATTCGTGTTCTGCTGGAGAAGCAAGCCGAGCTGCGAGATCGGCGATCAGCGCTTGAAACATCACGCGCCGATGCTCACAAGTCAGTGGTTAGTAACTTTTTGACTTTGACTCCGACTTCGTCTACTCCGTGCGTTTCTCTGCCCAGGAGGACGCGATCATCTCTGCCTTCAATCACTCCTGCACCCTGGGTCACGACACGAGCCAGGACCAGAGCAAGAACCTCTCCGCCCCTCCCGGTCTTCGAGATCTCCACCCGGAACCGCTTCTCCCCTCTTCGCGAGTCGGAACGCGACGACGCCGTGATCATCGGCACTTCCATGGTCCGCCATGTCCGTGCTACCTCGGGTAAAGGTAAGGTGCGCACTCACTGCTTTCCTGGTGCTCGTGTTCTTGATGTCGCTGCGCAGGTTCCCGAGATCCTGAACGGTGACGAGCGCGTCGGAGCTGTCGTGCTGCACGCGGGGACGAATGACATCAGGCTGCGGCAGACGGAGGTTCTGAAGAAGGACTACAGGAGCCTGATCGAGACGGTACGCAGCACATCGCCTAGAGCAACGATCGTCGTGTCTGGACCGCTTCCCACGTACCGACTTGGACAAGAAAGGTTCAGTAGATTATTTGCTTTAAATGAATGGTTAATGTCATGGTGTAATGAACAGAAACTGCTCTTTGTAAATAATTGGAATCTGTTTTGGGAGCGACCTAGGCTCTTCCGTCCTGATGGTCTGCACCCCAGCAGAGTCGGAGCGGCTGTTCTGTCGGACAACATCTCCAAGACGCTACACACCATCTGACTAGTAAGTCAAAGTCCAAATCACAGTCTTTGCTGTCCCAACTTAATTGATATAAGTACCAATGTAGAACATTATATAGAAACTGTGTCTATTCCTCGCTTAGTGAAGCCAAACAACAAATCTACTGTAAGATCTAGCAAGAATATTATTGTAATTAAACCAGAAAATCTAAATATCAGTGAACAAAAACAATTTCTAAAGCTAGGTCTTCTAAACATTAGATCGCTCACACCTAAGGCGGTTATTGTAAATGAAATGGTCACAGATAATAATTTCGATGTTCTGTGCCTTACTGAAACCTGGCTTAAACCAAATGATTATTTCGGTCTAAATGAGTCTACTCCACCAGGATACTGTTATAAGCATGAGCCCCGTCTGATCGGTCGTGGCGGCGGTGTTGCAACAATCTATAGAGATATTCTTAATGTTACTCAGAAAACTTGTTATAGGTTTAATTCGTTTGAAGTACTTGTGCTAAATGTTACGCTCTTAGATGTAAGAAAGAAATCCTTATTATCTATAGCCTTGGCTACCGTATATAGACCTCCAGGGCCATATGCTGATTTCATAAAAGATTTTGCAGACTTTCTCTCAGACCTATTGGTCAACGTCGATAAAGCAATAATTGTTGGCGACTTTAACATACACGTAGATAATACAAATGATGCGTTAGGGGCTGCGTTTACAGATCTATTAAACTCTTTTGGGGTGAAGCAAAACGTCAGTGGTCCCACTCATCGTCTAAATCATACACTAGATTTAATTATATCATATGGAACCGATCCAACCGATATAGATATTATACCGCAAAGTGACGATCTCACTGATCATTACATGGTAACATGCATAATACGCACTGCTGAAATTTGTCATGTTGCACCACGTTATCGACCAGGCAGAACAATCCTTCCAACTACTATAGATAGATTCTCAAATAGCTTACCTGATCTATCTCAGCTGCTCAGTAAACCCAAACAATCAGATGAACTAGAGGAAATTGTTGCCTTTGGCTTGCTCAGTTGGGGATATTCAAATTAATTAAACAATCATACCATTGATCAGCTCTACCAAACTTGGATGTCCTTTTTGGATGTCCAGTAATAAACAAACATTGTTGAGTTATTTTGATTGATACTGTAAAGCAGCTTTGATACAATCTGTATTGTGAAAAGCGCTATATAAATATATTTGACTTGACTTGACTTGGGTTAGGGGTTAGGGTTAGGGTTAGGGTTAGGGTTAGGGTGTAGGGTTAGGGTTAGGGTTAGGGTTAGAGTTAGGGTTAGGGTTAGGGTTAGGGTTAGGGGAAAATTCCAGGATCCGAATCCCGAAGGATCCGAAAACGGCTGTGCACGGGCCTAGGTTCTAATGGCCGCCAAGAGTCACAAGCACACACCCAAAACATACACAACAGCCGACACTCGCCCGAAGCCAGCCAACGCGTCTCTAAATTATTTTTCAGGACCTGTAAAAAATCCCACAGCTCACTCAACACGCCACACGGGTCCCACACTAACCCGGGCTAAATAAACGAGGGCTGTATCATATAGGGATACGTGAAAAATTAAGATGGTAGGTTTAGAAATGTTTGTATGTGTCATTATAGGGTTTTCACGACGCGTTTCGAGCCCACCACAGCTCTCATCAGGTGAATTTTAAATGAAGATACTTCCCGTTCACTCCAGCTTTATATAGGCTTGGAGGGCGGGGCTACACACCCTCTCAAAATTAACCGATACCATCATCAGCATTGTATGATGCTTCATAAATATAATTTCCACATAATAATAAACTTTATTGTTGTTTTTTAATTTTTAACAGGTACTTCGTCGAACAATGTCGATCTGCAGGCACTTGCAACAGGTAAGTAGGCACCTTTGTGCACACTTCAGGCGAACACAAGCAACTCGAGGTCCAAAGTTCCTGGCACTGGCTGTGGTTAGGGGAAAATTCCAGGATCCGAATCCCGAAGGATCCGAAAACGGCTGTGCACGGGCCTAGGTTCTAATGGCCGCCAAGAGTCACAAGCACACACCCAAAACATACACAACAGCCGACACTCGCCCGAAGCCAGCCAACGCGTCTCTAAATTATTTTTCAGGACCTGTAAAAAATCCCACAGCTCACTCAACACGCCACACGGGTCCCACACTAACCCGGGCTAAATAAACGAGGGCTGTATCATATAGGGATACGTGAAAAATTAAGATGGTAGGTTTAGAATGTTTGTATGTGTCATTATAGGGTTTTCACGACGCGTTTCGAGCCCACCACAGCTCTCATCAGGTGAATTTTAAATGAGATACTTCCCGTTCACTCCAGCTTTATATAGGCTTGGAGGGCGGGGCTACACACCCTCTCAAAATTAACCGATACCATCATCAGCATTGTATGATGCTTCATAAATATAATTTCCACATAATAATAAACTTTATTGTTGTTTTTTAATTTTTAACAGGTACTTCGTCGAACAATGTCGATCTGCAGGCACTTGCAACAGGTAAGTAGGCACCTTTGTGCACACTTCAGGCGAACACAAGCAACTCAGGTCCAAAGTTCCTGCACTGGCTGTGGTTAGGGAAAATTCCAGGATCCGAATCCCGAAGGATCCGAAAACGGCTGTCCAAGTCCACACCAGGTCCACACAACGTATAACGGTAATGGAATGAAAATTAATTTAGAATTGTAGGCTATGGTTTCACGACGCTCAGCACAAGCTCATCGAATTTAAGAATATCGACCACTAATGTTGGAGGCGGCAAACTCTCAATTACGATCATAATGTGAGTCATATATTCAATATAATAAACTTTATTTGTTTATTTACATACCGCACAGCGATCCACATTAAGTAATAGCCTTTCCATTCAGAACACAACTCAGGTCAGTTCGCACGTGTGGTTAGGAAATTCAGATCCGAATCAAGACAACGCGTCACCTGTTAGCGCCAACCAAGCCACACCCAAACTAACACACTCGCAGCCACAGGTTAAATTATTTTGACTCCAGCTCATCACACCCGGTCCCACTACGGGCTAATAACAGGGCTGTATATATGGGTACTGAAAAATTAAAGTAGGTTAGAAATGTTTGTATGTTCATTAAGGTTCACGACGCGTTCAGCCACCACAGCTTCATCAGGTGAATTTAAATGAAGATACTCGTTCACTCAGCTTATAGGCTTGGAGCGGCTACACACCCTCAATTAACGATACCTCACACATTGTATTGCTTCATAATATATTTCCACATAATAATAATTTATTGTTTTTAATTTAACAGGTTTCGTCGACAATGTCGATCTGCAGGCACTTGCAAAGGTAAGTAGGCCCTTTGGAATTCAGCGAACACAAGCACGGGTCCAGTCCGGCATGGCGTGGTGGAAATCCGATGAATCCCGAAGATCCGAAACGCTGGCACGGCTAGGTTCTAATGCGCAGAGTCCAAGACCACCAAACATAACAACAGCGAACTCGCCCGAAGCACAACCTCTTAATATTTTCAGACGAAAAACACAGTCACTAACACACACGTCCACAACGCTAATAAAAGCTTAATATAGAACGAAATTATGTAGGTTTAAAAGTTGTATTCTTAGGTTTCGCGGTTCGGCAAAGCTATCAGTATTTTAAATGAAGTATTCCGTACTCCTTATAGCTTGGGCGGCTAACCTTCAAATAACCTACCATTCACATTTATAGTCATAATTAATTTAATAATAACTTTATTTTTTTTTAATTTAAGATCTGACAATTCTCTGGCACTGACATAGCCCTTGTGACACTTCAGCAACACAAACTGAGTCAATTCGCACTGTGTGGTTAGGAATCAGATCAATCGAAGATCGAACCGTGCACAGCCTGTCAAGCGCCAAATACAAGCACAAACAACAAAAGAGCGAAAGCTAGTTTAATTTTCAGACCTTAAAATCCACAGTATCAAAGCAACGTTCCCACATAACCGGAAATCGGGGCTACATATAGATACGTAATAGATGTAGTTTAAAATTTTTATTTATTATAGTTTTAATACGTTTCGCAACAGTCATCAGGATTAAAGAAGTATCCTGTCACTCAGCAATAGCTGGGCGTCCGCCCTTTTAAAATTAACCCGATCATCAACGGTTGAGGCTTAGATTAATCCACAAAAAAACTATTATTTTAATTTTTAACAGACTTCTAAATTCGACTGAGACGCAACAAGAGGCACAGGCAATTCAGGCGAAACAAAATCGAGTCAAAGTTTGATGGCTGGGTTAGGGAATTCCAGCCAATCCGAGGATCGAAAACCTTCACGGCCTAGTTCTAATGGCCGCCAAGAGTCCAAGCACACACCCAAACATACACAACACCACACTCCTGAAGCCACAACGCGTCTCTAAATTATTTTTCAGACTGTAAAAATCCACAGCTCACTCAACAGCCCTGCACGGGTCCCACACTAACCCGGCAAATAAACGAGGGCTGTATCTATAGGGTACTGAAAAATTAGAGTAGGTTTAGAAATTTTGTAGTCATTAAAGGTTTTACACGCGTTTCGAGCCCCACACAGCTACATCAGTAATTTTAAATGAAGAACTCCCTTCACTCCAGCTTTATATAGCTTGAGGGCGGGGCTACACACCCTCTCAAAATTAACCGATACCATCATCACATTGTATGATGCTTCATAAATATAATTTCCACATAATAATAACTTTATTGTTGTTTTTTAATTTTTACAGGTACTTCGTCGAACAATGTCGATCTGCAGGCACTTGCAACAGGTAAGTAGGCACTTTGTGCACACTTCAGGCGAACACAGCAACTCGAGGTCCAAAGTTCCTGCACTGGCTGTGGTTAGGGGAAAATTCCAGGATCGAATCCCGAAGGATCCGAAAACGCTGTGCACGGCCTAGGTTCTAATGGCGCCAAGAGTCACAAGCACACACCCAAAACAACACAACAGCCGACACTCGCCGAAGCCAGCCAACGCGTCTCTAAATTATTTTTCAGGACTGTAAAAATCCCACAGCTCACTCAACACGCCCACGGGTCCCACACTAACCCGGGCTAAATAAACGAGGGCTGTATCATATAGGGATACGTGAAAAATTAAGATGGTAGGTTTAGAAATGTTTGTATGTGTCATTATAGGGTTTATTTCGAGCCACAGCTTCATCAGGGAATTTTAAGAAGATATTCCGTTCACTCGCTATTAGTTGGAGGGGGCACAACCCCTCAAATAACGATACCATCACGCTTGTATGATTCATAATTATTTCCACAAAAAAACTTTATGTTGTTTTTAATTTTTAACAGACTTGTCGAACATGTCGATGCAGGCCTTGAAGGAATGGCACCTTGTGCAATTCAGGCGAACACAACAACTCGTCAAGTTGGCATGGCTGGTAGGGAAATTCGGATCCGATCGAAGGACGAAAGGCTTGCAGGCTAGTTTAGGCCAGATCAAACAACACCAAAACATAACAACCGAATCCAACAGCCAGCTCTCTAATTTTTTTCGGCTGTAAAAACCACAGTATCACACCCAAGGTCCACATAACCCGGCTAAATACGAGGCTGTATATATGGTCGTGAAATTAAGTAGGTTGAATGTTTGTGTGTCATTATGGTTTCACACGTTCGCCCACACTCTTCGTGAATTTAAATGAAATACTCGTTCTCCATTATAGTTGGAGGGGGGGCTACAACCCTCAAAATAAGTACTCCAGCATGTGGCTTCATAAATATAATTCCATATATACTTATTGTTGTTTTATTTTTAAAGGATTGTCGAACAGTCGATCCGCACTGCAAGTAGAGGCTTTGTGCACATCAGCGAACACAGCAAGAGTCCAAATTCGCAGTGTGGTTGGGAAATTCCAGGATCAACCGAAGGACGAACGGTGCGGCCTAGTATGCCAAGTCAACACACACCAAACACCAACAGCGACACTCGCCCGAAGCCAGCCAAGGTCTCTAAATTATTTCAGGACCTGTAAAAATCCCCAGTCACTCAACACGCACGGGCCCCACACATATTTGAACTCACACTGCTGGCGGACCTTTAGAATCCAGATGATCATAATCCTATACTGTTTAATACAGGTCTCACAACACACAAAGCCTGCAACAAACCAATCAGTCCATGCTGTAAACGGTCATCCGGATAAAGGCTGTCAGGCTAGTTAATGGCGAAAGTAAGCACACAATACACACGAACCCAGCCACGGTTCTAAATATTCCGTAAAAAACACAGATCGCACCACCAACCGGCAAAATAACGTATTGGTTTGAAATTAAGTTTCGAATATAAGTTATGTTATTTTTTTTACGGTTCTCGTCACCAGCTCTCAGGAATTAATGAAGCCCTTGCACTCCAGCTTAATAGTGAGGGCAAACCTCTAAAATTTTCCAAATTCAGATTGTATCTGTATAAATTATTCAGTCTATTCTATTGTTTTTTTCAAGTTAAAGGTACTGTCACATGCATCTGCAGGCACGACAGAATGGCACTTTTGCACATTTTGGCGAAAAACAACGAGCCAAAGTTCCCGGTGGTAGGGATTCAGGATCGACCAAGGACGAAACGCTCAAGGGCAGTCTAATGCCAAGTCAAGCACACCCAACTACACAACCGACCGCAACGCCAACAGTCTAATATATTTCAGGTCCAAAAACCCAGCTAAACGGGGCACAAACCGGAAAAAACGGGCTTAAATATAGGGATGTGTAAATTAAGTTTGGTTTAAAATGTTTGTATGTGTTTAATGTTTATCAACGTTCGACCCCAGTCTCAGGCTTGAAGGAAGATACTCCCTTCACTCATCATAGCAGGGGTCAACCTTCAATTAATACAAAATTTAGATGTTCAATTAATTCAATATATAAACTATGTTCTTTTATTTTCAACAGTACTAGACCACAACATCAGCACACACAGGAGCACATGTCAAATTCAGGCTGAAAAAATCCAAGCATCCGAACCGTGGTGGAAAATTCCGGTAATCCCGAAGGTCAATAAGGCTCCAGGCCAAGTTCTAATGGCGCAAGAGTCCAGTACATCCAAGCTATCAAACAGCCGACACCCACCACACCCAACCTCTCAAATTTTTAGGACTGAAAAAATCCCGCACTCCCTAAAGGCCGGGCACACAACCCGGCTAAATAACGTGTATCATATGGTATATGAAAAATTAATCAGTATTTAAATTTTTGTATTTTATTTCAGGTTATTTGGGACAAATTCCTCACAGAAGGCTAGATCACAAACATCGAAGTATTTATTTGGATTCAATACCTAAGCGAAAGATCAGCATGCGCGTACAACACAACCACGACTGAGACATCAATAGGCAAATCCCAGCAACACCCCGCAACACCATAACAGGCTAAACGTAAAAAATAGGTAAATTGTCTAAGCAGCTGACAAAGGAATTTATGAATTTTATTTGGTGGGCCACCTAATACACCATTAATAATTATTCATAATATGTTTTATTAAAATAAACACATCGATTATAATAACCTAACTTCGAAATCAGCCAGTTAGCATGGATCAGGAACCGATCGGAAAGTGGGCAGTCTCAAGGACAAAACCACACAAGCAACGCAGCAGCAGCCCATACCACAAACACCCCAACCTCAATACGCAAACAGCTACAAGGAACAATAGGGTTTAAAGTTAGTCCAATTTAAATTTACTCACTATAAGTACCTAAGTCATCATTAACAAAATACATATAATGTTTTTAATTTTAACTTTGTCATTATCTGAAAAAGACTTAACAGCGAACGAAACAATAATCCTTTAGTTAGGATTCATTCGAAAGAAACTGGGGCCTGGGAGGAAATCCAACCACCAAAACAGCAACGCATCCTGCCTGCAGCAAAAAATCAACCGACAACGCACGTTTCCCGAAAAAAACAATAAGAAGAAGGTTTAAAT
>CM070818.1:1377567-1401946 GCA_036326025.1 Chrosomus eos | reverse complement strand
TTTTTAAAGACAAGTAAACAGTAATACAATCAGAACAAACTATCAAAGTTAATATATGTATATTTTATATATATACACAGGATGATAACATTATTGGTATTACTCAAGAGTCACTCCATTCTGTTCTAGAAAGCAGAGGAGTCCCAGTGTCACAAGCATGAAGATGAAGAAGAGTTAAAAAACAAACCATTTAACAAAATGGTTCTTTAATGAAATCAAACTCAGGTAATCCACAACGATAGAGAAAGCAACAGTGTGTGTAACATGCACACACACACACACAGAGTGAAAAGCTTGCAAAA
The DNA here is from genome assembly GCA_036326025.1 of Chrosomus eos. Lineage (NCBI taxonomy): Eukaryota > Metazoa > Chordata > Actinopteri > Cypriniformes > Leuciscidae > Chrosomus > Chrosomus eos. The sequence continues at coordinate 1,401,644 of CM070818.1, read as the reverse complement.
GAGCACCAACTATGGTCACAAAATCCGGTAACACTTTATTTGAAGGGGTGTGCATAAGACTGACATGACACTGTCATAAACATGACATAACACCTGTCATAAACATGAAGGAGTCTTTATGAATGTTTATGACTGTTGTCATTAAGTGTCATTCGGTAAATTATGACACTTTCAATGCAAAGTTGACATTGTTTAAAATGTCTTTGTTATGACAACTTGACATTAACAAAGACAAAAATGTCTTTGTTATGACAACTTGACATTACCCAAGACAGAAATGTCTCTGTTATGACAACTTGACATTAACCGAGAAATCATAACCTGTCAACCTGTCACAACTTTGGCCGTCATGACACCATTATAACTGTGTCATGAATATTACCTGTCCTCAAGTAAAGTGGAACACATTGTACTAGTTATAAAGATGTCATTAAGGGTTATTACACTGCAAAATGCTTGAAGTTTGATAATTAGACCTGTTATGACATATTTGTGACAGGTTGACAGGTTATGATTTCTTGGTTAATATCAAGTTGTCATAACAAAGACATTTCTGTCTTTGTTAATGTCAAGTTGTCATAATCAAGACATTTTTGTCTTGGGTAATGTCAAGTTGTCATAACAAAGACATTTTTGTCTTTGTTAATGTCAAGTTGTCATAACAAAGACATTTTAAACAATGTCAACTTTGCATTAAAAGTGTCATAATTTACCGAATGACACTTAATGACAACAGTCATAAACATTCATAAAGACAACTTCATGTTCATGACAGGTGTTATGTCATGTTTATGACAGTGTCATGTCAGTCTTATGCACACCCCTTCAAATAAAGTGTTACCCAAAATCCTTCTCGACTTCTTCCTGCCGGTCCTCCATTTCGATTTTGTAGAAGAATGGCAACGTCCCCCCAAGTTTGCTGGGGTGGTTCCGACTGCAGTGGTTCCAGGACAGGCTCGGGTTATGGAACAAGAGGTACAGGCTCTACTGGTCAAAGGCGCCATAGAAAGTGTTCCCCTACCAGACAAGGAGTCCGGGTTTTACAGCCGGTACTTTATAGTTCCAAAGAAGGATGGTGGGCTAAGGCCGATTTTACATTTGAGGCAGTTGAATCGTTCTCTGCGGAGATTCAAGATGCTTACCATTCCCATCATCGTGAATCAATTCTTCCATTTGGCCTAGCACTCTCTCCCCGCACGTTCACTAAGTGTATGGATGCGGCTCTGGCTCCACTGAGGCTTCAGGGCATCCGTATACTGAATTACATCGACGACTGGCTCATATTGACCCAGTCTCGAGAAATGGCGGTTCGGCATCGAGATGTCGTCCTTGCCCACATTCAGAACCGGGGGTTGAGACTCAACACGAAGAAAAGCGTGTTGGAACCAGCTCAGAAAACTACTCTTCTGGGCGTGGTGTGGAACTCAGTTACGATGCAGGCACAAATGTCTCCCTCGCGTATCAAGTTCATCATGGTGTCGGGATAAAGCTAGGCCAGGCCATCACTGTAAAGCAATTTCAAAGACTGCTGGGCCTCATGACAGCGGCATCCAACATTATACCTTTGGGCCTTCTACACACCCCTTCTTCATTGGTGGCTGAAAGCCAAGGGGTCTTCCCCGATGGGGAATCTGTTCCGTATGATCAGGGTAACACGCAGATGCCTTCGTTCTCTAGTAATATGGAAGAAACCTTGGTTCCTGTCCCAAGGACCAGTGTTAGGGGCATCATGTCGGCGGAAAACTGTTTCGACAGACGCCTCCCTCACTGGCTGGGGCGCGGTCATGGACGGACACTTTGCCATGGTACAGGCCTGGCCGAGGCTACGCCTGTACGCTTTTCCAGGAGTCCTGGAGAGGGTCCGTCAGGAGGGCATCAGTCTACTACTGGTTGCCCCATTGTGGCCGGCCCGAGTATGGTTTTCAGACATAATATCACTCCTGATAGCTCTGCCATGGCACATTCCTCTGAGGAGGGATCTGTTGTCTGGGACCTGAGACCTGGCATGGTTCTTGACGGGTTATCTCTGGCCCCCTTCGAACCCCTTCAGTCGGCTTCACTCAAGGACCTGACGTTCAAGGTGGCTTTTCTCTTGGCTATTACCTCGTTAGAGAGGGTGGGAGATCTCCAAGCCCTGGCAGTAACGGCAGCCTGCTTGGAGTTTGCCCCTGGAGGAGTTAAGGCTATCTTGCACCGTAGGCCTGGCTATGTGCCTAAGGTGACATCAAACATGGCGGTCCTGCAGGCATTTCATCCTCCACCTCATGTGTCGGCAGAAGAAAAGAGGCTCCATTTGCTCGGCCCTGTCAGAGCTCTGAGTATTTACCTTGAGAGCTCCTTATCTTGGAGGAGGTCGGACCAACTGTTAGTGTGTTTTGGGTCACCTAATAAGGGGCTCCCTGCTTCCAAACAAACCATTAGTAATTGGATTGTTCATGCAATTGCCTCAGCCTACCAGGTGCGCAATTTGCCTTCGCCTTTGGCCGTAAGGGCTCATTCTACTAGAGGCATGGCGTCCTCTAGAGCCCTCCTCTCGGGAGAGCCCCTCCAGGAGATCTGTGAGGCAGCCGGATGGGCTACCCCGCACACTTTTATCAGGTTCTATAGCCTGCACCTCCCTAGTATGCCTGGCCCTGGTGTACGGGAGCTCTCGTCCTAGCTAGTGCCTGAGATCAGTTTCACTCTAGGGCAGGCCTTTTTGGTGCGTGGCATAGTGGGCATTTGTTCCCCAAAGAGTCGTTTTCAACGACGCAGTGCGAGTTCCCTCGAAAGGGAATGTCTCGGGTTATGACTGTAACCCTTGTTCCCTGAGAACAGAAGAGACACTGCATCGTCCTGCCACGCCCCCTTGGTGCCTAGGAGCGTTTTGCTTCATCGCGAGGCTGATGTGTGTGTGTGCCGGCATCACTTTTATGCGTCCGGTTATGCCGTCACATGTTATGTCATGACACAACACCAATCAGGATTGGATTAGTTTAGCGCGCGCTAAGGGAGCGTCCCCAAAGAGTCGTTTTCAATGACGCAGTGCGAGTTCCCTTCTCAGGGAACAAGGGTTGCAGTCGTAACGTACAGTCAATGTTTTCTGTAGCTTTTTCACATTATCAATAATTCTGTACTCTGCTTCTGATATTCCGCCACCAAATTCAGAAATGTAATTTTTATCTCTTGAATAGCATTCAGGACGCCTTCACATTTAGAAGAGAAAGGTTTTCATGACAGCAAGAGCCTTCATTTACTCATTATCCTCTTCGTTGTTCACGCTAACAGCACCTGCTAGCTTAGTGCTAGCTTCATTCCCGCCAAGAGTTTCCTCAGTTTTATCCGGATATTTCTTTATCCGGATATACTACTTAGTCAGCTAAGCGTTTTTAAGAGTTTTAAAAACTTGAAATCTGTCTCGGATTGTGAGGGATCCCCCTCAACATGCATTTATACTGTATTTCACCAATATTCTGCCAAAATTTGAGAATTTGATTTGTTTCAATTTGAGAGATTGAACATCATAAGACATACTCTTGTTATTGTAACTTGTGCTGTTTAAGTCGTCTCGAAGGTTGTGCTGGTGTTTTCTTCCATATTGTGCCGTATATCCGAGTGAAACACTTCTGGAGCACGAATAAACCCAAAGCCTGTGTTCTCAGCCGCAGAAATATGAGACATTTCATTCATTCATTCAAAAACTTTTATACTGCAGTTCAAATCACAACCTCGATATATGACATGATAATTCACAGTATATTTGTTTGGCCAAGACATGCAGCCCTATTACATAAAAGATGGTTTATTTGTTTACTTGCGAGTGACCAACACCAGTGAATCACAGACATGAACATGTGTCATTAAATTACTGGAATATTAACTTCAAATCTCAGGTTGACTTTAAGAGAATATTTGCTGTGACAGAGTTTGGGAATCCCTGTGTCGGAATATAAAAGACATGGAGGAAACTAAAGTGAGTCTTTCAGCGAGAATAAAAGTGTGTGTGTGTGTGTGTGTGTGTGTGTGTGTGTGTGTGTGTGTGTGTGTGTGTGTGTGTGTGTGTGTGTGTGTGTGTGTGTGTGTGTGTGTGTGTGTGTGTGTGTGTGTGTCAGTGTGTGTGTGTGTGCGCGTGTGTGTGCGCGTGTGTGAATGTGTTGCTCTGGCGATTCTTCTGTCTCCTGTAATGGGCTTGATGTTCTCTCTGTCACTGTATTGTCTAGATTTCTCTGCTGGATTGACTCAACATTAATGCCAGCTCTGGACTCCAGCAGCGAGTAATGAAACATCCCGGCTTTATACGAGGGTCGTGTCGCATCGCTTCAGTAACTTGTGTGTGTGTGTGAATCACATGCTGTGTGTCACGGTCATGCCCTGAGAAACCCACGGGACAGACAGAGGCCAGATGAGCAGAAACTTCCTATTACTGTGAGAAACACTGAGACGCTGTGAACAAGAAGCTTCCTGAACACACACACACACACACACACACACACACACACACACACACACACACACACACACACACACACACACACACACACACACACACACACAGAAAGAGAGAGAGAGTGAGTCACTGATTTAATTTCATATCTCAAATATCCCCCTCCATTCTAATCAACCACGAGCCGAACAAAACCGAATTAGGCTTTTAACTGCATGTTTAATCTCATGGAAAATAAATAATGGATTAAAATAAAAAGATGCGGAGGCAGTAATTAGACGGCGGGAAACGCTGAGGGATTATTGTGTGTATTATTAGTAAATTATTGTGTGTATTATTATTTAGAGTCGGTACAGCGGCGTCCTCTGACATGTGCTCGAGTCGCTGCACTACGACAACATCGAGACGTTCAGTTTAACTGCGGTTTCGCTTGGTTTCAGGATTATAGATTTCTCTGTATAATACAGCCGAGCGTGAGCTCTCTCTGACATGACTGAGGGACTCTAAAGCTGGCAGCTTAGTTAGACACCGCCTCGGCTCGCATGAACAACTGCTAATGTGAAGCTGTCACACGGACCGGTACAGAACCCAGACTAGAGCTGATGCACTGCAACTGTGGCCCGCATTCAGGAGAATGTAGAAGTGTTCAGGAGAATGTAGAAGCGTTCAGGAGAATGTAGAAGTGTTCACGAGAATGTAGAAGAGTTCAGGAGAATGTAGAAGTGTTCAGGAGAATGTAGAAGAGTTCAGGAGAATGTAGAAGTGTTCAGGAGAATGTAGAAGAGTTCAGGAGAATGTAGAAGAGTTCAGGGAATGTAGAAGAGTTCAGGAGAATGTAGAAGTGTTCAGGAGAATGTAGAAGAGTTCAGGAGAATATAGAAGAGTTCAGGAGAATGTAGAAGTGTTCAGGAGAATGTAGAAGAGTTCAGGAGAATGTAGAAGTGTTCAGGAGAATGTAGAAGAGTTCAGGCGAATGTAGAAGAGTTCAGGCGAATGTAGAAGAGTTCAGGCGAATGTAGAAGAGTTCAAGAGAATGTAGAAGAGTTCAGGAGAATGTAGAAGTGTTCAGAAGAATGTAGAAGAGTTCAGGAGAATGTAGAAGAGTTCAGGAGAATGTAGAAGTGTTCAGGAGAATGTAGAAGTGTTCAGGAGAATGTAGAAGAGTTCAGGAGAATGTAGAAGGGTTCAGGAGAATGTAGAAGAGTTCAGGAGAATGTAGAAGAGTTCAGGAAAAAGTAGAAGTGCTCAGGATAATGTAGAAGAGTTAAGGAGAATGTAGAAGTGTTCAGGAGAATGTAGAAGTGTTCAGAAGAATGTAGAAGAGTTCAGGAGAATGTAGAAGTGCTCAGGAGAATGTAGAAGAGTTCAGGAGAATGTAGAAGTGTTCAGGAGAATGTAGAAAAGTTCAGGAGAACGTAGAAGAGTTCAGGAGAATGTAGAAGAGTTCAGGAGAATGTAGAAGAGTTCAGGAGAATGTAGAAGTGTTCAGGAGAATGTAGAAGAGTTCAGGAGAATGTAGAAGAGTTCAGGGGAATGTAGAAGAGTTCAGGAGAATGTAGAAGAGTTCAGGAGAATGTAGAAGTGTTCAGGAGAATGTAGAATAGTTCAGGAGAATGTAGAAGTGCTCAGGAGAATGTAGAAGAGTTCAGGAGAAGGAGAATGTAGAAGTGTTCGGAGAATGTAGAAGTGTTCAGGAGAATGTTGAAGTGTTCAGGAGAATGTAGAAGTGTTCATGAGAATGTAGAAGAGTTCAGGAGAATGTAGAAGTGCTCAGGAGAATGTAGAAGAGTTCAGGAGAAGGAGAATGTAGAAGTGTTCAGGAGAATGTAGAAAAGTTTCAGAAGAATGTAGAAGTGTTCAGGAGAATGTAGAAGTGCTCAGGAGAATGTAGAAGAGTTCAGGAGAATGTAGAAAAGTTCAGGAGAATGTAGAAGTGTTCAGGAGAATGTAGTAGTGTTCAGGAGAATGTAGAAGAGTTCAGGAGAATGTAGAAGTGTTCAGGAGAATGTAGAAGAGTTCAGGCGAATGTAGAAGAGTTCAGGCGAATGTAGAAGAGTTCAGGCGAATGTAGAAGAGTTCAGGCGAATGTAGAAGAGTTCAAGAGAATGTAGAAGTGTTCAGGAGAATGTAGAAGTGTTCAGAAGAATGTAGAAGAGTTCAGGAGAATGTAGAAGAGTTCAGGAGAATGTAGAAGTGTTCAGGAGAATGTAGAAGTGTTCAGGAGAATGTAGAAGAGTTCAGGAGAATGTAGAAGAGTTCAGGAGAATGTAGAAGAGTTCAGGAGAATGTAGAATAGTTCAGGATAATGTAGAAGTGCTCAGGATAATGTAGAAGAGTTAAGGAGAATGTAGAAGTGTTCAGGAGAATGTAGAAGTCTTCAGAAGAATGTAGAAGAGTTCAGGAGAATGTAGAAGTGCTCAGGAGAATGTAGAAGAGTTCAGGAGAATGTAGAAGTGTTCAGGAGAATGTAGAAGTGTTCAGGAGAGTGTAGAAAAGTTCAGGAGAATGTAGAAGAGTTCAGGAGAATGTAGAAGAGTTCAGGAGAATGTAGAAGATTTCAGGAGAATGTAGAAGTGTTCAGGAGAATGTAGAAGAGTTCAGGAGAATGTAGAAGAGTTCAGGAGAATGTAGAAGAGTTCAGGAGAATGTAGAAGAGTTCAGGATAATGTAGAAGAGTTCAGGAGAATGTAGAAGTGTTCAGGAGAATGTAGAAGAGTTCAGGAGAATGTAGAAGTGCTCAGGAGAATGTAGAAGAGTTCAGGAGAAGGAGAATGTAGAAGTGTTCAGGAGAATGTAGAAGTGTTCAGGAGAATGTTGAAGAGTTCAGGAGAATGTAGAAGTGCTCAGGAGAATGTAGAAGGTTCAGGAGAAGGAGAATGTAGAAGTGTTCAGGAGAATGTAGAAGTGTTCAGGAGAATGTAGAAGTGTTCAGGAGGTACAGTAAGCAACGCGAGTATTTGAGCTGATTGTGACGTCATTACTTTAGCAGAGGCCGAAGCACTCCAGCACTCAGTAGGGTGATAGTGTGATGCTGTTTAGTGATGGACTGCAGAATACACTGATGATCATCAGAGTATGTTTATCTGTAGACACTAGGGGTGTAACGATACACGTATTCGTATCGAACCGATCGACACGAGGCTTTCGGTTCGGTTTTCGGTACGCATTTTCAAACCGAACGGTTCGTTGGACCATTTTTCCTGCCGACCAAAATTTCGTTATTTTAAATGTAGGCTCGTGGCAAGTGCACTCAAGATGCTGGCACGACCACAACATTGCCCAACATCAAATGGCAAATGCAATGTAAGCGGAACAAAACTGAGCTACTCGTTAATATGTGGTTGACGGTCTGTTTGGACCAATGCAGCACAAGCCGATCTCTGTTACTATACAGCGCTGAGACATCCAGTAAAGAAAGCATTTGAATTCGCTAATGAACTTGAAGTAATAAAATCGCTGCGAGATCTAGTGAGAAACATTCACATTTCTCCGTTATTAACGGATCAAACCGCGCTGACGTGAAAACCAGGAAGAAACATTGTGAATGAACTATTCAGTGTCCACAGATCAGCAACATTCACCATGGATTTACTGTCGTAATACTAACTGTAACCATGGAGGTTTGGCTGGAATAGTAGGATATAATGCTATCAAGTAACATTACGTCGGTTTTATTTTGACATTATGAATACAATTGCTGACCTCATGTTAATCTGAACTAAAATAAACTTTTGTTTATAACTACTACAATATAACATTTCATTTTGTCCAAGGAGCTGTTTTGTTTTATATGCTCCTAAGAAAAGTCAAGTATAGCTCCATCATTGCTCAAAGTAAAAAAAATGTATCATACTTTATGATGTTAGTTTTAATAAAAATATATTTTAAAAACAAAATCAAGGAAATTTCTCTGGCATTTCTTTCTTTTTGCTGCATTGAAGTGTATCGTATCGAACCGAACCGTGAATCTTGTGAACCTTTACACCCCTAGTAGACACACACACTCAGAGTAAAACAGGTTTAGAAGTGTGTGTCTGTCGTGTTCATCATTTAATCGTGGATTAAAGTCCCTCTCACATTCACAATCTGCTAACGAGGCAAAACAGAGACGGAATAATTAGTGACCTCTGTTTGCTCTCACAAACACACACACACCACACACACACACACACACACACACACACACACACACACACACACACACACACACACACACACACGTTGGTGCAACAGCATTATGAGGACTCTCCATAGGCGTAATGGTTTTTATACCGTACAAACTATATATTCTATCCCCCTACACTGCCCCATCCCTAAACCTACCCATCACAGGAGACATGCTGGATTTTTAATTTTTTAATAAAACATTGTTTTTTAAGTTTTTTAAGCCATTTGATTTATGAGGACTTTTGACATGTCCTCATAAACCACCCAATAGTTGTAATACCAGTGTAATACACATGTCATTATACAAATTTGTGTCCTCATAAATCACATAAACCAACTCTGTGTTAGGCTTCTTTATCCTGATGCCATCTGAGGTGTGTTATTCTGACACACACACACACACACACACACACACACACACACACACACACACACACACACACACACACACACACACACACACACACACACACACACACACACACACACACACACACACACACACCTACCTGTAGGACTGAGGCATGTTCGTCTTCACATGTCTCCTCTTAAGATGCTCATTAATATTTACAACATCAGTTCCTTTTCAGGAAGGCAGACTAGCATCCGTGAACTGTGATGTATTTGCAGTCAGATATGTGTGTGTGTGTGTGTGTGTGTGTGTGTGTGTGTGTGTGTGTGTGTGTGTGTGTGTGTGTGTGTGTGTGTGTGTGTGTGTGTGTGTGTGTGTGTGTGTGTGTGTGTGTGTGTGTGTGTGTGTGTGTGTGTGTGTGTGTGTCAGAATAACACACCTCAGATGGCATCAGGATAAAGAAGCCTAACACACACACTATTCCTCAAGCTTAACCCTGATCTGGAACGTCTGAGGGACATTTGAGTGTGTGACGTCCTCCTGAAGGACGTCTGAGGGACATTTATTAACAAGAGCATCTGTGACACTAGGAGCTCGATCACCAACACAATCATTACACACTATTCTATGGAAAATAAAAAATCGCATTGACGCAGGCCGCATCAGTGTAACATTTTATTATTGCATATCAATTTCGGTAAATGAAATGATTAAAAACATTATAAAGACTATAAAGATATATTTTAATTGCTGTCAGTCTACAAATTTAATCGTAATCAGAAAAGAACAAATGAAAAATAGAGTACGAAACAAACATCTCGGTTACTGATGTAATTGCCTGAGGGAGGGAACAGAGACGCCACATCGACACTGGCGTAGGGCTCTCTCTAGCTAGCCTCCATCACCTCTGAGTATTAAGAAAACGGCCCAATGAATATTGGCGAGTGCGATTTGCATGCCGAGCCATTGATGTTTATACGGGTATATATAAGCTGGCCAGCAACTCACTCAGGTTTATCCCGGCCATTCCCTCTCATGTTCCTCAGGGAACGAGGGTTACATCAGGGACCGAGATATTCCCATTCAAATCAAGTTAGGGTTAGGGTTAGGGTTAGTCAACCCTAGTGTATCCAAGTCAATTTTATTTATATAGCGCTTTTAACAACACAGAGTGTTTCACAGCAGCTTTACAGAGATAACTGGAAAATAATGCAACAAAGTTTGTTTCCAGAGGAAAATAGCGTCATAGTCCAGCCTAAGTAAGTTCAGTGATGTTTTTAATTTTTTGTTGTAAAAAAGTTTAACGTTTAACTTTAACTTAAATTTGTAATGCTTTATTAGCTGGTTGTCCTGCTTCCTCAATAAACAAGCTACAGTTAGTGCAAAATGCAGCCGCTAGAGTTCTTACTAGGTCAAGAAAACATGATCATATAACACCAATTTTATCATCTCTACACTGGTTACCTATTAAGTTACGTATCAATTACAAAGTATTACTACTGACCTATAAAGCCCTAAATGGTTTAGCTCCTGTGTATTTAACAGATCTTCTATCGCCATACAATCCATCGCGCTCTTTAAGATCACTAAATTCGAGGCTTCTGGTCATTCCTAGGATATCAAGTCCACTAAAGGAGGGAGGGCGTTCTCACATTTAGCTCCTAAACTCTGGAATAGCCTTCCTGATATTGTTCGAGACTCAGACTCGCTGTCCCAGTTTAAAACTAGATTAAAGACGCATCTCTTTAACCAAGCATTCACTTAAAGGTGCCCTATAATGTTTTTGTTTATTATTTTATAATGTTTCCTGGGTTGCCCTTATACTGTTAGTATGTTTTTTAGATCAAAAATAGTCATAATTTAGAAATAAAAGGCATTTTTCCTAGCCTGATTTTAGTCTCTGATTTGAACACTCTGTTTGAAGGGGCGTGTCTGCTGTGAGAACCGGACACTGCTGTGATTGGCTGACCTGCTTGCATATGAAATGAGACATGTGAAACTCTCTCGAATACTTTCACTACAGCTGTTATATATGTTTTAACTATTACAGCTATCGAGATTAACGAATCATGATATGTTTTTAAAGTATTTAGATCTATTCCCATCACATAAAATGTTGCTGTGATGTACATTGAGCAAGCAGATGACAGTTTGTTGATCGCGAGACAACGCAGTTTCTCTCTCTCATGCTTTCACCAATGCAAACGATGTACATACAGTAAGAGCTTCGTTGTGCAGTGTAACAGCGTCATTGATTTCATAACGAGTTTGGCAATAGAGATAAACTCGTGCTGTGTGGATTGTTCTTTGACTGCTTTCTGTATAGTTTATTCACTGAGAATTAGCCTATTTAACGTTATGTATGCTCGTTACTTGGAGTTTGCTATTACTGTACTAGGATCTTGCGCTGGATCTAACACAGTGTAAATTATCTTTAATAAAATCACTACTTACCGCTTGTGGGAATATAGTTGTACTTACCCCCTTCTTCAGTTTGAGACGCTGAGAGAAGCTTGATATTGTCCCAGGTTCGAAAATAAGTCTGTGGTGAAATGGGCAGAGCAAACTAACAACTTCGAATTAAACTGTTGTGGTATCCGATTATATATAAACATCATCCACGCCTGTTGACATTTCTTTTCTATGGGAAGGGTATGAAAAGTCCTCACATCCCCTGCACAGCCTGGAACATAGCATTTATTTCCATGATCTGCCATTTTCTCTCTGATACTCGCTTTCTCTGATGGTTCGGCTGTGCAGTGCCTGTCATTGAAGGGTGGGATATGCAAATCTTTGGAGGCGTGATCACCGACTATTGCGTCACAGTCGGTATTATGTGGAGATTCGCCTGTTTTTCAGGGGTGTATTTTAAAAACGAGATTTAAATAAGAAGGAGAAAACAATGGTGTTTGAAACTCACTGTATGTCATGTCCATGTACTGAACTCTTGTTATTTAACTATGCCAACATAAATTCAATTTCACATTATAGGGCACCTTTAATGCTTACCTTTTATACTACTGCTGAATCAGTTCGAATGCATTAATATTATGAACATCAGCTATGCTAATTATTTCCCATCTGCCTTTCTGCTGTTATCTCGGGACGCTAGTCCCGAGGTAAATAGCGTTCGTCAGCTCCAGTTTGTATCCAGCCTCTCACGGAGACTTCAGATGCCCCAACACCTGTGATGAGACGACTCGACGCCTGTGAAGAGACGACTCAACGCCGGCGATATGTTATGCCCTGAATTAATACATGATTATCTCACTGTATTTTTCTATGTACATTTCCAAAAAGCACATTCTGTAAAGCTGTTTTGAGACAATGTGTATTGTGAAAAGCGCTATACAAATAAATTTGAATTGAATTGAATTGAATTTAATTAAATTTAACTTTATTTTTTATATATATAAATAATGACGTATTTGGGTCCCTATGGAAAGGGCCACAGTCACTGAACTGTGTTTCGAGCGCTGGAGATACAGAGTGCCCTTTTGGCCCTCTTACAGTCGTAACCTACCCAGCGCCCGGTGTACTGTAAGCCCAAATAATAACAGTCCTCCATACCAACAGGATGGAAGGGACTAGCCTTACCATGGAGACATCATAGCTGATGTTCCTCTTAAAAGTTGTGTTCTCAATTCCCAATAAAAATCTTTCTTTTTCCAGCCATGACCAGTGTTGTTAATGCTGGGAAAGTGTGCCTATTCCACTGAACAGCTACACCGACTAGTCTTTTTCTAGCAGAAAATGTAAAACAAGATTTGTTCCTAAAGAAAAAACCTAGCTGCAATTTCAACTTTAATTTCCTATTATCACTTTAAAGCAGCTTTGGAACAATCTACATTGTTAAAAGCGCTATATAAATAAAGATGACTTGACTTGACTAAAAGAGCGGGCAATGGGAGGACTCTTTTCCGAATCGACTCCAGATCAGCTTGGGGATGAAGTCTACATTCTCCCGGTCAAGTCAAGTCATCCTCATTTATATAGCGCTTTTAACAATGTAGATTGTTTCAAAGCAGCTTTACAGAGACAAACATATAATTTAAGGTAACAAGAATGGTTTAGTTTTATAGCGGTTCTTGAATATGTTGTTTCCAGCTAAAGTTAGTTTTGATTGATTCACTTCCGTCGAAATGATCATTTGTTATTAAATTAGGGGCCGCTAAGACGACGCCGTTCTCTCTAAATAGACTTTAAACGCGAACCTGTGATAAACGCTGATGGGGTTTACATGCGCGTTAAGAATTGATTCTATAGTTATGTGCGTTTGAATATATGTGTGCGCAGGTTCGTAATTCGCTACAAACCATGCCTAAACAAACTACTTGTCTTGCCTATAAATTTTGACGCTGAATTTTATTTTATCAATTCGGCGTAGGGATGCGAAACCGTAATTTCATAGCGCTTTATCTGTAGAGTGGATTAGGGATCCTCCATAGGGAGAGGCTAGTTGGCACTTCAGCACTGCGTTGTCATCGGGTCCAGGCGAATGTCCTTCGTCAAATCTGGTAACGGCCTGGATCCGGCAGGCTGCAGGAAAACCTCGGGATAAACAAAGACACTAATATTAGCGTAGATGCCGTTCTTCTTATGATGTAACGAGTACATCAGGATTTGAGGGAAGTGTTCCCGGTTCCGGCTGGCCTAATCTATGCAGCCTAACAATTAATTATCGAAGTCTATAATGTATTATGTGAATGCTAGGTCAAAGAGATGTGTTTTTAGTCTAGATTTAAACTGACAGACTGTATCTGCTTCCCGGACAATGCTAGGAAGATTGTTCCAGAGTTTTGGTGCTAAATAGGAAAAGGATCTACCGCCAGCAGTCGATTTAGATATTCTAGGTATTATCAACTGGCCAGAATTTTGAGATCGCAATAGACATGCAGGACTATAATGCGTTAAGAGCTCGCTCAAGTACTGGGGAGCTAAACCATTTAGTGCTTTGTAAGTAATCAGCAATATTTTAAAATTTATATGATGTTTAATAGGCAGCCAATGCAGTGTTGACAGAACCGGCTAATATGGTCATACTTCCTGGTTCTGGTAAGAACTCTAGCGGCTGCGTTTTGGACCAGCTGTAGTTTGTTTAATAAGCGTGCAGGGCAACCACCCAGTAGAGCATTACAATAATCTAGCCTTGAGGTCATGAACGCATGAACTAATTGTTCCGCATTTGTCCGTGAGAGCATATGACGTAATTTAGATATATTTTTAAGATGGAAAAATGCTGTTTTACAGATACTAGACACGTGACTTTCAAATGAAAGATTGGTATCAAAGAGCACACTCAGGTTCCTAACCGACGACAAAGACTTAACAGAGCAGCCATCAAGTGTTAGACATTATTCTAGGTTATTAGGTGAGGAAGTTTTTTGTCCAATAATTAGAATCTCTGTTTTTTCAGAATTTAGTGGTAGGAAATTACTAGTCATCCAATTTTTTATATCAGCTATGCATTCCGTTAATTTTGTGAATTGGTAAGTTTCGTTAGGTTTTGAAGAAATATACAGCTGAGTATCATCAGCATAACAGTGAAAGCTAATGGGCTATATGCACGCATAAGTTCCGCATTCCACTCTTCCGTTTCCGGTTGGAGAGATTAAAGCGGAGGAAAACCAAGGAAAACGGGATTATGGCAGAGTCTTCAAAATGTACTGTCCTCTCGTCTTTGAAACGAAACTTTCATATGTTTAGATGTAATTTTATATATAGTTATGTTTATTTAATATAATTTTAAAAAGAAGCATAAACACAACGAGGGGTGTCTGTTTCGTCTGTTTTTGTGACTATCGTCTCTTTAGTATAACCATGGAGTATAAAATTCAATATAAATTCTTGGTATTGCATTGGACTCTACGATCGGCGGAAGTTATCGAGCATCCTTAGACCTTCACCGGAAATACCGCCGTGCATAGAGCCCATTCCATGTTTCCTAATTATATTTCCTAATGGTAGCATGTACAGAGTGAACAGCAGCGGTCCTAGTACTGAGCCTTGTGGTACGCCATACTGAACTTTTGATCGATAAGACATCTCTTCATTTACTGCTGAACAAACTGAAAACGGTCAGATAAATATGATTTAAACCATGCTAGTGCAATTCCACTAATGCCAACATAGTTTTCTAGTCTATTTAAAATAATGTTGTGGTCGATAGTATCAAATGCCGCACTAAGATCGAGTAACACTAATAGAAAGATACAACCACGATCGGATGATAAGAGCAAATCATTTGTGACTTTAATGAGAGCAGTCTCAGTACTATGGTACGGTCTAAATCCTGATTGAAAATCCTCGCAGATATTATTTCTTTCTAAAAAGGAACACAGTTGTGAGGATACTGCTTTTTCTAATATCTTTGACAGAAAAGGTAGATTCGAGATCGGCCTGTAATTGACTAATTCTGTATGATCAAGTTGCGTTTTTTTAACAAGTGGTTTAATCATAGCCAGCTTAAAGGTTTTTGGTACGTATCCTAGAGACAAAGATTAATTAATACAGATACATAAAACAATACAGACATTCAGTGAATGATATTTCTCAGAAATGAACGTCATACAGGTTTGAACAATGATGACAGAACGATTGTTTCAGTTAAACAGATGAGAAATTGCTTGAATCAATAAATAATGATATAAAACAGACAAACTGGTTATATTACTGCATCAGAAAACCACTCATATCAATCAATCAATGCTGAGGAACAGAGCAGCTACGACTGAATAATTGCCAAACAATGAGAATGACCACAGAGCGAGAGTCTGCGCATTCTGAACACAAGCATTTCATCAACTCAACCCAGCGAGAGCGAGACAGAATAGCGTTACCTGTGTCCGGGAGGTCAGAGGTCTTCAGACAGCCGTACAGAAAGATGGGAGGGGGACATACAGAGAGAGAGAGAGAGAGAGAGAGAGAGGAGAGAGAGAGAGAGAGAGAGAGAGAGAGAGAGAGAGAGAGAGAGAGAGAGAGAGAGAGAGAGAGAGAGAGAGAGACCCACAGATCTGATTCCTCACTAAACAAAAGAATGGAAAACGGAATGAACCATACCTTGGCTGTTTAACGTCAGGTGCGCCAGACCTTGAAGGAAAGAACAGAAACAAAAGAAAGAAATGAAAAAAGAAGAAGGTCATAAAAAGGCACGGGAAGAAATCAAGCATTGTCACAAGGTTGGACTGCAGTTTGTGACAGACATCCCGGGGCACGTGTGGATGTCAAAGATCAACTCAAAGCAAAAAGGAAAAGAAATAAGAGAGAGAGAAAGAGAAAGAGAGAGAGAAAGAGGAAATAAAGTCTGAACCAAACAAACAAACAAACGAACGAACGAGTGAACGCTTCTTGAGTGAAGTGGGGATTGGAAAAAAAAGCATTTCACTCAGTGCAACCCCCGAAGGCCATTGCTCGCTCAAATGCTTTTTTCCCCTCTGGTCTTATGGAAACACACACACACACACACACAACACACACACACACACACACACACACACACACACACACACACACACACACACACACACACAACTGTTTGGCAGAGTTCAAGAGCCTAGCGTCTGCTCTCATCTGAAGCATTCATCTACAACCGCTCCGTTCCGACTCAAACACATCATTATACGGGCTAGAACAGCTGGGTCAGTGCTAACCCACCAGCGGACCGGCTCACGACTGAAACAACCAGCGGACCAGCTAATCGCGGACCGGCTCACGACTGAACCCACCGGCGGACCGGCTCACGACTGAACCCACCGGCGGACCGGCTCGTGACTGAACCCACTGGCGGACCGGCTCACGACTAAACCCACCTGGCGCACCGGCACACGACTGAACCCACCGGCGGACCGGCTCACGACTGAACCCACCAGCGGACCGGCTAATCGTGGACCGGCTCACGACTGAACCCACCGGCGGACCGGCTGAACCCACCGGCGGACCGGCTCACGACTGAACCCACCAGCGCACCGGCTCACGACTGAACCCACCGGCGGACCGGCTCGCGACTGAACCCACCGGCGGACCGGCTGAACCCACCGGCGGACCGGCTCACGACTGAACCCACCAGCGCACCGGCTCACGACTGAACCCACCAGCGCACCGGCTCAAGACTGAACCCACCGGCGGACCGGCTCACGACTGAACCCACCAGCGCACCGGCTCACGACTGAACCCACCAGCGCACCGGCTCAAGACTGAACCCACCGGCGGACCGGCTCACGACTGAACCCACCAGCGCACCGGCTCACGACTGAACCCACCGGCGGACCGGCTCGCGACTGAACCCACCGGCGGACCGGCTGAACCCACCGGCGGACCGGCTCGCGACTGAACCCACCGGCGGACCGGCTCGCGACTGAACCCACCGGCGGACTGGCTCGCGACTGAACCCACCGGCGGACCGGCTCGCGACTGAACCCACCGGCGGACCGGCTCGTGACTGAACCCACCGGCGGACCGGCTCGTGACTGAACCCACTGGCGGACCGGCTCACGACTAAACCCACCGGCGGACCGGCTCACGACTGAACCCACCGGCGGACCGGCTCGCGACTGAACCCACCGGCGGACCGGCTCGCGACTGAACCCACCGGCGGACCGGCTCGTGACTGAACCCACTGGCGGACCGGCTCACGACTAAACCCACCGGCGGACCGGCTCACGACTGAACCCACCGGCGGACCGGCTCGCGACTGAACCCACCGGCGGACCGGCTCGCGACTGAACCCACCGGCGGACCGGCTCGTGACTGAACCCACTGGCGGACCGGCTCACGACTAAACCCACCTGGCACACCGGCTCACGACTGAAGCCACCGGCGGACCGGCTCGCGACTGAACCCACCGGCGGACCGGCTCGCGACTGAACCCACCGGCGGACCGGCTCGTGACTGAACCCACTGGCGGACCGGCTCACGACTAAACCCACCTGGCACACCGGCTCACGACTGAAGCCACCGGCGGACCGGCTCACGACTGAACCCACCGGCGGTGCGGCTCGCGACTGAACCCACCGGCGGACCGGCTCGCGACTGAAATCAGAGCCTACTGACTGTCACTGTACCACAGCTGGTATTCTCAAACACACCTTACACACATTACTCTCAGATCAAACACACCTTACACACTTTACTCTCAGATCAAACACACCTTACACACTTTACTCTCAGATCAAACACACCTTACACACTTTACTCTCAGATCAAACACACCTATTACACACTTTACTCTCAGATCAAACATACCTATTACACACTTTACTCTCAGATCAAACACACCTATTACACACTTTACTCTCAGATCAAACACACCTATTACACACTTTACTCTCAGATCAAACACACCTATTACACACTTTACTCTCAGATCAAATATAAACATGAGATTACAAAACTGAATGAAAATTACAAATGCTGCCTTGGCAACTATTTATAAGTTAATTTAGAAGCACTAAAATAACCAACGGCAAATACATAAAAAATAAAACTCAAATAAAAATAAATTAAGCCTAAATAGTAACATTTCAAAAAGAACCAAAGCACATAAAAAAATTTGCAACAATTTACACAAGGTTACATTAGTTAACAAACTTGTTAATTTAGAAGTATTTCAAAAGCATTTAGTTAATGTAATTTTACTAATATATGATTGGAATAAAAAGTTGTATCTGAGCTGACATGAACTAACAATGAATGGTTATATTTTTAATAAATAATGCATTAACTAATGGACCTTGTTTTAATGTGTTACCAGAAATTACAAAAAATGTAAATATATAAAAAAGCTAGTTCAAAATATTAATAAAAATGATATTATTGATATTATTGAAATAACACTGGACTGGCCAATGCAAACACAGCAGCGCAGGACTTACTATAGTTTTATTCGAGACTCAACACGAGAACGGTTTACTCAAATACAACATATAAATGTGATCATATGATGTTTTTTTGTTGACATCCACCTCATTTACTATCACATATCAACAACCAATCATACGCCAGTGTTTCTCCACTCTTTTAAAGCAATGTTGTACTTCTTTAACACAAAAGGGTTTTACATTCAACACCTACAGAGAATGTGCGGCTCTAAAAACATCCGGTGTTCGACACACTGCATTTACAACCAACAAATCAACGCCAGAGACAATATTTCACCAGCTCTTTTCTACTCAACATACAGTACAATTCAAAAGTAACACGCTACTGTCGCCCACAAACCCTGGACACTCAGCACACGGACAGCATCAGAAACAGCGTGTGCTGAAACCCAGCGGTCGAGGGCTTTAGAGAAGAGCTTTCTCTTTTAGCAGAACGGTGTTAAAGGACACGAGCTCAAGAGAATCACACTGAAGAACATGCTAAAAACACAGAAACAAAAAGAAACTCTCGGCCAAACCTTTAGCCAGTGTGTT
This sequence comes from Chrosomus eos, assembly GCA_036326025.1. Classification (NCBI taxonomy): domain Eukaryota; kingdom Metazoa; phylum Chordata; class Actinopteri; order Cypriniformes; family Leuciscidae; genus Chrosomus; species Chrosomus eos. The sequence goes on along the minus strand of CM070818.1, from coordinate 1,382,293 downwards.
TTAGCTTCTCTCTCTCCACACACACACACACACACACACACACACACACACACCCCACACACACACACACACACACACACACACACACACACACACACACACACACACACACACACACACACACACACACACACACACACACACACACACACACACAGTAGTTGCACTAATTATATGTTTTGTTTTTGTTTTTTGGAAACAGAAAAAGTTCACAGGTCGGAGTAAATGATGACAGAACATCCTTTCTACATAAACACTCTGGTTAGCACATCAAGGATACCATCTTTTCTTTCACAGTATATCTTGTGTTTCTAAATCCGGCTAATTAGTTATGAGCCTAGTGAGTAAAATCAGAGACATAATGAGTTTATGTTTGAAAGCAAACTGCTCTGGAATACAAGAATGAAGAGAGTAGATCTCAAACACTCTTATGTCTTTAGTTTTGGGACGTCTGCCTTTACATGCACATTAACTTTAACCCTCAGAGACCTAAGGGTATTTTTACAATAAATTTTCCGTCTGGTGTTATTTACTAAAAAAGCTTGTAAAACATCAACCCTTTTGTGCACAGACAATTGACACACCTCTTTTTTTTCAGGACAAATTGAACTTTCAGCATATTTGTGTTACATTGATGTCACCTGAATGTAAAATAAGTTATGGGACCATAAAGACAAATGAAAAAATAAATCGGAAATTGAATCACTCAAATATTTATTGAAATCACACACAAATAAATAAAAGCTAAGCAAATTTCCTCTGGAAAACAGTTTGTTCATGTCTTTGGAGTCCTGGAGCACAGGAATAAACATTATAACTTGTACAGAACCAAAACTATTTACATTTTTCCAAAAGAAGTCCAGGCGCTTTCATGAAATTCACTGGTGCCAAGCCTCAAAACAGTTCATATCAGCAATCACAAAGAGGGCCACATCACAGGCTTTGCATTTCTATTTTATTTATTTTATTTATTATTTTATTTATTCTATTCTTTTTATACTTTTATACTACATTTATACTTCTATAATACTTTTTTACAGTAAATAAATAAATGGCACTTCAGCTGGGTCTATCCTGGTAATCTAGTTCCTCATCTGTCAAAAAGCTCTGTTCTCTTGAAAATCCATAATTCTGCGCTCGATTTAGATCCATTTCTCTGTGATTCTCTGTGAAACCTGCGTCTCCGTGCTACTCTCTCTCCCTCCCTCCCTTGGAGAGAGCGCAATGACCCAGTGACGCACGCAATGTTTACGACGGATCAGCCTGTAATTGGTCAAAAACCATCACGTGGATATCCACAATGGCAGCTAGCATCGAGCTAGCGGGAAATATGACGGAATATTTATAGATTATGGACTTCAAGTGTATCAAAGTTGGATATAAACGTTTGGATTTATTGCTGAAAAACTCCAAAAGTATGCACAAGTTCCAGGCTGGATAGAAAACCTTCTGTAAAGGCTAGAAAGACACCAAAGACACCCCCGTGATGGCTAGCTCGTTAGCTTTCTGCTGGAAAAAACGGTAAGAAAATCGATAAATCTGTCATTTAGTAATATCAAAATTTCTCGGAGGTGATGTGTGACGTCGTCGACGATGCCGTCGGGCTCAGAGGGTTAATAACATCCTATTCTTAATCTGTAGGGTTTAATATGGAGTTGCTCCACACTTTACAGCAATAACAGCTTCAACTCTTCTGGGAAGGCTTTCCACAAGGTTTATGAGTTTGTTTATGAGAATTTTGAGTATTCTTCTAGAAGTGCATTAGTGAGGTCCGGCACTGATGTTGGACAAGAAACACTCAGTCTCGCTGTAATTCCTCGTAAAGCTGTTCTATCGGGTTCAGGACTCTGTGCAGCCAGTCCAGTTCCTCCACACCAAACTCCTCATCCGTGTGTTTATGGTCCTGCTTTGTGCACTGGAGCGCAATCATGCTGGAACAGGAACATCCTCAAACTCTTTACAGAAAGTTGGGAGCATGAAATTGTCCAACTGTCTTGGTAAACTGAAGCATTAAGAGTTCATTTCACTGGAACTAAGAGGCCAAGCCCTGAAAAACAACCCCACACCATAATCCCCCTCCACCAAACAACCCCACGCCATAATCCCCCCTCCACCAAACAACCCCACACCATAATCCCCCTCCACCAAACAACCCCACACAATAATCCCCCTCCACCAAACAACCCCACGCCATAATCCCCCTCCACCTAACAACCACACACCATAATCCCCCCTCCACCAAACAACCCCACACCATAATCCCCCCTCCACCAAACAACCCCACACCATAATCCCCCTCCACCAAACAACCCCACACCATAATCCCCCCTCCACCAAACAACCCCACGCCATAATCCCCCCTCCACCAAACAACCCCACACCATAATCCCCTCTCCACCAAACAACCCCACACCATAATCCCCACACCATAACCCCCCTCCACCAAACAACCCCACACTATTATCCCCCCTCCACCAAACAACCCCACACCATAATCCCCACACCATAACCCCCCCTCCACCAAACAACCCCACACCATTATCCCCCCTCCACCAAACAACCCCACACCATAATCCCCCCTCCACCAAACAACCCCACACCATAATCCGCCCTCCACCAAACAACCCCACACCATAATCCCCCTTCCACCAAACAATCCCACACCATAATCCCCCTCCACCAAACAACCACACGCCATAATCCCCCTCCACCAAACCCCACACCATAATCCGCCCTCCACCAAACAACCCCACACCATAATCCCCCTTCCACCAAACAACCCCACACCATAATCCCCCTTCCACCAAACAACCCCCACACCATTATCCCCCTCCACCAAACAACCCCACACCATAATCCCCCTTCCACCAAACAACCCCACACCATAATCCGCCCTCCACCAAACAACCCCACACCATAATCCCCCTTCCACCAAACAACCCAACACCATAATCCGCCCTCCACCAAACAACCCCACACCATAATACCCTTCCACCAAACAACCCCACACCATTATCCCCCTCCACAAACACCACACGCCATAATCCCCCTCCACCAAACCCCACACCATAATCCCCACACCATAACTCCCCTCCACCAAACAACCCCACACCATAACCCCCCTCCACCAAACAACCCCACACCATAATCCCCCCTCCACCAAACAACCCCACACCATAATCCCCCCTCCACCAAACAACCCCACGCCATAATCCCCCTCCACCAAACAACCCCACGCCATAATCCCCCTCCACCAAACAACCCCACGCCATAATCCCCCTCCACCAAACAACCCCACGCCATAATCCCCCTCCACCAAACAACCCCACGCCATAATCCCCCTCCACCAAACAACCCCACGCCATAATCCCCCTCCACCAAACAACCCCACACCATAATCCCCCTCCACCAAACAACCCCACGCATAATCCCCTCCACCAAACAACCCACACCATAATCCCCCTCCACCAAACAACCCCACGCCATAATCCCCCCTCCACCAAACAACCCCACACCATAATCCCCCTCCACCAAACAACCCCACGCCATAATCCCCCTGCACCAAACAACCCCACGCCATAATCTCCTTCCACCAAACAACCCCTCACCATAATCCCCCCTCCACCAAACAACCCCACGCCATAATCCCCCTCCACCAAACAACCCCACGCCATAATCCCCCCTCCACCAAACAACCCCACACCATAATCCCCCTCCACCAAACAACCCCACACCATAATCCCCCTCCACCATACAACCCCACACCATAATCCCCCTCCACCAAACAACCCCACACCATAATCCCCCTCCACCAAACAACCCCACACCATAATCCCCCTCCACCAAACAACCCCACACCATAATCCCCCCTCCACCAAACCACCCCACACCATAATCCCCCTCCACTAAACAACCCCACACCATAATCCCCCCTCCACCAAACAACCCCACACATCATCCCTCCTCCACCAAACAAGCCCACACATCATCCCTCCTCCACCAAACAACCCCACACATCATCCCTCCTCCACCAAACAAGCCCACACCATAATCCCCCCTCCACCAAACAACCCCACACATCATCCCTCCTCTACCAAACCACACCACTGCATCCCACACTTTACACCATGTAGAAGGCGCTGACCCACTCTGGGATTTTACGTGGCCTACCACTTAGTGGCTGAGTTGCTGTTGTTCCCAATTTCTTCGACTTTTATACCACTTACAGTCAGTGGAATATTTAGTTGTGATGAAATTTCACAAATGGACTTATTGCACAGGTAGCAACCTATCACAGTACCAGGCTTGAGTTCACTGAGCTCCTGAGAGCAACCCATTCTTTCACAGATGTGTGTAGAAGCGTCTGCATGTCTAGTGCTCAATTTATACAACTGTGGCCATGGAAGTGATTGGAACACCTTAATGCAATAAGTATTGCTCAATACTTTTAGCAATATAGTGTATTTAGTGCCTTCAGAATTCACACATGTGGTGTTCGTGCTCTTGTGTTCGAGCTCCTGTTTGTGAGATAATTCGATGCATCTGTCCGAGTGTTCAGCTTTCTCTTCACCACGCTGACCTTCTCGGCAATAACCTCCTTCTCCTCATCTGAATTATTTTGCATATATCTGCAATTGCTGCATTTTGGCTGCTCTGCTTTCCTCTTCAAACTCTCCCGCTTGTTTCCAGAGTAAACTCTTTCCATCAGCAGTTCTCAGGTCTGATC
>CM070818.1:1365067-1372567 GCA_036326025.1 Chrosomus eos | reverse complement strand
TCTCTCATTAGATTTGGACTAATGAAGCTGTGCACAATGTCCTGAACATCTCAGCTATGAGCGTCTCCATCTTAACACACACAGCAGGTGAAGCTCAAAACATACAGTAATGAGAAATTAATGCTCTCCAACAGAGACACACTCAAATCTGCTCTTCCCACTAACTTAGCTGACAGCAATTAGCACGCTAAACTCATGATGGATGTAAAGGAAGAGCCGTGATGTTTTCAGGGAGCGATAAAGGAAACATCCATCATGCACTGCAGAAAACAATCTCTCGCAGATCGTGCGGCTCGGATTCATCAACACCAAACAGAGTGAGTTCTTGACGAGAATATTAATAGAGCTGTGTGAGTGGAGAGCGTGCGCATCAGCGATGGGTGAACTGGTTCCTGAAGGCGAGCGGTTCTCCGTTCAGTTTAAGAGGTCTACAGAGAGCTACTTACTACAGTTCTCAACGAAACTACAGTTCGTACAGTTCCCCTCACCGAAACTACAGTTACTACAGTTCTCACCAAAACTACAGTTCCTACAGTTCTCACTGAAACTACAGCTCCTACAGTTCTCACTGAAACTACAGTTACTACAGTTCCTACAGTTCTCACCGAAACTACAGTTACTACAGTTCTCACCGAAACTACAGTTACTACACTTCCTACAGTTCTCAGTTCCTACTGTTCTCACTGAAACTACAGTTCCTACAGTTCTCAGTTTCTACTGTTCTCACTGAAACTACAGTTCCCTTATCGAAAAGGGAACTTCGAGATGCGTCGAAAACGCTACGGGAACGCCTTCTGCGTGAATGCGTCTGAAGCATCTATGCCAACTAGTCCAATGGAAAAAGGGAATGAGCGTCACGAGCGGGTGACGTCATGACCAGGAAAGGATAAAAGCACTTCCGCTGCGAAACGCCAGTTAGCTTCTGTGCCTCAGCAAGCGATCTTTGTCAAACTGTCCCTGTCTATTTATTGTTGTCTGTTGCAATATTGTTGGTATCGTTATGGCGAAACAAGTCTACAAACAGTGTGTTCCTCCCCGCCCGCGTTATTTAACGGGTGGGGACACACACAAGCTTTGTGTGATTTGTTTGGGATTTGAGCATGCAGCCTCAGCCTTCGAGGGGGCTGAGTGCCAGCATTGTGAGAAGCTTCCGCTTCGCATGCTCAGATCCCGCCTGTCACTCTTTGACAAACAGAGTGGACAGGCTCGCGATCCTCAGGGATCAGGACCCGCGTCTGCCAAGGCAACGCAGAGAATGCATTCCTGGGGATCGCAATTGGATCTTTCGGAGGGGATCGAGATGGGTCCGAGGACCCTTTCTCCTTCCTTACCCGGGAGATCCAGCTCTCCTCCCCCGGTGTCGGAAGCACGCTTTGCGGTTTCTTCCGCCCGGGGAGAGAGCCCCTTACTGCAATGCTCATCTTCTGAGGAAGTTGACGTTGTAAGTATGGACAGTGATAATGCACACACGGGGGAAAGGGATTTACAATTTATTTCCCCGGCGTATGATGAGCGGGTGGATGTCATGTCTCGAGCTGTAGAAAGGTTAAATGTTGACTGGCCATCTGAAACTAGAAACAATCGCCCCAAAAGCAAGTTAAACGAGCGTTTCCTTTGTTCAGCCACATTATCTCCACCGCGAGGGCTTCCTTTTTTTCCTGATTTGCATGACGAGTTATCTAAATCATGGAAAAAACCGTTTTCATCTCGTGTTTTTAACCCTCAGTCCAATATATATTCTAAGATTAGAGGGTCTAAAGATTACGGTTATGGTTCGATGCCCCAGGTTGAACAAAATTTAGCGAGTTATCTCGCGCCTGGTCCTGCATCTTCCATTAAAGCCCCAGTTTTGCCCACTAGACCATTAAAAAATACATCTCTTTTAGTGGGCAAAGCTTATTCGGCAGCAGGTCAAGCCGGAGCGTGCTTGCACAATATGGCATTGCTTCAGGCTTATCAAGCTGATCTGCTGGGGGATCTGGATAACAGCGAGGGAATTAGTCATGACGATGTTCGAGAACTTCATAGGGCTACCGATCTTTCTCTCAGGGCTACTAAAGAGACCGCCAGAGCAATTGGGCGGTCTATGGCAGCTTTGGTAGCCACTGAGAGACACTTATGGCTCAATCTGTCTGATATTAAGAAAAAAAGATCTAACTTTTTTATTAGACGCTCCGCTTGAACCCTCTGGTCTCTTTGGTGACGCAGTTCATGAAGTAGTGGAAAGATTCCAGGATTCTAAAAAACAGTCGGATGCGTTTAAAAAGTTAATCCCTCGCCGTGTCCAGCCCCCTGGGGCTGCTGGGCGTGAGCATCCCCAGCCGTCTAGCTCATCATATCGCGTGCAACAGAAAGAGAGTGTTGCGTCTCGTGCTCCTCCACGAAGATACTGGAGACAGACGCAACCCTCTCAACCGAAGTCGCCTAAGCCTAAGCCGGATCTGAGGACCGTTCTTCAGGCGAAGAAAGCTTCGGTTCAAAAAAAAAAAAGGTCCTGATGCTTAGGCATCAGGCCTGTGAGGACAGCCCCGACCGGAGTGGAACGGTGTTCACCTCATTACACGGTGCCCGTTCCACTTCGGGGTCCTCACGAGACCCTCCTGCCAACCCTGCCACCTCTGGTCAGGGCGCAGTGGTCTCCAGCGAGTCGCTGATGCTATGCTGCGGCACAGCATCGGTTTCGCGCCCTCTGAGGGGGGTTTTAGAGCAGTCAGGTCAGGTAGTTCCTGCCGGTATGTTTCAGGCTCCAGATTTGGCTCTCTCAGTAACACCAGAGACCAGCCTCGAGAGGCTGGTTCCCTTAGTAAATTTTCTGGCAGCGTGGAAGCTTCTGCCGAATATTTCTCCTTGGGTCCTGCAGATTGTAGAGAGAGGATACAGAATCCAGTTTGGCTCTCGTCCTCCTCGTTACAGCGGGGTGCTGCCCACAGTGGTGCATCCCGAGCAGGCTCTGGTAATGGAGCAAGAAGTAAAGGCCCTGTTAGCAAAAGAAGCTATAGAATAGAACAGTATTAGTATTTATCACAAGGTAGGACTATTTTCGATTCTGTGGTTATTTTAATTTTCTACTTTCTCACAAATCTGTATTTTAACTAGACGCGTTGCTACTTTTTATAACAGCCGCACGTTCAATAATATTGCAGTCTAAATTGCTTAGCACTTAAGTGAGTCACTGGACAACGGCCAGTTTCGATTTGAGACATTTTCGGATTATTTGAGGGTGCTGTGTTAATTGCTGGGCCGAGACAGCTGTCCTCACTCAGTTATTGAGCACATATGTATGTAGTGTGCGCGCTGTCACAGAAGCGTTAGCGGAAGCGTTTCAGCCTCCTCGTGTGAAGACACACTCGGGTAAAGACCATCGACTCTACCTGTGCGACTCCACCGAGCAACGACATCAGCAAAGCACTTAAGTATCTACATCTCCCTTTCCTTCCTACTTTTATCCTATTTCCCTTAAACAACATGTGCTTTCAATACATTCCAGTTGTCTCTGGACAACGCTCACTAATCACGCACAGAAGGCAGCGCAATACTGCTAATCTGCGTCCTATTCTCTTATCCTCACACTCACCTCTCACTCTTTCTATGGGTCTATGGAACTGCCAATCAGCAGTCAATAAAGCTGACTTCATTCCTGCCTTTGCATCTCATTCTACTCTTAATATCTTGGGCTTGACTGAGACCTGGATCCGTCCAGAAGACTCAGCAACCCCTGCTGCTCTCTCTAACAACTACTCTTTCTCTCACACCCCTCGCCAGTCGGGGAGGGGTGGGGGCACTGGTCTTCTCATTTCTAACAATTGGAAATACTCAACTCTCTCTTCTCTATGCAATAACAACTCATTTGAATATCATGCGATTACACTTACAATTCCCATTAAGATCCATATTGTAGTTATTTATCGCCCCCCAGGTCAACTGGGAAGCTTTGTAGAAGAGCTAGATGTGCTACTGTCCTCTTTCCCTGAGGATGGCACTCCACTGGTAGTCTTTGGTGATTTCAACATTCATCTAGAGAAGCCGTATGCTATAGACTTCATCTCTCTCCTAGCCTCATTCGATCTCAGACGGCTAATCACCACAGGTACTCACAAGTCAGGTAACCAACTGGATCTGGTTTACACACGCAACTGCATCACAGACAACATTTCGGTGAAACCTCTCCATGTCTCAGATCACTTCCTCATTACTTTCAATCTAAAACTCACTACTCATACTCCAGCAACCTCCCCACCATTTACTTTCAGACGAAACCTCCGCTCACTCTCTCCGTCCCATCTTTCCTCTGCTGTGTCATCTTCTCTTCCCTCACCCTCAAAATTCTCATCTCTGGACGTGAATACCGCAACGGATACTTTTTGCTCCACTTTAACTTCTTCTTTAGACACTATCTGCCCTCTCTCCTCCAGGCCAGCACGCGCCACTCCCTCTAACCCCTGGTTATCTGAGGTTCTTCGTGAACACCGGACCAAACTCAGAGCAGCGGAGAGAAAGTGGCGCAAATCTGAAGATACATCTGACCTGAGTATGTATCGATCTCTGCTCTCTGCTTTTTCTGTTGATGTTCACACTGCAAAATCTTCATACCTCCACAACAAGATCAACACCGCCCCTAACACACAAGCACTGTTCAAGACATTCAACTCTCTACTCTGTCCACCACCACCACCACCCACCTCCTCACTAACTGCTGATGATTTTGCTAACTTCTTCACTAACAAAACAACAACTATCAGCAGTCAGTTCTCTAATCCACACACGCAGGAACCTAGACCAACCACTCCCACAGCCAATAACCTTCTCTCCTCCTTCTCTCCACTAACCGAGGAAGAAGTATCTAAACTTCTCCTCTCCAGTCATCCTACCACCTGCCCTCTAGATCCCATCCCCTCATACCTCCTACAAGCCATCTCTCCCACACTTCTACCAGCTCTCACACACATTATCAACTCATCCCTACACGCTGGCATTTTCCCTACAGCATTTAAGCAGGCTTAACTCCACTGCTTAAAAAACCAACATTAAACACATCACTCTTAGAGAATTACAGACCTATCTCTCTCCTACCATTCATTGCGAAAACACTTGAACGAGTTGCTTTCAACCAAGTATCATCCTTCCTGTCTCTGAACAGCCAGCTGGATGTCAACCAATCCGGCTTCAAGAAGGGGCATTCAACCGAGACCGCATTACTGTCAGTCACAGAAGCCCTGCGGATCGCAAAAGCTGCCTCCAAATCATCAGTTCTCATTCTGCTGGACCTGTCTGCTGCCTTCGACACTGTGAATCATAAGATCCTTCTGTCCACTCTCTCATCACTGGGCATCACCGGAACCGCCCTCCACTGGTTTGAGTCCTACCTCACAGGTAGGTCCTTCAGGGTCACATGGATGAAGGAACATCACCTGCAGCTCAACCTGACAAAGACTGAGCTTCTCGTCCTCCCTGCCAATCCGTCTCTACAACACGACTTCACTATCCCGCTTGACTCTTCCTCAATCACCCCATCAAGGTTGGTCAGAAATCTTGGAGTAATCTTTGATGACCAGCTGACCTTCTCAGACCACATTACAAAGACAGCTCGATCATGCAGGTTTGCAATGCACAACATCAGGAAGATCAGGCCTTTCCTAACTTAGCATGCAACACAGCTTCTCGTCCCTGGTCATTTCTAGGCTTGATTACTGCAATGCTCTCCTGGCTGGACTTCCATCGTGTGCAACTAAACCTCTACAAATGATCCAGAATGCTGCAGCTCGTCTTGTCTTCAACGAGCCCAAAAGGGCCCACGTCACTCCTCTGTTCATCTCTCTGCACTGGCTACCACCCGCTGCTCGCATCAAGTTCAAGGCGTTGACGCTTGCTTACAGATCAACCACAGGTTCAGCTCCCTCCTACTTTCACTCGCTCCTACGAGTCTACATCCCTACCAGAAGCCTACGATCAATCAATGAGCGACGGCTCGTGGTACCTTCACAAAGAGCCACAAAATCACTCTCCAGAACTTTCTCATTCACGGTTCCATGCTGGTGGAATGATCTGCCCACCGACATCCGGAATGCAGAATCCCTGACAGCATTCAAAAGACAACTGAAAACTCATCTCTTCCGTGAGCACTTAACATAAAACACACACACACACACACACACACACACACACACACACACACACACACACACAAAAAAAAAAAAAAAAAAAAGATCCTCACTTGTATGGTTTATGCTACTCTGAGCAATGTTTGAACTTGGTCTTTTGAGCACTTCTTGGGTTGCTATTGTCTCTTCACGATGACTCGTTTGGCTTAGTCCTCAGTTGTAAGTCGCTTTGGATAAAAGCGTCTGCTAAATGCCTAAATGTAAATGTAAATGTAGAACAGGTGTACTCACCCGACCGAGAGTCGGGTTTTTACAGCCGTTATTTCATTGTTCCAAAAAAGGATGGATGGTTGCGTCCCATTTTAGATCTTCCCCTGTTAAATCGGTCAGTTCAGAAACTCAAGTTCAAGATGCTGACCCTCAAACAGATCGTGACCCAAATCAGATCCGAGGACTGGTTTGTCACGATAGATCTAAAGGATGCATACTTCCATATCTCCATCCTCCCTCAGCACAGGACGTTCCTAAGGTTTTCTTTCAGGGGCAAAGAATACCAATATCGGGTTCTTCCTTTCGGCCTAGCTTTGTCACCCCGCACGTTCACGAAATGCATGGATGCAGCTTTAGCCCCTCTCAGGCTTCAGGGCATACGCATTCTGAACTACATCGATGACTGGCTGATTCTAGCGGAATCAGAGCAGTTGGCGGTTCGGCACCGAGGTGTCGTTATGGGATTCAGTGACGATGAGGGCCAACCTATCGCCCGTTCGTGTAGCTGTTATCCTGGCAGCCACCAAAGAGCTAAAGCTAGGTCAGTCACGCACTGTAAAACAGTTCAAGAAACTGTTGGGTCTACTGGCAGCAGCGTCCAACGTGATACCTTTTGGCCTGCTGTACATGAGGCCTTTACAGTGGTGGCTCAGGACCAGAGGGTTCTCCCCGAGGGGAAACCCTTTCCGTATGATCAAGGTTATGCGGCGATGAGATATGGAGGAAACACTGGTTCTTAACCCAGGGTCCGGTGTTGGGAGCTCTTTGCCATCGAGCTACTATCTCGACAGATGCTTCCCTCACCGGCTGGGGAGCGGTAATGGAAGGCCGCTCGGTTCAGGGTCTGTGGAAAAGCCATCATCTTTCGTGGCACATCAATTGCCTGGAGATGATGGCCGTCTTCAATGCGTTGAGACATTTCCTTCCGGACCTAAGAGGCCATCATGTGCTCGTTCGAACAGACAACACATCTGTGGTCTCTTATCTGAACCGTCAGGGGGGTCTCAGGTCGCGTCCGCTTTGCAAACTGGCGCACCAGATCCTCCTGTGGTCCCTGGGGAAGGTACTCTCCCTGAGGGCAGTGTATATTCCTGGGGACCAGAATATAGGAGCAGACATCCTGTCGAGGCGG
>CM070818.1:1357567-1360067 GCA_036326025.1 Chrosomus eos | reverse complement strand
CAAGAACAACACAGAGAACAACACAGAGAACAACACAGAGAACAACACAGAGAACAACATCGAGAACAACACAGAGAACAACACAGAGAACAACATCGAGAACAACATCAAGAACAACACAGAAAACAACAGAGAGAACAACACAGAGAACAACACAGAGAACAACAGAGAGAACAACATCGAGAACAACACAGAGAACAACACAGAGAACAACATCGAGAACAACATCAAGAACAACACAGAGAACAACAGAGAGAACAACACAGAGAACAACACAGAGAACAACATCGAGAACAACATCAAGAACAACACAGAGAACAACACCGAGAACAAAGAGAACAACAGAGAACACTGAGAACAACATCGAGAACAACATCGAGAACAACACAGAGAACAACATCGAGAACAACACAGAGAACAACATCGAGAACAACATCGAGAACAACACAGAGAACAACATCGAGAACAACACAGAGAACAACAGAGAGAACAACACTGAGAACAACACAGAGAGCAACAGAGAGAACAACATCGAGAACAACATCGAGAACAACACAGAGAACAACATCGAGAACAACATCGAGAACAACATCGAGAACAACACAGAGAACAACACAAAGAAGAACACAGAGAACAACATCGAGAACAACACAGAGAACAACACAGAGAACAACACAGAGAACAACAGAGAGAACAACATCGAGAACAACACAGAGAACAACATCGAGAACAACATCGAGAACAACACAGAGAACAACAGAGAAAACAACATCGAGAACAACACAGAGAACAACATCGAGAACAACATCGAGAACAACACAGAGAACAACATCGAGAACAACATCGAGAACAACACAGAGAACAACACAGAGAAGAACACAGAGAACAACATCGAGAACAACACAGAGAACAACACAGAGAACAACATCGAGAACAACATCGAGAACAACACAGAGAACAACACAGAGAACAACAGAGAGAACAACACTGAGAACAACACAGAGAGCAACAGAGAGAACAACATCGAGAACAACACAGAGAATAACATCGAGAACAACATCGAGAACAACACAGAGAGCAACAGAGAGAACAACATCGAGAACAACACAGAGAACAACATCGAGAACAACATCGAGAACAACACAGAGAACACAAAGAACACAGAGAACAACAGAGAGAACAACACAGAGAACAACACAGAGAACAACAGAGAGAACAACATCGAGAACAACACAGAGAACAACATCGAGAACAACATCGAGAACAACACAGAGAACAACAGAGAGAACAACATCGAAAACAACACAGAGAACAACAGAGAGAACAACATCGAGAACAACACAGAGAACAACATCGAGAACAACATCGAGAACAACACAGAGAACAACAGAGAAGAACACAGAGAACAACATCGAGAACAACACATAGAACAACATCCAGAACAACATCGAGAACAACATCGAGAACAACACAGAGAACAACACAGAGAAGAACACAGAGAACAACATCGAGAACAACACAGAGAACAACACAGAGATCAACACAGAGAACAAGACAGAGAACAACACAGATAACAAGACAGAACAACATCGAGAACAACACAGAGAACACAGAGAACAACACAAAAACAACACAGAGAACACATAGAACAACACAGAGAACACAAAGCATAACACAGAGAACACAGAGAATAACACAGAGAACAACACAGAGAACAACACAGAGAACAACACAGAGAACACAGAGAAGAACACAGAGAACAACATCGAGAACAACATCGAGAACAACACAGTGAACACAAGAACAACACAGAGAACAACACAGAGAACAACACAAGAACAACGCAGAGAACAACACAGAGAACAACACAGAGAACAACATCGAGAACAACACAGAGAACAACATCGAGAACAACACAGAGAACACAGAGAACAACAGAGAACAACACAGAGAACAACATCGAGAACAACACAGAGAACAACACAGAGAACAACACAGAGAACAACACAGAGAACACAGAGAACAACACAGAGAACAACACAGAGAACAACACGAGAACAACATGTTGCCAGCGACCCGCAGAAAAACACGAGCCAGTGAATAATTGAGAGTTACCTGGACAGAAGAAAGGGGACACTGAAGTGATTTGTCTTTGAGAAAACACCAATAGCCCTGAACACCACACAACACACACACACACACACACACACACACACACACACACACACACACACACACACACACACACACACACACTCTCTCTCTCCATCAAAGAGAGCAGCAACGGGCGGACAGATACACACATCAAACACAACACGAGTAGTAAAGAGAGCAGCCAGAGGGAAACACCGCGGTAAACGAGGCGCGTCGCAGTAAACAGAAGCGCTGGAGGATCTGCTGATACACTGAGCTTCAGCTGAGAATAACTCTATTGTCTTCTGTCTCAATCTCAATTCGGCTCATAACTACAGTCAAGTTTATTTCTACAGCTCTTTACACA
>CM070818.1:1335610-1357467 GCA_036326025.1 Chrosomus eos | reverse complement strand
ACTTTACTCTCAGATCAAACACACCTTACACACTTTACTCTCAGATCAAACACACCTTACACACTTTACTCTCAGATCAAACACACCTATTACACACTTTACTCTCAGATCAAACATACCTATTACACACTTTACTCTCAGATCAAACACACCTATTACACACTTTACTCTCAGATCAAACACACCTATTACACACTTTACTCTCAGATCGAACACACCTATTACACACTTTACTCTCAGATCAAATATAAACATGAGATTACAAAACTGAATGAAAATTACAAATGCTGCCTTGGCAACTATTTGAAATAAGTTAATTTAGAAGCACTAAAATAACCAACGGCAAATACATAAACAATAAAACTCAAATAAAAATAAATTAAGCCTAAATAGTAACATTTCAAAAAGAACCAAAGCACATAAAAAAATTTGCAACAATTTACACAAGGTTACATTAGTTAACAAACTTGTTAATTTAGAAGTATTTCAAAAGCATTTAGTTAATGTAATTTTACTAATATATGATTGGAATAAAAAGTTGTATCTGAGCTGACATGAACTAACAATGAATGGTTATATTTTTAATAAATAATGCATTAACTAATGGACCTTGTTTTAATGTGTTACCAGAAATTACAAAAAATGTAAATATATAAAAAAGCTAGTTCAAAATATTAATAAAAATGATATTATTGATATTATTGAAATAACACTGGACTGGCCAATGCAAACACAGCAGCGCAGGACTTACTATAGTTTTATTCAAGACTCAACACGAGAACGGTTTACTCAAATACAACATATAAATGTGATCATATGATGTTTTTTTGTTGACATCCACCTCATTTACTATCACATATCAACAACCAATCATACGCCAGTGTTTCTCACTGCATTTACAACCAACAAATCAACGCCAGAGACAATATTTCACCAGCTCTTTTCTACTCAACATACAGTACAATTCAAAAGTAACACGCTACTGTCGCCCACAAACCCTGGACACTCAGCACACGGACAGCATCAGAAACAGCGTGTGCTGAAACCCAGCGGTCGAGGGCTTTAGAGAAGAGCTTCTCTTTTTAGCAGAACGGTGTTAAAGGACACGAGCTCAAGAGAATCACACTGAAGAACATGCTAAAAACACAGAAACAAAAAGAAACTCTCGGCCAAACCTTTAGCCAGTGTGTTTTAGCTTCTCTCTCTCACACACACACACACACACACACACACACACACACACACACCACACACACACACACACACACACACACACACACACACACACACACACACACACACACACACACACACACACACACACACACACACACACACACACACACACACACACACACACACACACACACACACACAGTAGTTGCACTAATTATATGTTTTGTTTTTGTTTTTTGGAAACAGAAAAAGTTCACAGGTCGGAGTAAATGATGACAGAACATCCTTTCTACATAAACACTCTGGTTAGCACATCAAGGATACCATCTTTTCTTTCACAGTATATCTTGTGTTTCTAAATCCGGCTAATTAGTTATGAGCCTAGTGAGTAAAATCAGAGACATAATGAGTTTATGTTTGAAAGCAAACTGCTCTGGAATACAAGAATGAAGAGAGTAGATCTCAAACACTCTTATGTCTTTAGTTTTGGGACGTCTGCCTTTACATGCACATTAACTTTAATAACATCCTATTCTTAATCTGTAGGGTTTAATATGGAGTTGCTCCACACTTTACAGCAATAACAGCTTCAACTCTTCTGGGAAGGCTTTCCACAAGGTTTAGGAGTTTGTTTATGAGAATTTTGAGTATTCTTCTAGAAGTGCATTAGTGAGGTCCGGCACTGATGTTGGACAAGAAACACTCAGTCTCGCTGTAATTCCTCGTAAAGCTGTTCTATCGGGTTCAGGACTCTGTGCAGCCAGTCCAGTTCCTCCACACCAAACTCCTCATCCGTGTGTTTATGGTCCTGCTTTGTGCACTGGAGCGCAATCATGCTGGAACAGGAACATCCTCAAACTCTTTACAGAAAGTTGGGAGCATGAAATTGTCCAACTGTCTTGGTAAACTGAAGCATTAAGAGTTCATTTCACTGGAACTAAGAGGCCAAGCCCTGAAAAAACAACCCCACACCATAATCCCCCTCCACCAAACAACCCACGCCATAATCCCCCCTCCACCAAACAACCCCACACCATAATCCCCCTCCACCAAACAACCCACACCATAATCCCCCTCCACCAAACAACCCCACGCCATAATCCCCCTCCACCTAACAACCACACACCATAATCCCCCCTCCACCAAACAACCCCACACCATAATCCCCACTCCACCAAACAACTCCACACCATAATCCCCCTCCACCAAACAACCCCACACCATAATCCCCCCTCCACCAAACAACCCCACGCCATAATCCCCCCTCCACCAAACAACCCCACACCATAATCCCCTCTCCACCAAACAACCCCACACCATAATCCCCACACCATAACCCCCCTCCACCAAACAACCCCACACTATTATCCCCCCTCCACCAAACAACCCCACCATAATCCCCCCTCCACCAAACAACCCCACACCATAATCCCCACACCATAACCCCCCCTCCACCAAACGACCCCACACCATTATCCCCCCTCCACCAAACAACCCCACACCATAATCCCCCCTCCACCAAACAACCCCACACCATAATCCGCCCTCCACCAAACAACCCCACACCATAATCCCCCTTCCACCAAACAATCCCACACCATAATCCCCCTCCACCAAACAACCACACGCCATAATCCCCCTCCACCAAACCCCACACCATAATCCGCCCTCCACCAAACAACCCCACACCATAATCCCCCTTCCACCAAACAACCCCACACCATAATCCCCCTTCCACCAAACAACCCCACACCATTATCCCCCCTCCACCAAACAACCCCACACCATAATCCCCCCTCCACCAAACAACCCCACACCATAATCCCCCTCCACCAAACAACCCCACACCATAATCCCCCTCCACCAAACAACCCCACCCACACCATAATCCCCCTCCACCAAACAACCCCACGCCATAATCCCCCTCCACCAAACAACCCCACGCCATAATCCCCCTCCACCAAACCCCACACCATAATCCCCCTCCACCAAACAACCACACGCCATAATCCCCCTCCACCAAACCCCACACCATAATCCGCCCTCCACCAAACAACCCCACACCATAATCCCCCTTCCACCAAACAACCCCACACCATAATCCCCCTTCCACCAAACAACCCCACACCATTATCCCCCTCCACCAAACAACCCCACACCATAATCCCCCCTCCACCAAACAACCCCACACCATAATCCGCCCTCCACCAAACAACCCCACACCATAATCCCCTTCCACCAAACAACCCAACACCATAATCCGCCCTCCACCAAACAACCCCACACCATAATACCCTTCCACCAAACAACCCCACACCATAATCCCCCTCCACCAAACAACCACACGCCATAATCCCCCTCCACCAAACCCCACACCATAATCCCCACACCATAACTCCCCTCCACCAAACAACCCCACACCATAACCCCCCTCCACCAAACAACCCCACACCATAATCCCCCCTCCACCAAACAACCCCACACCATAATCCCCCTCCACCAAACAACCCCACACCATAATCCCCCCTCCACCAAACAACCCCACACATCATCCCTCCTCCACCAAACAAGCCCACACATCATCCCTCCTCCACCAAACAACCCCACACATCATCCCTCCTCCACCAAACAAGCCCACACCATAATCCCCCCTCCACCAAACAACCCCACACATCATCCCTCCTCCACCAAACCACACCACTGCATCCCACACTTTACACCATGTAGAAGGCGCTGACCCACTCTGGGATTTTACGTGGCCTACCACTTAGTGGCTGAGTTGCTGTTGTTCCCAATTTCTTCGACTTTTATACCACTTACAGTCAGTGGAATATTTAGTTGTGATGAAATTTCACAAATGGACTTATTGCACAGGTAGCAACCTATCACAGTACCAGGCTTGAGTTCACTGAGCTCCTGAGAGCAACCCATTCTTTCACAGATGTGTGTAGAAGCGTCTGCATGTCTAGTGCTCAATTTATACAACTGTGGCCATGGAAGTGATTGGAACACCTTAATGCAATAAGTATTGCTCAATACTTTTAGCACTATAGTGTATTTAGTGCCTTCAGAATTCACACATGTGGTGTTCGTGCTCTTGTGTTCGAGCTCCTGTTTGTGAGATAATTCGATGCATCTGTCCGAGTGTTCAGCTTTCTCTTCACCATGCTGACCTTCTCGGCAATAACCTCCTTCTCCTCATCTGAATTATTTTGCATATATCTGCAATTGCTGCATTTTGGCTGCTCTGCTTTCCTCTTCAAACTCTCCCGCTTGTTTCCAGAGTAAACTCTTTCCATCAGCAGTTCTCAGGTCTGATCTGTCGGGATTGAGGACAGAAGGAGAAAAACCCCCAACACAAAACATAACATGCAAATCATATTAGAATTGAAAACACAGGAAAGGTCAAATAAATAAAATATGGGTTAAATAAATGTCACTGTGAAGTGATAAAGGAAGGAAAGCCTGGATGTGGGTATATATTCTAATGTTTATAAGATTATGCTTGAGTTTAAAAGGCTACAAAAAGACTCACTTGTTGAAAAACAAGGTACAATCTGTCAGCACTTTGAAGGCATATGCAGAATATGTTACCCAGAGTTCCCTTTTGCCCCAAAAAATGGAGTAAAGAGAGGGAGAAAAGGTGGCGATGACAGAATATGGAAATGTTGCACAGCAGTTCTGCTTCTGCTGTCAGACGAATGAGAAAAAGAGCAGTAAAGCAGGCCAGAAAGTAGAACAGCCAAACAATTACCGTAAGTATGAATTATGAATTAGACTCACTTGGAGGACGGTGTCGATTATACTCTAAAATCACCATCAGTCCTCCTACGGCTGATGACTCAGAGCGGCCAGCAGTGGGTGTGAAGACAAGAGCTCACTTAAGCAGAGAGAGAACTAATCACATACATAATCAAATATCAAATAAAATAAAACCAAATAAAATGTAAAACAGAAAAAAATAATAATATTAATAATAAAATGCATTAAATAACAAAATAGAATGGGCTAAACTGATTTATAACAGTTGTTGGCTTCGTATCTCTGATGTGTTAAAACTACAGAACTATCAATTTAATGCATTAATGCGGTATGATCAATTACATATAAAAAAAATCTAACAAAAATAGAAATGACAGCTAAAACATTTAACTAAATTTTGTAATAAGGGCCCCTTGTCCCATCAGAGCAGTGTTTGATTTGTATGGAAATATTAGTCAGCTGACAGTGCTAGTTATAATATAGGCAGCGCTGGAGGATGGAGAGCTCTTCTGACGGCTGATGAAGACGTTTCCCTGGATGAGGACACACACACACACACACACACGCACACACACACACACACACACACACACACACACACACACACACACACACACACACACACACACACACACACACTGAACTCGAGGAACAGAGCCAGTTGTAACAGGATCTGAGGAGCTGCCGTCAGATTGGCCATATGGGAGAGCGACGTGGCTAACGGCGACACAGGAGTCATCGCTTTCACACGTCTCACACACACAACAACCCCACACCATAATCCCCCCTCCACCAAACAACCCCACGCCATAATCCCCCCTCCACCAAACAACCCCACACCATAATCCCCTCTCCACCAAACAACCCCACACCATAATCCCCACACCATAACCCCCCTCCACCAAACAACCCACACATTACCCCCTCCACCAAACAACCCCACACCATAATCCCCCCTCCACCAAACAACCCCACACCATAATCCCCACACCATAACCCCCCCCCACCAAACGACCCACACCATATCCCCTCCACCAAACAACCACACCCATAATCCCCTCACCAAACCCACACCATAATCCGCCCTCCACCAAACAACCCCACACCATAATCCCCCTTCCACCAAACAACCCCACACCATAATCCCCCTTCCACCAAACAACCCCACACCATTATCCCCCTCCACCAAACAACCCACACCATAATCCCCCCTCCACCAAACAACCCCACACCATAATCCGCCCTCCACCAAACAACCCCACACCATAATCCCCCTTCCACCAAACAACCCAACACCATAATCCGCCCTCCACCAAACAACCCCACACCATAATACCCTTCCACCAAACAACCCCACACCATAATCCCCCTCCACCAAACAACCCACACCATAATCCCCCTCCACCAACCCAACAAACCCCACACCATAATCCCTCCACCAAACAACCCCACACCATAACCCCCTCCACCAAACAACCCCACACCATAATCCCCCTCCACCAAACAACCCCACACCATAATCCCCCCCCTCCACCAAACAACCCCCACCACCATAATCCCCCTCCACCAAACAACCCCACGCCATAATCCCCCTCCACCAAACAACCCCACGCCATAATCCCCCTCCACCAAACAACCCCACGCCATAATCCCCCTCCACCAAACAACCCCACGCCATAATCCCCCTCCACCAAACAACCCCACACCATAATCCCCCTCCACCAAACAACCCCACGCCATAATCCCCCTCCACCAAACAACCCCACACCATAATCCCCCTCCACCAAACAACCCCACGCCATAATCCCCCCTCCACCACCACACCAATCCCCCAAACCACCCATAATCCCCCTCCACAACCAACAACAACAACCCACGCCATAATCCCCCTCCACCAAACAACCCCACGCCATAATCTCCTTCCACCAAACAACCCCTCACCATAATCCCCCCTCCACCAAACAACCCCACGCCATAATCCCCCTCCACCAAACAACCCCACGCCATAATCCCCCCTCCACCAAACAACCCCACACCATAATCCCCCTCCACCAAACAACCCCACACCATAATCCCCCTCCACCATACAACCCCACACCATAATCCCCCTCCACCAAACAACCCCACACCATAATCCCCCTCCACCAAACAACCCCACACCATAATCCCCCTCCACCAAACAACCCCACACCATAATCCCCCCTCCACCAAACAACCCCACACCATAATCCCCCTCCACTAAACAACCCCACACCATAATCCCCCCTCCACCAAACAACCCCACACATCATCCCTCCTCCACCAAACAAGCCCACACATCATCCCTCCTCCACCAAACAACCCCACACATCATCCCTCCTCCACCAAACAAGCCCACACCATAATCCCCCCTCCACCAAACAACCCCACACATCATCCCTCCTCCACCAAACCACACCACTGCATCCCACACTTTACACCATGTAGAAGGCGCTGACCCACTCTGGGATTTTACGTGGCCTCCCACTTAGTGGCTGAGTTGCTGTTGTTCCCAATTTCTTCGACTTTTATACCACTTACAGTCAGTGGAATATTTAGTTGTGATGAAATTTCACAAATGGACTTATTGCACAGGTAGCAACCTATCACAGTACCAGGCTTGAGTTCACTGAGCTCCTGAGAGCAACCCATTCTTTCACAGATGTGTGTAGAAGCGTCTGCATGTCTAGTGCTCAATTTATACAACTGTGGCCATGGAAGTGATTGGAACACCTTAATGCAATAAGTATTGCTCAATACTTTTAGCACTATAGTGTATTTAGTGCCTTCAGAATTCACACATGTGGTGTTCGTGCTCTTGTGTTCGAGCTCCTGTTTGTGAGATAATTCGATGCATCTGTCCGAGTGTTCAGCTTTCTCTTCACCATGCTGACCTTCTCGGCAATAACCTCCTTCTCCTCATCTGAATTATTTTGCATATATCTGCAATTGCTGCATTTTGGCTGCTCTGCTTTCCTCTTCAAACTCTCCCGCTTGTTTCCAGAGTAAACTCTTTCCATCAGCAGTTCTCAGGTCTGATCTGTCGGGATTGAGGACAGAAGGAGAAAAACCCCCAACACAAAACATAACATGCAAATCATATTAGAATTGAAAACACAGGAAAGGTCAAATAAATAAAATATGGGTTAAATAAATGTCACTGTGAAGTGATAAAGGAAGGAAAGCCTGGATGTGGGTATATATTCTAATGTTTATAAGATTATGCTTGAGTTTAAAAGGCTACAAAAAGACTCACTTGTTGAAAAACAAGGTACAATCTGTCAGCACTTTGAAGGCATATGCAGAATATGTTACCCAGAGTTCCCTTTTGCCCCAAAAAATGGAGTAAAGAGAGGGAGAAAAGGTGGCGATGACAGAATATGGAAATGTTGCACAGCAGTTCTGCTTCTGCTGTCAGACGAATGAGAAAAAGAGCAGTAAAGCAGGCCAGAAAGTAGAACAGCCAAACAATTACCGTAAGTATGAATTATGAATTAGACTCACTTGGAGGACGGTGTCGATTATACTCTAAAATCACCATCAGTCCTCCTACGGCTGATGACTCAGAGCGGCCAGCAGTGGGTGTGAAGACAAGAGCTCACTTAAGCAGAGAGAGAACTAATCACATACATAATCAAATATCAAATAAAATAAAACCAAATAAAATGTAAAACAGAAAAAAATAATAATATTAATAATAAAATGCATTAAATAACAAAATAGAATGGGCTAAACTGATTTATAACAGTTGTTGGCTTCGTATCTCTGATGTGTTAAAACTACAGAACTATCAATTTAATGCATTAATGCGGTATGATCAATTACATATAAAAAAAATCTAACAAAAATAGAAATGACAGCTAAAACATTTAACTAAATTTTGTAATAAGGGCCCCTTGTCCCATCAGAGCAGTGTTTGATTTGTATGGAAATATTAGTCAGCTGACAGTGCTAGTTATAATATAGGCAGCGCTGGAGGATGGAGAGCTCTTCTGACGGCTGATGAAGACGTTTCCCTGGATGAGGACACACACACACACACACACACGCACACACACACACACACACACACACACACACACACACACACACACACACACACACACACACACACACACACACTGAACTCGAGGAACAGAGCCAGTTGTAACAGGATCTGAGGAGCTGCCGTCAGATTGGCCATATGGGAGAGCGACGTGGCTAACGGCGACACAGGAGTCATCGCTTTCACACGTCTCACACACACACACACACACACAACACACACACACACACCACGCGCGCACACACACACACACACACACACACACACACACACACACACACACACACACACACACACACACACACACACACACACACACACACACACACACACACACACACACACACAGTCTCACAGCCACACGCCACCAACAGATGACAGACCCTGCCATGTGCTTCACAATCAACACACTAATAATAGAGCAGAAGTGTCTCTCTCTCTCTCTCTCTCTCTCTCTCTCTCTCTCTCTCTTCTCTCTCTCTCTCTCTCACACACACACACACACACACACACACACACAGATACACAGACACACAGACACAGACACACACACACACACACACACACACACACACACACACACACACACACACACACACACACACACACACACAGTCTCACAGCCACACGCCACCAACAGATGACAGACCCTGCCATGTGCTTCACAATCAACACACTAATAATAGAGCAGAAGTCTCTCTCTCTCTCTCTCTCTCTCTCTCTCTCTCTCTCTCACACACACACACACACACACACACAGATACACAGACACACAGACACACACACACACACACACACACACACACACACACACACACACACACACACACACACACACACACATAAGTAACAGTGATGTGTTATTCATACTGCAGCGGATCTCCAGCATCTTGCTAAAAATTAAGGCTTCAGCAAGCCAAGCGTCTGATTGGCTGGCCGGGTTGAGTGACAGATAGAGAAAGACTCAGTTTGTCATTAAGGATGTGTTTGGAAACTCAAAGACTCGAACAGCTGGAGCTTCGACAGACACACACTCCTCCAATAGTGGCGTGCGTTAGTCAATAATAATGCTAAATGTGTTAAGAGTTATTATTGTAAAGTGCTACCATTGTTTTTCAGTGCATGGCATAAAGGATAAAGCACACACACACACACACACACACACTTACACTTCACAGATTTTGTTTGCAGATTCTACACTTCTATTGTGTGGACCGTGACACTCTCCTCATGCATCAGAAAATAACCATCATCGTTATAACTGTAACACACACACACACACACACACACACACACTGACACGTGGTCGTGAGGTCCGGCTTTATGAACCGCAAACCAACAGTAGGAAACTGATGCCGTTCAGATTTAACGATGAAAGACATCTGAATGTTTTATTCACATTCATCAGTGAACAGCAGATTCCTTGTGAACTACACAACTACTACACAACTACTACACAACTATTACACACACATGCACTTCTAAACGACCAGCAGATTCCTCCTGAACTACACAACTACTACACACACATGCACTTCTGAACGACCAGCAGATTCATCCTGAACTACACAACTACTACACAACTACTACACAAAAAATTCAGCGTTTCTGCTAACTTAACGATCCGGAATCTTCAGCGGTTCTGCTAACGTAACAATCCTGAATCTTCAGCGGTTCTGCTAACGTAACGATCCTGAATCTGCAGTGTTTCTGCTAACATAACAATCCTGAATCTGCAGTGTTTCTGCTAACGTAACGATCCTGAATCTTCAGCGGTTCTGCTAACGTAACGATCCTGAATCTTCAGCGGTTCTGCTAACATAACGATCCTGAATCTGCAGTGTTTCTGCTAACGTAACGATCCTGAATCTTCAGCGTTTCTGCTAACGTAACGATCCTGAATATTCAGCGGTTCTCCTAATGCAACTATCCTGAATCTTTAGCGTTTCTGCTAACGTAACGATCCTGAATCTTTAGCGTTTCTGCTAACGTAACGATCCTGAATCTTCAGCGTTTGTGCTAACGTAACAATCCTGAATCTTCAGCGTTTGTGCTAACGTAACGATCCTGATTCCTCAGCGTTTGTGCCAACGTAACGATCCTGAATCTTCAGCGTTTGTGCTAACGTAACGATCCTGAATCTTCAGCGTTTGTGCTAACGTAACGATCCTGAATCTTCAGCGTTTCTGCTAACGTGACGATCCTAAATCTTCAGCGTTTCTGCTAATGAAACGATCCTGGCGTAATGACGTAATGCTAGCGTAAGGATCCTGAATCTTTAGCGTTTCTGCTAACGAAACGATCCTGAATCTTCAGCGTTTCTGCTAACGTAACGATCCTGCATCTTCAGCGTTTCTGCTAACGTAACGATCCTGCATCTTCAGCGTTTCTGCTAACGTAACGATCCTGCATCTTCAGCGTTTCTGCTAACGTAACGATCCTGCATCTTCAGCGTTTCTGCTAACGTAACTATCCTGAATCTTCAGCGTTTCTGCTAACGTAACGATCCTGCATCTTCAGCGTTTCTGCTAACGTAACGATCCTGAATCTTCAGCGTTTGTGCTAACGTAACGATCCTGAATCTTCAGTTTTTCTGCTAACGTGACGATCCTGAATCTTCAGCGTTTCTGCTAATGAAACGACCCTGGCGTAATGACGTAATGCTAGCGTAAGGATCCTGAATCTTTAGCGTTTCTGCTAACGAAACGATCCTGAATTTTCAGCGTTTCTGCTACGTAACGATCCTGAATTTTCAGGGTTTCTGCTAGTGGAGCGCTCGCTTGTCTCGTGTTTAATACAGTAAGACGGTCACAGGATCGTAACGTTAGAAATGTCAGCCATCACACGCTGATCTCCTCATATAATATTCATAATGCGCTGGTTATTTCCACTCACGGCCTTCCTGAGCCACTGCGATCAAACACAAATATTATATTCAGATTTAATGAGGCATTAATGAGAGTTATCTTTAGCACTGAGAGATTGTACGTGTGTATGAATGGACAGAATGGCTGATTGGAAACAGCTGAAGCTTCTTCAACATCTCCTCTTCCTGACTCTGAGAGTAAATGAGCATCTGCTTCTTTCAGCTCTTCTTTCTGCGTGTGGATGATCTGAGCACTCTCACAGCAACTCGGTTTTCCTCACGAGTGCTGATGTTCTTCCCAACTCTCTCCGACGGATAGCTCATGTTACTGGACACATTTCCATGGCGCCTTGAGGCAACACACAGTTTTTTAGTTATATCCTCTAAAACATTTGATGATATATAATGTAAACTTCTTTTTCAGAGAAGGTGACTCATATATTTTGTGGGTGATTAACTGGACACAAATTTGTGAAAAATGCACTTTTCATTGGGGGAAATATGGAGCCATGTGACCTGTGTAAGACAAGACACTTCTTTTGCACTTTCATTGATTAATTTTGAGTTCTTCTCTCCTGAGATAGGTTTGAACAATAAATGCTTGTCTCATTTAATTAAAAATAAAGTAAAATAGACCATAGTACCTTAGAGGGTTAAGCAGCAGAAAGCAGCCAATCAGACTCAAAGCTCTTATATTACTGGACACTTTTCCATGTATGTGTGTGTGTGTGTGTGTGTGTGTGTGTGTGTGTGTGTGTGTGTGTGTGTGTGTGTGTGTGTGTGTGTGTGTGTGTGTGTGTGTGTGTGGTGTGTGTGTGTGTGTGGTGTGTGTGTGTGTGTGTTTTAGTGCTAAAACAACACTTCTCAAGCTCTTCGTTCTGTTGTGTTCGTCTCACATCACTGAGGAACTCAAACCGCTGGCTCCGTGGAGAACTAGCTCAGCGTAAACCCTGAAGCGTTTGTGTTTAATATCTCATCTAAATGATTGTACTTTAACTCTCTCATTAGATTTGGACTAATGAAGCTGTGCACAATGTCCTGAACATCTCAGCTATGAGCGTCTCCATCTTAACACACACAGCAGGTGAAGCTCAAAACATACAGTAATGAGAAATTAATGCTCTCCAACAGAGACACACTCAAATCTGCTCTTCCCACTAACTTAGCTGACAGCAATTAGCACGCTAAACTCATGATGGATGTAAAGGAAGAGCCGTGATGTTTTCAGGGAGCGATAAAGGAAACATCCATCATGCACTGCAGAAAACAATCTCTCGCAGATCGTGCGGCTCGGATTCATCAACACCAAACAGAGTGAGTTCTTGACGAGAATATTAATAGAGCTGTGTGAGTGGAGAGCGTGCGCATCAGCGATGGGTGAACTGGTTCCTGAAGGCGAGCGGTTCTCCGTTCAGTTTAAGAGGTCTACAGAGAGCTACTTACTACAGTTCTCATCGAAACTACAGTTCGTACAGTTCCCCTCACCGAAACTACAGTTACTACAGTTCTCACCAAAACTACAGTTCCTACAGTTCTCACTGAAACTACAGCTCCTACAGTTCTCACTGAAACTACAGTTACTACAGTTCCTACAGTTCTCACCGAAACTACAGTTACTACAGTTCTCACCGAAACTACAGTTACTACACTTCCTACAGTTCTCAGTTCCTACTGTTCTCACTGAAACTACAGTTCCTACAGTTCTCAGTTTCTACTGTTCTCACTGAAACTACAGTTCCCTTATCGAAAAGGGAACTTCGAGATGCGTCGAAAACGCTACGGGAACGCCTTCTGCGTGAATGCGTCTGAAGCATCTATGCCAACTAGTCCAATGGAAAAAGGGAATGAGCGTCACGAGCGGGTGACGTCATGACCAGGAAAGGATAAAAGCACTTCCGCTGCGAAACGCCAGTTAGCTTCTGTGCCTCAGCAAGCGATCTTTGTCAAACTGTCCCTGTCTATTTATTGTTGTCTGTTGCAATATTGTTGGTATCGTTATGGCGAAACAAGTCTACAAACAGTGTGTTCCTCCCTGCCCGCGTTATTTAACGGGTGGGGACACACACAAGCTTTGTGTGATTTGTTTGGGATTTGAGCATGCAGCCTCAGCCTTCGAGGGGGCTGAGTGCCAGCATTGTGAGAAGCTTCCGCTTCGCATGCTCAGATCCCGCCTGTCACTCTTTGACAAACAGAGTGGACAGGCTCGCGATCCTCAGGGATCAGGACCCGCGTCTGCCAAGGCAACGCAGAGAATGCATTCCTGGGGATCGCAATTGGATCTTTCGGAGGGGATCGAGATGGGTCCGAGGACCCTTTCTCCTTCCTTACCCGGGAGATCCAGCTCTCCTCCCCCGGTGTCGGAAGCACGCTTTGCGGTTTCTTCCGCCCGGGGAGAGAGCCCCTTACTGCAATGCTCATCTTCTGAGGAAGTTGACGTTGTAAGTATGGACAGTGATAATGCACACACGGGGGAAAGGGATTTACAATTTATTTCCCCGGCGTATGATGAGCTGGTGGATGTCATGTCTCGAGCTGTAGAAAGGTTAAATGTTGACTGGCCATCTGAAACTAGAAACAATCGCCCCAAAAGCAAGTTAAACGAGCGTTTCCTTTGTTCAGCCACATTATCTCCACCGCGAGGGCTTCCTTTTTTTCCTGGTTTGCATGACGAGTTATCTAAATCATGGAAAAAAACCGTTTTCATCTCGTGTTTTTAACCCTCAGTCCAATATATATTCTAAGATTAGAGGGTCTAAAGATTACGGTTATGGTTCGATGCCCCAGGTTGAACAAAATTTAGCGAGTTATCTCGCGCCTGGTCCTGCATCTTCCATTAAAGCCCCAGTTTTGCCCACTAGACCATTAAAAAATACATCTATTTTAGTGGGCAAAGCTTATTCGGCAGCAGGTCAAGCCGGAGCGTGCTTGCACAATATGGCATTGCTTCAGGCTTATCAAGCTGATCTGCTGGGGGATCTGGATAACAGCGAGGGAATTAGTCATGACGATGTTCGAGAACTTCGTAGGGCTACCGATCTTTCTCTCAGGGCTACTAAAGAGACCGCCAGAGCAATTGGGCGGTCTATGGCAGCTTTGGTAGCCACTGAGAGACACTTATGGCTCAATCTGTCTGATATTAAGAAAAAAGATCTAACTTTTTTATTAGACGCTCCGCTTGAACCCTCTGGTCTCTTTGGTGACGCAGTTCATGAAGTAGTGGAAAGATTCCAGGATTCTAAAAAACAGTCGGATGCGTTTAAAAAGTTAATCCCTCGCCGTGTCCAGCCCCCTGGGGCTGCTGGGCGTGAGCATCCCCAGCCGTCTAGCTCATCATATCGCGTGCAACAGAAAGAGAGTGTTGCGTCTCGTGCTCCTCCACGAAGATACTGGAGACAGACGCAACCCTCTCAACCGAAGTCGCCTAAGCCTAAGCCGGATCTGAGGACCGTTCTTCAGGCGAAGAAAGCTTCGGTTCAAAAAAAAAAAAGGTCCTGATGCTTAGGCATCAGGCCTGTGAGGACAGCCCCGACCGGAGTGGAACGGTGTTCACCTCATTACACGGTGCCCGTTCCACTTCGGGGTCCTCACGAGACCCTCTTGCCAACCCTGCCACCTCTGGTCAGGGCGCAGTGGTCTCCAGCGAGTCGCTGATGCTATGCTGCGGCACAGCATCGGTTTCGCGCCCTCTGAGGGGGGTTTTAGAGCAGTCAGGTCAGGTAGTTCCTGCAGGTATGTTTCAGGCTCCAGATTTGGCTCTCTCAGTAACACCAGAGACCAGCCTCGAGAGGCTGGTTCCCTTAGTAAATTTTCTGGCAGCGTGGAAGCTTCTGCCGAATATTTCTCCTTGGGTCCTGCAGATTGTAGAGAGAGGATACAGAATCCAGTTTGGCTCTCGTCCTCCTCGTTACAGCGGGGTGCTGCCCACAGTGGTGCATCCCGAGCAGGCTCTGGTAATGGAGCAAGAAGTAAAGGCCCTGTTAGCAAAAGAAGCTATAGAATAGAACAGTATTAGTATTTATCACAAGGTAGGACTATTTTCGATTCTGTGGTTATTTTAATTTTCTACTTTCTCACAAATCTGTATTTTAACTAGACGCGTTGCTACTTTTTATAACAGCCGCACGTTCAATAATATTGCAGTCTAAATTGCTTAGCACTTAAGTGAGTCACTGGACAACGGCCAGTTTCGATTTGAGACATTTTCGGATTATTTGAGGGTGCTGTGTTAATTGCTGGGCCGAGACAGCTGTCCTCACTCAGTTATTGAGCACATATATATGTAGTGTGCGCGCTGTCGCAGAAGCGTTAGCGGAAGCGTTTCAGCCTCCTCGTGTGAAGACACACTCGGGTAAAGACCATCGACTCTACCTGTGCGACTCCACCGAGCAACGACATCAGCAAAGCACTTAAGTATCTACATCTCCCTTTCCTTCCTACTTTTATCCTATTTCCCTTAAACAACATGTGCTTTCAATACATTCCAGTTGTCTCTGGACAACGCTCACTCATCACGCACAGAAGGCAGCGCAATACTGCTAATCTGCGTCCTATTCTCTTATCCTCACACTCACCTCTCACTCTTTCTATGGGTCTATGGAACTGCCAATCAGCAGTCAATAAAGCTGACTTCATTCCTGCCTTTGCATCTCATTCTACTCTTAATATCTTGGGCTTGACTGAGACCTGGATCCGTCCAGAAGACTCAGCAACCCCTGCTGCTCTCTCTAAAAACTACTCTTTCTCTCACACCCCTCGCCAGTCGGGGAGGGGTGGGGGCACTGGTCTTCTCATTTCTAACAATTGGAAATACTCAACTCTCTCTTCTCTATGCAATAACAACTCATTTGAATATCATGCGATTACACTTACAATTCCCATTAAGATCCATATTGTAGTTATTTATCGCCCCCCAGGTCAACTGGGAAGCTTTGTAGAAGAGCTAGATGTGCTACTTTCCTCTTTCCCTGAGGATGGCACTCCACTGGTAGTCTTTGGTGATTTCAACATTCATCTAGAGAAGCCGTATGCTATAGACTTCATCTCTCTCCTAGCCTCATTCGATCTCAGACGGCTCATCACCACAGGTACTCACAAGTCAGGTAACCAACTGGATCTGGTTTACACACGCAACTGCATCACAGACAACATTTCGGTGAAACCTCTCCATGTCTCAGATCACTTCCTCATTACTTCAATCTAAAACTCACTACTCATACTCCAGCAACCTCCCCACCATTTACTTTCAGACGAAACCTCCGCTCACTCTCTCCGTCCCATCTTTCCTCTGCTGTGTCATCTTCTCTTCCCTCACCCTCAAAATTCTCATCTCTGGACGTGAATACCGCAACGGATACTTTTTGCTCCACTTTAACTTCTTCTTTAGACACTATCTGCCCTCTCTCCTCCAGGCCAGCACGCGCCACTCCCTCTAACCCCTGGTTATCTGAGGTTCTTCGTGAACACCGGACCAAACTCAGAGCAGCGGAGAGAAAGTGGCGCAAATCTGAAGATACATCTGACCTGAGTATGTATCGATCTCTGCTCTCTGCTTTTTCTGTTGATGTTCACACTGCAAAATCTTCATACCTCCACAACAAGATCAACACCGCCCCTAACACACAAGCACTGTTCAAGACATTCAACTCTCTACTCTGTCCACCACCACCACCACCCACCTCCTCACTAACTGCTGATGATTTTGCTAACTTCTTCACTAACAAAACAACAACTATCAGCAGTCAGTTCTCTAATCCACACACGCAGGAACCTAGACCAACCACTCCCACAGCCAATAACCTTCTCTCCTCCTTCTCTCCACTAACCGAGGAAGAGGTATCTAAACTTCTCCTCTCCAGTCATCCTACCACCTGCCCTCTAGATCCCATCCCCTCACACCTCCTACAAGCCATCTCTCCCACACTTCTACCAGCTCTCACACACATTATCAACTCATCCCTACACGCTGGCATTTTCCCTACAGCATTTAAGCAGGCTTAACTCCACTGCTTAAAAAACCAACATTAAACACATCACTCTTAGAGAATTACAGACCTATCTCTCTCCTACCATTCATTGCGAAAACACTTGAACGAGTTGCTTTCAACCAAGTATCATCCTTCCTGTCTCTGAACAGCCAGCTGGATGTCAACCAATCCGGCTTCAAGAAGGGGCATTCAACCGAGACCGCATTACTGTGAGTCACAGAAGCCCTGCGGATCGCAAAAGCTGCCTCCAAATCATCAGTTCTCATTCTGCTGGACCTGTCTGCTGCCTTCGACACTGTGAATCATAAGATCCTTCTGTCCACTCTCTCATCACTGGGCATCACCGGAACCGCCCTCCACTGGTTTGAGTCCTATCTCACAGGTAGGTCCTTCAGGGTCACATGGATGAAGGAACATCACCTGCAGCTCAACCTGACAAAGACTGAGCTTCTCGTCCTCCCTGCCAATCCGTCTCTACAACACGACTTCACTATCCCGCTTGACTCTTCCTCAATCACCCCATCAAGGTCGGTCAGAAATCTTGGAGTAATCTTTGATGACCAGCTGACCTTCTCAGACCACATTACAAAGACAGCTCGATCATGCAGGTTTGCAATGCACAACATCAGGAAGATCAGGCCTTTCCTAACTTAGCATGCAACACAGCTTCTCGTCCCTGGTCATTTCTAGGCTTGATTACTGCAATGCTCTCCTGGCTGGACTTCCATCGTGTGCAACTAAACCTCTACAAATGATCCAGAATGCTGCAGCTCGTCTTGTCTTCAACGAGCCCAAAAGGGCCCACGTCACTCCTTTGTTCATCTCTCTGCACTGGCTACCACCCGCTGCTCGCATCAAGTTCAAGGCGTTGACGCTTGCTTACAGATCGACCACAGGTTCAGCTCCCTCCTACTTTCACTCGCTCCTACGAGTCTACATCCCTACCAGAAGCCTACGATCAATCAATGAGCGACGGCTCGTGGTACCTTCACAAAGAGCCACAAAATCACTCTCCAGAACTTTCTCATTCACGGTTCCATGCTGGTGGAATGATCTGCCCACGACATCCGGAATGCAGAATCCCTGACAGCATTCAAAAGACAACTGAAAACTCATCTCTTCCGTGAGCACTTAACATAAAAACACACACACACACACACACACACACACACACACACACAAAAAAAAAAAAAAAAAAGATCCTCACTTGTATGGTTTATGCTACTCTGAGCAATGTTTGAACTTGGTATTTTGAGCACTTCTTGGGTTGCTATTGTCTCTTCACGATGACTCGTTTGGCTTAGTCCTCAGTTGTAAGTCGCTTTGGATAAAAGCGTCTGCTAAATGCCTAAATGTAAATGTAAATGTAGAACAGGTGTACTCACCCGACCGAGAGTCGGGTTTTTACAGCCGTTATTTCATTGTTCCAAAAAAGGATGGATGGTTGCGTCCCATTTTAGATCTTCCCCTGTTAAATCGGTCAGTTCAGAAACTCAAGTTCAAGATGCTGACCCTCAAACAGATCGTGACCCAAATCAGATCCGAGGACTGGTTTGTCACGATAGATCTAAAGGATGCATACTTCCATATCTCCATCCTCCCTCAGCACAGGACGTTCCTAAGGTTTTCTTTCAGGGGCAAAGAATACCAATATCGGGTTCTTCCTTTCGGCCTAGCTTTGTCACCCCGCACGTTCACGAAATGCATGGATGCAGCTTTAGCCCCTCTCAGGCTTCAGGGCATACGCATTCTGAACTACATCGACGACTGGCTGATTCTAGCGGAATCAGAGCAGTTGGCGGTTCGGCACCGAGGTGTCGTTCTCGCCCATATGCAGATTGACTTGGGTTGAGGCTCAATGCCAGAAGAGTGTTCTTTCTCCAGTACAGAGAACCACTTTCCTTGTGCGGTATGGATTCAGTGACGATGAGGGCCAACCTATCGCCCGTTCGTGTAGCTGTTATCCTGGCAGCCACCAAAGAGCTAAAGCTAGGTCAGTCACGCACTGTAAAACAGTTCAAGAAACTGTTGGGTCTACTGGCAGCAGCGTCCAACGTGATACCTTTTGGCCTGCTGTACATGAGGCCTTTACAGTGGTGGCTCAGGACCAGAGGGTTCTCCCCGAGGGGAAACCCTTTCCGTATGATCAAGGTTATGCGGCGATGAGATATGGAGGAAACACTGGTTCTTAACCCAGGGTCCGGTGTTGGGAGCTCTTTGCCATCGAGCTACTATCTCGACAGATGCTTCCCTCACCGGCTGGGGAGCGGTAATGGAAGGCCGCTCGGTTCAGGGTCTGTGGAAAAGCCATCATCTTTCGTGGCACATCAATTGCCTGGAGATGATGGCCGTCTTCAATGCGTTGAGACATTTCCTTCCGGACCTAAGAGGCCATCATGTGCTCGTTCGAACAGACAACACATCTGTGGTCTCTTATCTGAACCGTCAGGGGGGTCTCAGGTCGCGTCCGCTTTGCAAACTGGCGCACCAGATCCTCCTGTGGTCCCTGGGGAAGGTACTCTCCCTGAGGGCAGTGTATATTCCTGGGGACCAGAATATAGGAGCAGACATCCTGTCGAGGCGGGAGCTGAGGCCAGGGGACTGGAGACTCCACCCCGAGGCGGTGGAGAAAATCTGGGAGGCATATGGCAGAGCAGAGGTGGACCTGTTCAGAGGACCTGTTCTCACAGCACGACGCACTGTCCCCTCTGGTATTCACTTACTCACCCAGCCCCCCTGGGGCTGGATGCCATGGTGCAGACGTGGCCGAGGCTACGTCTGTACGCCTTTCCCCCTGTTGCTCTGCTCCCAGGAGTTCTGGAGAGGGTCCGTCGGCTTGGAATAAGCCTACTACTAGTAGCACCACGCTGGCCGAGTCGGATCTGGTTTTCGGACCTGGTCCATCTTCTAGACGGGCCTCCTTTGGAGATCCCGATCAGGAGAGACCTTCTGTCTCAGGCCGGGGGCACAATATTTCACCCTCGTCCAGAGATTTGGAATCTGTGGGTTTGGCCTCTGAGGGGGCCCAACTCATAGAAAGTGGTCTTTCAGCTGAGGCTGCTGAGACCATCCTAAGCTCCAGAGCTCCGGCTACAAGGAAACTATATGCACTTAAATGGAGAGTTTTCTCTTTATGGTGTCACCGACATCATTTGGATCCAGTTAACTGTTCTGTGAACACAGTACTCGAGTTCCTGCAAGAACGCTTTGTGTCAGGTTTATGCCCTTCCACGCTAAAAGTTTACGTGGCAGCCATTGCGGCTTATCACATCCTGGTGGGGGGTACATCCTTGGGTCGAGACCCCCTGATTAAACGTTTCCTTCGTGGCACTTTGAGGCTAAGGCCTGCAACTCGCACTAGGGTGCCAGCCTGGGATTTGACTATAGTTCTAGAAGGCCTGTCTAGGGCCCCATTCGAGCCTTTAGATTCGGTTTCAGAGAAGTTCCTTACTCTTAAGACTATCTTTCTGCTAGCTATTTCGTCCCTCAAGAGAGTTGGTGACCTTCAGGCTCTTTCGGTCTCCCCCACTTGCCTTGAATTTGCACCGGGGATGGTCAAGGCGTTCCTATATCCAAAACAGGGATACGTCCCTAAGGTGCCGTCC
Organism: Chrosomus eos; assembly: GCA_036326025.1. Taxonomy (NCBI): domain Eukaryota; kingdom Metazoa; phylum Chordata; class Actinopteri; order Cypriniformes; family Leuciscidae; genus Chrosomus; species Chrosomus eos. The sequence goes on along the minus strand of CM070818.1, from coordinate 1,336,011 downwards.
TTGACTCCGAGGCCTATCGTGCTGCAGGCTTTCTGTCCTCCTCCCTTTACAACTGCGGACCAGGAAAGACTGCATCTCTTGTGTCCAGTGCGAGCATTGGACACATATGTACATCGGACATCCTCAATCAGGAAGTCCGATCAAATATTGATTTGCTTTGGATCACCTAAAAAAGGTCTTCCTGCTTCCAAACAGACAGTCAGTAAGTGGATAGTCGAGGCTATTTCACTTGCTTACGAGTACTCGGGCCAGCCTTGTCCTTTGGTGGTCCGAGCTCACTCGACCAGGAGAATGGCGGCTTCTAAAGCCTTACTGCATGGGGTTTCTCTCCAAGACGTCTGTGATGCGGCGCGCTGGTCCTCTCCGCTCACATTCGTGAGGTTTTACAGCCTAGACCTGGA
>CM070818.1:1323110-1330610 GCA_036326025.1 Chrosomus eos | reverse complement strand
AACAACACAGAGAACAACATCGAGAACAACATCGAGAACACACAGAGAACAACAAGAGAACACAGAGAACAACAGAGAGAACAACACAGAGAACAACACAGAGAACAACACAGAGAACAACACGAGAACAACACAGAGAACAACACAGAGAACAACACGAGAACAACACAGAGAACAACACGAGAACAACATCGAGAACAACACAGAGAACAACAGAGAACAACATCGAGAACAACACAGAGAACAACATCGAGAACAACATCGAGAACAACACAGAGAACAACAAGAGAACAACACGAAACACAGAGAACAACATCAGAACAACCAGAGAACAACACGAGAACAACACGAGAACAACACAGAGAACAACAGAGACAACACAGAGAAGAACACAGAGAACAACATCGAGAACAAAAGAGAACAACACAGAGAACAACACAGAGAACAAACAGAGAACAACACAGGGAACAGAGACAGAACAACATCGAGAACAACACAGAGAACACACAGAGACACAAAACACACAGAGAAAACATCGAGAACAACACGAGAAACAAACACGAGAACAACGAACAGAGGAACAACAAGAGAACAACACAGAGAACAACCAGAGAACACAGAGAGACAACACAGAGAACACATCGAGAACACACGAGAACAACACAGAGAAAACAAGAACAACACAGAGAACAACACAGAGAACACACAAGACACAGAGAACAACACAGAGAACAACACAGAGAACAACACAGAGAACAACATCGAGAACAACATCGCAACAGACACGAGAAACAGAGAACAACACAGAGAACAACATCGAGAAAACACGAGAACAACACAGGAACAAACAGAGAACAACAGAGAGAACCAGAACAACCAGAGAACAACAAGAGAACAACACAGAGAACAACATGAAGCAACACCGAGAACAAACAGGAAGAATACTGGACAGACAAAGGGACACAAGGAGCTGAAAACACAAAGCCTGAGACAACACCACACACAACACACACAAAACAACACAACACACACACCACACAACACCACACACACACACAACACGACACAACACAACAACATCTCTCTCTCCATCAAAGAGAGCAGACAACACGGCAGCGGACAGAACACACATCAAACACAACACGAGAGTAAAGAGACACCAGAGGGAAACACCGCGGTAAAACGAGGACACAGTCGAGTAAACAGAAGCGCTGGAGATCTGCTGATACACTGAGCTTCAGCTGAGAAAACTCTATGTCATTCTGTCTCAATCTCAATTCGGCTCATAACTACAGTCAAGTTTATTTCTACAGCTCTTTACACAAGTCGAGTCTCCTTCATTTATATAGCGCTTTAACAATATAGAGTTTCACAGCAGCTTTACAGTGATAACAGGAAGTTAAAGTAACAGATTGTTTAGGCTTTACAGCAGATCTAGAATAAAGTTATTGTCCAGATAAAGTTAGTTTTGAATGATTCACTTCCGTTGTAAAGATCATTAGTTATTAACTTAGCAGCCAAATTTGAATATATATGTGTGCAGGAGTGTAATCTTTCTTTACAAAGTGACATCACCAAATTACTTGTCTGGCCTTAATACAGAACTTTAGTCGCTTCCGCGTATCCATGCGAACTGGAATCATGATGATAACGTTTTCAGGGGAGAGTAATACATAATACAATAATGAATTCACATAATGCAGAAGTTTTAAGGACAGTAAAGGAGAGGTATGTAGACAGCAGAATACAGTCAGTGTAATAATATAATAATAATAAACTGTGATACGCAGAGGGAATCATGCTCTTCCCAGAGGAACTCCCAGAGGCTCTCCTGGCAGAGACGACTGGGAATATGAGCAGCGTGTGGGAACTGCTCGCTCATGGTCTCATCGTCAGGGCAGGACGGTTGACCACAAGGTCAGTGAGCTGCTAAATCCAATTACACAGTAGCGCCTGCACTGAGGAGTGAAAGAGAGAGAGAGAGAGGAGAGAGAGAGAGAGAGAGAGAGAGAGAGAGAAGAGAGAGAGAGAGAGAGAGAGAGAGAGAAGAAGAGAGAGAGAGAGAGAGAGAGAGAAGAGAGAGAGAGAGAGAGGAGAGAGAGAGAGAGAGAGAGAGAGAGAGAGAGAGAGAGAGGAGGAGAGAGAGAGAGAGAGAGAGGAGAGATCCCAGCAGAGAAGGTCTGATCCGTCAGGAGACTCGGGAACAGAGACCCTGGAGATCAAGGACTGGAGGACACGCCGGCCTACACAATCACACAATCTACAATCAACACTTCACTTATTCATAAAGTACTTCACAACTGCACCTGCAGACCACAGTGCTGTACAAACACACACACACACTTTAGCTCGAAGGCTAAAGACAAAATGTAATTTTTAACACAAGCTTTGAAAATATTTAAACATCTCTAATTTCAAGAGGCATGCAACAGCAAAGTCTTAATGGCCTTTTAACTTTAAATGAGATCGAGCAGAGAAAGCAATGACTTATTGTTTGGTCGTAAAGACCTAGGTGTTTGTTGAAGAGCAACATATCCTAAGCAGGAGCCATCCCAAAACATATCCTAAGCAGGAGCCATCCCAAAACATATCCTAAGCAGGAGCCATCCCAAAACATATCCTAAGGAGGAGCCATCCCAATACATATCCTTAAATCCCTGGTCCGAGAGAAGCTGACTTGACCCCACATACACAACAGTGCAATAATCAAGCCGACACAGAACAAAGGCATTCATAACCTTTTCTAAATCTGTTCTCAACAGAATAAGCTTTAAACGAGCAATAGACCTAATCTGGACAGAGCAACTCTTTACCACGGCATTAATCTGCTTATTCAGCTCTGGGTCAAACACAACATCTACATTTTCTCCTTGGTCATGGCAATAGTCTGACCATGTGCCGAAATAAGTGAATCTAAGCATCCTCTGTCAGGGCTAAAAGCATTATCTCAGGTTTACTCGGTTTAACTGAAGTATAGGTCATCCAGCTCTTAACCTCCTCCAGACACCCCAACACTGAGTTACAAACACAAATCTCTCTAAACAAGATACATTTGTTTATCGTCTATCCTTAAATGGTACGACATGCCATATATATTTAAAAAAAAATCTAACCCAGGGGCAACATGTACAAAGAAAAGAAAATAGGGCCTATAACAGAACCCTGAGGAACCCCACAAGTGACAGGCACTGCTGTTGAAACAAAGTTACCGTACTTCACAGAGAATGCTCTATCAATATCATAAGACTTGTACCACTTTAAAACTGTCCCACTGATCCTAGTCAATTGGGATAACCGCTTTATGAGAATCACATGATCTATTGTATCAAAAGCTGCACTCAAGTCCAATAAGATCAGAGCTTCAGCATACCTGCATCTCGGATTAAACAGAGGTCATTAACAACTCTCAAGAGTGCAGATTCGGCAGATTTTATAGCCGGACAGAAATGTATCTGAGATCTCATGTTTACTTAAAAATGCCATCAGCTGTGCATGACCCACCTCTAAAGTCTATGATAGGTATGAGAGTTTTGAGATGGGCCGGCAATTGGGTTTAAGTTATGCTTTTTAGGAAGCGGCTGAATAACCGGAACAATCTTATTATGATGGCTACTGTGAAAAATAGAGGCAAGACTTGACCCAACAACATCCACCGATGGGCCACTGACCCAGGCTCATCACATCACAGACTCAATACAGAGGACTAGATATAATCTTATACACTTTTCCCATAAAACATATTTGAAACATTAAACCTAACCCTAACACAATCGACACACTGTGAAAGTCTGATCCTGGACTCATATCAGTGATATGAACAGATTATTACTTCACAATATTAGTTATATTATTTCATGACAACGATATGTATAATGATATAATGGAACAAATGAAGCATAAGCAAGATAAAAGTGGCATAAGGCTTTAATCGGGTATTATTTTACAGTATCACTCAGGTAAGAAATATTACAAATAAAGGATAAAACACTTCCCTGTATGACTTTAATGAACTCTGATTATTCCTGAAAGTGATTCAGTCAAGAGCAGTGAGTCTTCTGTTGTTTGACCAGCATTAAAGGGATAGTTCACCCAAACATGTAAATTCTGTCAGTAATACTTCCTCATGTTGTTCAACCCCGTAAGACTTTCGTTCATCTTCGGGACACAAATGAAGATATTTGTGATTAAATGTGAGAGCTGGGTCACTTCTCCATAGGCTTCTAAAGGAAACTTGCCATCCCTGAAAAGTTATTAAAGACATTGCTAAAATAGTTTATTCAAGTATTCATTTCCTTCTCTGTGGGCCTCGACTGAGTTCTCGTAGTGTAACAGTGCTTCTGTGTTGTACGTCACACGCAGGCTCACTATTGGCCGACGCCGTCGTGTGTGTGTGTGTGTGTGTGTGTGTGTGTGTGTGTGTGTGTGTGTGTGTGTGTGTGTGTGTGTGTGTGTGTGTGTGTGTGTGTGTGTGTGTGTGTGCGCGCCTTCAGGAATATAACCGATCTGACCAACAGTGAATTAGTTCAATGAGCCGAGACCCTTGAAATGCCACTGGCTGAAATCTGTGTGTGAATCTCAGTGTAAAACTACAGCATCTGAACCACTAAACACATCATGATTCCAGCTCAATATCAGATCCTCCAGCTCATCATGTGACCTGAACAACACAACAACAACACCAATAACAACAACATCACAACACAACAACAACACAACATCAGCAGCTCAATAACAGATCCTCCAGCTCGTCATGTGACCTGAACAACACAACAACAACACCAATAACAACAACATCACAACACAACAACAACACAACATCCGCAGCTCAATAACAGATCCTCCAGCTCGTCATGTGACCTGAACAACACAACAACAACATCACAACACAACAACAACACAACATCCGCAGCTCAATAACAGATCCTCCAGCTCGTCATGTCACCTGAACAACACAACAACAACATCACAACACAACAACAACACAACATCCGCAGCTCAATAACAGATCCTCCGGCTCGTCATGTCACCTGAACAACACAACAACAACATCACAACAACATCACAACATCTACAGCTCAATTTCAGATCCTCCAGCTCTTCATGTGACCTGAACAACACAACAACAACAACATCACAACAACAACAACAACAACATCACAACAACAACACAACATCCGCAGCTCAATAACAGATCCTCCAGCTCGTCATGTGACCTGAACAACACAACATAACACCAACACCAACAACAACAACAACATCACAACACAACAACAACAACATCCACAGCTCAATAACAGATCCTCCAGCTCGTCATATGACCTGAACAACACAACAACAACAACAACAACAACAACAACAACAACAACAACAACGCAACAACACCAACAACAACATCACAAAACAACAACACAACATCCACAGCTCAATAACAGATCCTTCAGCTCGTCATGTCACCTGAACAACACAACAATAACATCACAACACAACAACAACACAACATCCGCAGCTCAATAACAGATCCTTCAGCTTGTCATGTGACCTGAACAACACAACAACAACATCATAACAACATCACAACATTCACAGATCCTCCAGCTCGTCATGTCAAGTCAAGTCAAGTCAAGTCAAGTCAAGTCACCTTTATTTATATAGCGCTTTTTACAATACAAATTGTTTCAAAGCAGCTTTACAGAGATAACAGGAAAACAATGTTGTAATAGTATTGTTCAATTGAAAATTAAATGAAAATTAAATGTCCCCAACTAAGCAAGCCAAAAGGCGAAGGCAACAGTGGCAAGGAACCAAAACTCCATCAGGTGACAGAATGGAGAAAAAAACCTTGGGAGAACCCAGGCTCAGTCGGGGGGCCAGTCCTCCTCTGGCCAACGAATGAACAGTGTATGATTATGAGTTAGGCAGCATAATGGCAGGAGTCAGATGGGATCAGAACTTTCACGATATTATCCAGTTCATCTGGTTGTCACCTGAACAACACAACAACAACAACATCACAACACAACAACAACACAACATCCGCAGCTCAATAACAGATCCTTCAGCTCGTCATGTGACCTGAACAACACAACAACAACAACACAACAACAACACAACATCCGCAGCTCAATAACAGATCCTTCAGCTCGTCATGTGACCTGAACAACACAACAACAACATCACAACAACATCACAACATCCACAGCTCAATGACAGATCCTCCAGCTCGTCATGTGACCTGGACAACACAACAACAACACAAAAACAACACAACACAACAACATCACAACACAACATCACATCATCCAGCTAAATAACAAATCCTTCAGCTTGTCATGTGACCTGAACAACACAACAACATCACAACAACACAACAACCACAGCTCAATAGTAGATCCTCCAGCTTGTCATGTGACTCAGGTTCAGCACACATGAACAACACAACAACACAACAATATCACAACAACAACATCACAACACAATAACATAACAACATCACAACAACAACAACAATATATCAACATAACAACAACACAACAACATCCACAACACAACAACATCCACAACATTGTAACATTCCTAACACAACAACATCCACACAACACACAAACGCTTCTGCATATTATTACAATATTCTTCATATTAAGAACAAATATATTTTAAGAACTGATCAGTGAAGCAGAATTGGTTCTTCTGTGGCATCAAAGAAACAACAGCACAGGATGAAAACACACGTGAGCTCAGAACAGAAGAACACACTCAGTGTGTGTTAAAGCCTGAGCGTGTGTGTTATTTCTAGCCGCTCACACGAAGGATCCGCTCACGTTCCAAATCTCTCATTTCTCTTCATTTTAATAATCAGTGCGACTCAAACAGACAGCATCTGTTACGCCTGCGGAGAAGTGTGTTTGTGTGTGTGTGTGTGTGTGTGTGTGTGTGTGTGTGTGTGTGTGTGTGTGTGTGTGTGTGTGTGTGTGTGTGTGTATACATGCGTGCATATGATTTCATATGCTTACATCTGTGTGACAGCGCAAGAATGCTTCTCTGGCCAGAACGTGTGAGTGTTTGTGTTTGTGCGAGTGTGTGTGTGTGTGTGTGGTGTGTGTGTGTGTGTGTGTGTGTGTGTGTGTGTGTGGTGTGTCTGTGTGTGTGTGTCTGTGTGTGTGTGTGTGTGTGTGTGTGTGTTAGGGGTTGAACCGACTAGTCGATTAGTCGACTAGTCGACCTTAATGCAATGCCGCGACGCTTTAAGCTTGACGTCGACTAGTCGCGTTGATCATGTGACACTATGATTGCGCTAATTTTTATACTAACATGTTGCAGACGACAACAGATGAAGAGCCCAGAGGGTTATTGCAGCAAGAAAGCAGCATTGGTACATTAAGTGTGTGTAAATACTTTACTAACCTAACATATTGTTGAAAACGAAAGTAAAAGCATGACGCACGCTCACTGTTTTACCAGGAAATTAGAGTTCAGTCTCTTTATTCAAATCATTAAAACATT
>CM070818.1:1310610-1313110 GCA_036326025.1 Chrosomus eos | reverse complement strand
CCTTCCACTGACTGCGAATCAACATCCACACGTCATGACACACACTATCCTTCCACTGACTGCGAATCAACATCCACACGTCATGACACACGCTATCCTTCCACTGACTGCGAATCAACATCCACACGTCATGACACACGCTATCCTTCCACTGACTGCGAATCAACATCCACACGTCATGACACACACTATCCTTCCACTGACTGCAAATCAACATCCACACGTCATGACACACCTATCCTTCCACTGACTGCGAAACAACATCCACACGTCATGACACACACACTATCCATCCACTGACTGCGAATCAACATCCACACGTCATGACACACACTATCCTTCCACTGACTGCGAATCAACATCCACACGTCATGACACACACTATCCTTCCACTGACTGCGAATCAACATCCACACGTCATGACACACGCTATCCTTCCACTGACTGCGAATCAACATCCACACGTCATGACACACCTATCCTTCCACTGACTGCGAATCAACATCCACACGTCATGACACACACTATCCTTCCACTGACTGCGAATCAACATCCACACGTCATGACACACCTATCCTTCCACTGACTGCGAATCAACATCCACACGTCATGACACACACTATCCTTCCACTGACTGCGAAACAACATCCACACGTCATGACACACACTATCCTTCCACTGACTGCGAATCAACATCCACACGTCATGACACACACTATCCTTCCACTGACTGCGAATAACATCCACACGTCATGACACACACTATCCTTCCACTGACTGCGAATCAACATCCACACGTCATGACACACACTATCCTTCCACTGACTGCAATCAACATCCACACGTCATGACACACACTATCCTTCCACTGACTGCGAAACAACATCCACACGTCATGACACACACACTATCCTTCCACTGACTGCGAATCAACATCCACACGTCATGACACACACTATCCTTCCACTGACTGCGAATCAACATCCACACGTCATGACACACGCTATCCTTCCACTGACTGCGAATCAACATCCACACGTCATGACACACGCTATCCTATCCACTGACTGCGAATCAACATCCACACGTCATGACACACGCCTATCCTTCCACTGACTGCGAATCAACATCCACACGTCATGACAAACACTATCCTTCCACTGATTGCGAATCAACATCCACACGTCATGACACACACTATCCTTCCACTGACTGCGAATCAACATCCACACGTCATGACACACACACTATCCTTCCACTGACTGCAAATCAACATCCACACGTCATGACACACACTATCCTTCCACTGACTGCGAATCAACATCCACACGTCATGACACACGCTATCCTTCCACTGACTGCGAATCAACATCCACACGTCATGACACACGCTATCCTTCCACTGACTGCGAATCAACATCCACACGTCATGACACACACTATCCTTCCACTGACTGTGAATCAACATCCACACGTCATGACACACGCTGATAAACACTGCTCCCTCAGAACTCTACAGCGGTTTATTATCTTAGTCCAGAACTGCAGAGAAATTCAAAAGCAATTTTCATTTCAATTGTGCATTGACTAAACTACACTAGAAAACTCATTATCATAACGAGAATCCCTCCTGCGTTCAGTGTGTGTTTCTGCCATATAAACGTGTGTCAGATGTTAATGCAGGACTGAGTTACCAGCCGTCGATTCAAGCTGTAATGATCCAGACTGTCCCATCATGCAACTCTGCGCACACACGCACACCACACACACACACACACACACACACACACACACACACACACACACACACACACACACACACACACACACACACACACACACACACACACCACAGAGAGAGAGGAAGACATCTAGCAGCAGCCATATCACCCTGTAGCCCAAGACTGGTTCCCCACTGAAGCTAAGCAGGGCTGAGCCTGGTCAGTACCTGGATGGGAGACCTTCTGAGAAAACTAGGTTGCTGCTGGAAGAGGTGTTAGAGAGGCCAGCAGGGGGCGCTCACCCTGTGGTCAGTGTGGGTCCTAACGCCCCAGTATAGTGACGGGGACACTGTACTGTCAAAGAGCACCGTCCTTCGGATGAGACGTTAAACCGAGGCCCTGACTCTCTGCGGTCATTAAAAATCCCATGGCACTTCTCGTAAAGAGTAGGGGTGTAACCCCGGTGTCCTGGCCACATTCCCACCATTGGCCCCTGCCAATCATGGGCTCCTAATAATCCCCATCCACTGAATTGGCTCTATCACTCTCTCTCCTCTCCAACTAGAGCTGGTGTGTGGTGAGCGCACTGGCGCCGTTGTACTGTGGCTGCTGTCGCATCATCCAAGTGGATGCTGCACACTGGTGCTGGTTGAGGAGAGAACCCCTGATATGATTGTAAAGCGCTTTGGGTGTACAGAAGTACATATGAAAGCGCTATATAAATGCCTCATTCATTCATGCGTGTGTGTGTGTGTGTGTGTGTGTGTGTGTGTGTGTGT
>CM070818.1:1265610-1305610 GCA_036326025.1 Chrosomus eos | reverse complement strand
TCCTCAACCAATGAACCCTCAACCATTCCTCAATCCTCAATCAATGAACCTTCAACATTCCTCCATCCTCAATCAATGAACCCTCAACCATTCCTCAATCCTCAACCAATGAACCCTCAACCATTCCTCAATCCTCAACCAATGAACCCTCAACCATTCCTCAATCCTCAACCAATGAACCCTAAACCATTCCTCAATCCTCAATCAATGAACCTTCAACATTCCTCCATCCTCAACCAATGAACCCTCAACCATTCCTCAATCCTCAACCAATGAACCCTCAACCATTCTTTAATACTCAACCGATGAACCCTCAAACATTCCTCAATGAACCCTCAACCATTCCTCAATACTCAACCGATGATCTCTTAACCATTCCTCAATCCTCAACCAATAAACCCTCAACCATTCCTCCATCCTCAACCAATGAACCCTCAACCATTCCTCAATCCTCAACCAATGAACCCTCAACCATTCCTCCATCCTCAACCAATGAACCCTCAACCATTCCTCCATCCTCAACCAATGAACCTTCAACATTCCTCCATCCGCAAACAATGAACCAACAACCAATGAACGCTCAACCATTCCTTAATCCTCAATCAATGAACCCTCAACCATTCCTCAATCCTCAACCAATGAACCCTCAACCATTCCTCAATCCTCAACCAATGAACCCTCAACCATTCCTCAATCCTCAACCAATGAACCCTCAACCATTCCTCTATCCTCAACCAATGAACCTTCAACATTCCTCCATCCTCAACCAATGAACCCTCAACCATTCCTCAATCCTCAACCAATAACCCTCAACCATTCCTCAATCCTCAACCAATGAACCCTCAACCATTCCTCAATCCTCAACCGATGAACCCTCAACCATTCTTTAATCCTCAACCGATGAACCCTCAAACATTCCTCAATCAATGAACCCTCAACCATTCCTCAATCCTCAACCGATGATCTCTTAACCAATCCTCAATCCTCAACCGTTGAACCCTCAACCATTCCTCAATCCTCAACCGATGAACCCTCAAACATTCCTCAATCAATGAACCCTCAACCATTCCTCAAACCTCAACCAATGAACCCTCAACCATTCCCCAATCCTCAACCAATGAACCCTCAACCATTCCTCAATCCTCAACCAATGAACCCTCAACCATTCCTCAATCCTCAACCAATGAACACTCAACCATTCCTCAATCCTCAACCAATGAACCCTCATCCATTCCTCAATCCTCAACCAATGAACCCTCAACCATTCCTCAATCCTCAAACAATAAACCCTCAACCATTCCTCAATCCTCAACCAATGAACCCTCAACCATTCCTCAATCCTCAACCAATGAACCCTCAACCATTCCTCAATCCTCAACCAATGAACCCTCAACCATTCCTCAATCCTCAACCAATGAACCCTCAACCATTCCTCAATCCTCAACCAATGAACCCTCAACCATTCCTCCATCCTCAACCAATGAACCCTCAACCATTCCTCAATCCTCAACCAATGAACCCTCAACCATTCCTCAATCCTCAACCAATGAACCCTCAACCATTCCTCAATCCTCAACCAATGAACCCTCAACCATTCCTCAATCCTCAACCAATGAACCCTCAACCATTCCTCTATCCTCAACCAATGAACCTTCAACATTCCTCCATCCTCAACCAATGAACCCTCAACCATTCCTCAATCCTCAACCAATGAACCCTCAACCATTCTTTAATCCTCAACCGATGAACCCTCAACCATTCCTCCATCCTCAACCAATGAACTCTCAACCATTCCTCAATCCTCAACCAATGAACCCTCAACCATTCCTCAATCCTCAACCAATGAACCCTCAACCATTCCTCAATCCTCAACCAATGAACCCTCAACCATTCCTCAATCCTCAACCAATGAACCCTCAACCATTCCTCAATCCTCAACCAATGAACCTTCAACATTCCTCCATCCTCAACCAATGAACCCTCAACCATTCCTCAATCCTCAACCAAGAACCCTCAACCATTCCTCAATCCTCAACCAATGAACCCTCAACCATTCCTCAATCCTCAACCGATGAACCCTCAACCATTCTTTAATCCTCAACCGATGAACCCTCAAACATTCCTCAATCAATGAACCCTCAACCATTCCTCAATCCTCAACCGATGATCTCTTAACCAATCCTCAATCCTCAACCGATGAACCCTCAACCATTCCTCAATCCTCAACCGATGAACCCTCAAACATTCCTCAATCAATGAACCCTCAACCATTCCTCAATCCTCAACCAATGAACCCTCAACCATTCCTCAATCCTCAACCAATGAACCCTCAACCATTCCTCAATCCTCAACCAATGAACCCTCAACCATTCCCCAATCCTCAAACAATGAACCCTCAACCATTCCTCAATCCTCAATCGATGAACCCTCAACCATTCCTCAATCCTCAACCAATGAACCCTCAACCATTCCTCAATCCTCAACCAATGAACACTCAACCATTCCTCAATCCTCAACCAATGAACCCTCAACCATTCCTCAATCCTCAACCAATGAACCCTCAACCATTCCTCAATCCTCAAACAATAAACCCTCAACCATTCCGCGATCCTCAACCAATGAACCCTCAACCATTCCTCAATCCTCAACCAACCATTCCTCAATCCTCAACCAATGAACACTCAACCATTCCTCAATCCTCAACCAATGAACCCTCAACCATTACTCAATCCTCAATCAATGAACCATCAACCATTCCTCAATCCTCAACCAACGAACACTCAACCATTCCTCAATCCTCAACCAATGAAAACAACCATTCCCCAATCCTCAACCAATGAACCCTCAACCATTCCTCAATGGTAAAATAATGCATTATAAAATTATTTGAATGCATTATGTCTTACAATGCATTGTATGATTAATCATGAATAACCACAGTTTTAATACATTATAATACTTCTATATTCATTGAACACAACTTCAAAGATTAATGCAACAAAACACATGACAAACATCCAATTTTAGATGTAACAAGGAATCTGCATATGTTATAATGCATTTAAACTTTGGTTAAAATTATTTATGAAAAGATAATAATGCATTAGAATGTACAGTATTAATACACCTATAATGCATTATACATAAATGCTCCAAGTAAAGTGCTTTACAAATTATCTTTAGTTTTGTATTTTAGAATTACTTGGAAAATCATATACATACAAATGAGCACATTTACTCTGAACTGTTTAAAAATATAATTCAGTATTCCACCCGCCGTACCAACACTGTACCGAAACGTGAGCAGAAATCTGAATGGTGAACTTGTATTGTTTCATCACTTTGGATAAAAGCATCAGCCAAAGGCATAAATGTAAACGTGACGCTCTTCCAAATAAAGACCAAACGTTCTTTCTGCAATGTTGATTATGTGCTGAGCCATATTTTGTTTGAAGGGATGTTTCATTATGTGAATGTTAGTTCTATACAGTAGGTAGCCAACCAGAATGCCTATAGCCTATATACCTTTAGCGAGAGCAAAACGTATGTAAAAATAGCCTACATTTTAAATAGAATATAGCAAACTTTTAGAGCAGAACATTTTATGAATCAAAATTTAAAAGAGGCCTATCTCGCAGTCAGTGAAAATAAATTAGGTGTAATCAATGATGCTAAACTATTGAGGAATGAGAAGATTGAAGAGTGCATCTGTCGTCTGTGGGCACACTGACGCGTGGACAACCGAACTTGTGGTCGAGTGGTAGAGCTGAAGGTTTAAGCAGTACAATGACACGGGTTCGAAACCCGAATAAATATGTTTTTTATATAATTACCATGCATTTCCATTTTACACCAAGGAACAAATCTCATCCAACAGATTGACTGAATTTACGTCTTCAAAAACAGTTCTGTTAAAAAAAAAAAAAAAAAAACTTCACGAGGTTATATGCAGAAAGAATTTTTAAAAACAAGCATTTTTAATAAGCAAGGTGCGATTTGCCGGTGGGTGATTTCCCCCCTCCACATTATAGTGAATCAATGCCCTACCCTAAATAGACCATATCAAATATATACGTTTAAACAACAAACAATAAAATCTGAACCAGCGCTTCTGCTCCTGTATTGAGAGATAACATGCAGCGCGTTTCAGTTACGATCCTGGTTCCAGTGGCCTTAATACATTCACGGCTTTTTAAAATGTCACAAAGCGTTTTGAGGTGGTTTTGAACGAAATATTGAAGTTTATAATTAAGTATTTTGACACACCACGCCTAGTGCGTATTCTAAAATGGGGTTTTCTTCTGCCATTGAATTAGAGTTCGAAAAACGCAGCAGCGCGTTCACTTGAATTTATTTTTCTGCTAAAATAACTTAATAGGCTATAGCCTACTTCGTTATTTTTGGTCATACAGATAGGATATCATATTTTAAAACTGTAAAATGTCTATTTTATTCATTTAAAGTAGGCTACACTAACAATAGGCTAACAACAAAACATTCTCACTCTTTTGAGCGAACACACACTGCATAAACGTTTGGGCTTTTCTCAGTGAGCTTCGACATGGCCGAGTGGTAGAGCTGACGGTTCATCAATCGGAAGACCTGCGTTCAAATCCCGAACAAACATGGACTTCTGTAAATATATATATATTTTTAGGCTATTAATGCAGATTTGTTTAGTTCTACAACTCTGTTACACCATATATTTTTTTGCTTATATTTATAAAATAATATTACCATTAGAGGTGTGAACCTATACTGGTCTCACGGTTCGGTTCGATTACGATTATCATGTCATCGATTCGGTTCAATTCGATTATCGCGATGCATTGCGATGCACCGCATCCTTAATTTTCAATTTTACTTCAAAAGTGATGTATGCGTGCTCGCGCGTGTGCGTGAGTGTTCGCCTGTTCAGGAAGTCCCAGTGACAACAACAGAGACATTCCAGTTTAAGTTTCATGGGACTAAAGCCTGTTAATGCCATTAAGAAAATTAAATTCTTTCAAAATAATTTTGTTTTAAAGAAATGTTTATTAAAAGCAGCGCTCATTCATCAGTGTATGTTACCCTGGAGATGCGCGCATCAACCGTCACCGAGTCCGCTGTTGAAGACGATCATCCATAATCACGCGAAATAACACAGAATAAGTGTAATTTGACCATCGGGTGCGGAAGGGTTGCCATCTGTCCCGGTTTGTCCCGATTCCCGGGACACTGAACGTCCCGGTTTTCGAGAGGCTACGTGAATGTATGTTCAAACCGTGTACCGCGTGCACGGAGAGAGCGAGATCTTGCGTGTGTGTGCGTGTGTGCCTCAAGAAGCGCATGTAACTTGCATGCTCATATGTAAGAATGTTTAATTACTCGCACTCGCGTCTCGTCTCCCTCTGCCAGCAGTGTTTGCTACCGCGACAAAGCACATGCGCGTTAAATGGCGTCAGAAAAGCGTCAGTACATTATAACCGGTTATGGTCTATTACTGAACCGAAACCGAATCGTCCTCGTCTGCATCGCGGTGCATCGAATAAACGATTAATTTTGACACCCCTAATTACCATGCATTTCCATTTTACACTAAGGAACAAATAGGCTATCCAACAGAACGACTTTAGATCTGTAGCTAATAATACCAATTGTTCAAAAGCAGTTTTGTATAAAAAAAGATATATAGGCCTATATATATCTATATTTGTTTTATTCGCTATAGCCTACATAGAGTTTTTAAAAACATGGTTTTAAGGAAAGTTTTCGACAAACGAGGCAGCGCGGTTCATTTGATTTATTTTTCTCATAGCAGCTAAAATAACTTAGGCTATACGTGATTTTTTTTGGTCATACAGATAAGAGTAGAGTAGCCTACATCGTTCAAAACTGTAAACTTTTTTAGGCTAATGACAAGTTTATCTGTCGTCTCTCTCGGGTCTCCGGGAACTGCGCGTCACAAAAATAAACCGAAAGCCACTTGCCTCAGCTCAGTCACGATAGGAAATCGGATATGTCTAAAGCCTTTAAATGTCTAAATATTTAGGTTAATAAATGTTATCTGATTATGTAATCCATATGTAAACGAGAGGTACAGAGAATCTGCTCAAATATGTTTATGATGTGATTGTGAGCGCCTCGCAATGAGAAAATGACAAGGTGAAAATCTCGTTTAATTAAGTGTAGAGACTAAATCTCCCTGAATTAAAATGTAAAAACAGATCAAATCATTTATTTGTCGAAGTGTTGCTATATTGTTTCATTTAAAGTTCATAATTATTATCTAAATGTTATTTAGTTTATCAGCAGTAGGCTACCACGAAGCACCGATATTTATTTGAATAATAATAATTTTAAAAATAACTCATTCACAATTTGCATGCCTGGATCCAAAGATCCCTGTAGAATTTAATATTGAGTTGAGCATTTTGTTCATGACAACAAAATGAACATGCGTTTGAAGATTATATTTAGTTTTGCTTGGAAAAAGCTGGCCCAAACCAGTTTTATTTCTTAAATTATTTAAATAATGAAATATTTAGTAATAAACTTTTATGACAGAAATACCACTACATGTAGCTTAAATCATTTAATTCTTTCATTATCAACACTTTAATAGCCTGATGCTAGAAGAGCGATTTAAGTGTGAATTGCGACTTCTCTTTATTTTAAGTCAGACTCAGACTCAGAGAGCCTGTGGGGGGTTTGGAGGAACAGACAATAGGTGTTAATGTTCCTGATTCATTTGGAGAGTGTCGGATAGCCAGCCCGATGGCAAAGGCAAAATTATTTTAAGGATAGGCTACATCTCTCGATGTGTCCCCATATTTGATTAAATTATAAATATTGTAGTTTATTTATTGTAGCCTATAAAGTGTTTTCACACACAAATTTAAATTGAAGTGTTCAATCCAGTTGTTTCAACTGGTTCTGTAGAGTTTAAGAATGTTTGAGCAAGGGAGACTAAATAAACTTGCTGAGATCCAGCGCGAGAGAGGCAAAACTCATGTTTTTAATTTATGTTGCTGTGGACTATTTTCGATTTGTACCGTTTCGTTTAATTTAGCTGCAATTTCTTTGGCAAAACAAATTTAAAATGTAGCAAGAATAAGATTCTGTGTTTCTTTTTTGCATGGAAATAAAGTCTAAATGCAAGTTAGGTTGCCACCTGTCCCGGTTTTACCGGGATTGTCCTTCTTTTTAATAACCTGTCCCGGGAAATTTAAGCACTCTCCCGGGACAATGAATGTCCCGGTTTTCGAAAGGCTACGTGATTATGCAAGTTCAAACCATAGACAGGTTCAAACTGTGTAGCGCGCGGCCGCTTGCACGGCAGAGAGAGGGAGAGACAGAACACCGGCTAGATCCCCCCTAACTACAGATGGTAGTCGCCGCTCAAAGTGTGGGGCGCGCCCCTCTATGGGTGGGAAATAGCCTAGAAAGGCTACGTGAATATGTAAGTTCAAACCATAGACTGTAGGTTCAAACTGTGTAGCGCGCGGCCGCTTGCACGGCAGAGAGAGGGAGAGACAGAACACCGGCTAGATCCCCCCTAACTACAGATGGTAGTTGCCGCTCAAAGTGTGGGGCGCGCCCCTCTATGGGTGGGAAATAGCCTAGAGAAGTGACAGGTTGGGCGCGCCAACGGGAGGAACTTTTCCTTTTTATGCCTTTATATCTTTATTCGTTCATGGCGAGTCTACATCGCATCTTCATCTTTGCAGCGACGCAGAAAACACCAGTTTATTAATAAACAATTAAATGTCTCCTTGCTATTTTTTACACATTCACCTTTGCCGGCTCGTGCGCTTGAGTGCAGCTTTATAACACTCACTCATTACCCTGTATAGCCTATTTAAGTTATTACATTGATATAAAGGGGTGATTTATCCACTGATGGCTTAAATAAACAACTAGGCTACTAGTTGACTAGAAAAAAACTAGTCGGAGACAGCATGAGCGCGCGACCCTGAGCGGAATGAGCGAGCCGAGGAATATCCAGAAATGCTCACATGCTCTGATCGGAACAAAGGAATTTTGACATAATTAATCATTAGTTTATATCTCATGCACTGCCCATAATTTTAATCCCATATCAAACACATTAGCCTATGTTATGTCTATTTTAATTTTTTTCATTTTTTTTGTCTTGCCAAATGGATTTCTCTTCTTTTCTTTTTTTAACATTTTGACACAGCAGCACTTTTATTTTCTCTATTTTTGTTTTTGTTTGTTTAGTTTGTATTTAGATACTAGCCTACTTGTTACTTCAATAAATTGGAACATTTTAAGCTTGTTGAGTAGCCTATTTCATTAGCATTGTGTTGGGGCGATGGGGGCAGTGGGGCTTGAAAATTATGAGTCTATCCATCGGGTGCAGAAAAAAGATTGCATGTGTGCCTGTGTTTATGAAGCGAATGTAAGAAGCCCCCCCTAACAACCCCCCAGCTCTACTGTAGCAATGTTGTAATATGCCATTGATTATTAAACAAAACGCTTGACTTTAAATAAATAAACAGTTAATAAACAGTCACCTATTTAAGCATCAAGAACGGTTATTGCTGTCGGCCAACATGGTGTTATATTGAGATTCGATCTCGGGTTTCTTGGATCTCCGTGTCGTTGCGTTAACCACAGAGCCACCGCCTGACCGTTTACGTCAACGTCTTATGTTCCGTTGAACAACGTCAACTCTTCCAAAGCCTTGATGTAGCCTAATATGTTTCTATTGCAATGTTTTATATGGAAATGTTTTCATTATTTATACAATTTAATTTAAGTATTGGGATGAATTATTTTAACTACATTTCACTTAAATTCATCTGCTACCAGCTTTCAATCGCTCTGAATGAGCCGCGACGCAGCGGCAGATTACGCAATAGAGAGAATAAACGGACACATTTCAAAGTCTGTGATTGTAGCGCCTCTTAGCGGTTAAAGGCAGCAAATACACCCCGAATTTCACCGCCGCGGCAAAGCGGCGGCGTTGAAAGTATTATTCTGGTTGGTAACCTACTGTAGCTCGTCTGTAGTGTCTCATGCACTAATATTTGCATATGTATTCATGCAGCAGAAGCTTTAATCCGAAGCGACTGACTGTTTCTCGTTCAGGAGGAGATTCACGTTTCTCAGGTCAGATCCACAGTATGTCTCCAGCGCTGACATTCCCACATTAAAAAAAAATTACCTCTCCAGGTTTTTCCTCTAGTTTCTGTTCGACCCGCACAAACCCAGCAAATGTCAACGGCTTCAATCAGAAGAGAAGGAGAAACCAGATTCACATCTGAAGGAAACACATCGAGCAGCTCGAGCTTCTGAAACAACAAGCTTCAGTCTCAGTCCTGTACTGTTCAGATACTATTCTGCTGTTTGTTTAGTCGTCTTGACATTTAAGCCTAGTTTTAATCAATTAAATCAATTTTAGTTGCTTTGCGTCATTGATAAACTGATCATGATTGTTGTCATTTGTGATAATTCTTATAAGAATCATTGCACTTTGACCTACGAGCACAAATCAAGAGAACGTCAACTCTTAACAGATGCTTTATTTTACTGCCCTGATTTTTAATATCATAATTTACATTAACACACTCTTTACACATTATTTATGAAACTGGTAAAACTCAAAAGTTTCTCTAAAACAGTGAAATTCTTAATAATAGCTCCAAATGTTTTTCAATTAAATCAACAGCAACAATGACGTTGTATCATCACACAGAGGCTGTATTCATGCATCTGTTCAGGCGATACAGTCGAGATCATGTTTGTATAATAGGCCGATCGATTGCTCCTGTCTGCCTCGCTGCCTGCTGTTGTGTGTGAGTGTGTTTGCTCCGAGGCTGTTAGCTCCGTCTAAGCCTCGCATTTCTTTCTGTTTTGAACCATCGTTTACTATCATTTCTAGTTGTTTATACTACTAATTACAGCTTACCTAACATCGCTAGCTTCCGTTATTGTTAGCACAACACGCTAGTATCTCGCTAGCCTGTTAAGGCGCCACCCGTGCGCTCAGTTATTTATTTATTTTTCTCGTGCGCGCCCGCACATCTGAGTTCATAAAAAGCCCAGGTGAGTAAGAATCAGTCAACAAACACGGTGAGTAATGTCTTGTCCTGTTATTGTCACTTGCACATCATGCCATATGTTTACCATAGCCTTCCCCGTCGGCATAGGGTTTATATGTGATAAATGCAAGGAGACAGTCAGGCTGACGGAGAAGATTTCAGAATTAGAGACACGCATCCAAACTTTAATTGAGGATAGTAAGTGTGCTCGAGCTTTAGATACTACTTTGGATGCGCCTAGCATAGTGAACCATTTACATGATTCGGTTCCGGCTGAGTTATTGCCTGTGCAGCCAGGCAGATGGGTGTCGGTGAGAAATCGCTCTAGTCGCGGATCAAAAAAACACTCTTCTGTTCCGGTTACCATAACAAATCGATTTGCCCCTCTCAGTGAAACACCCACTGAGAATGCTGTTGATTGTGCCCTGGTAATTGGCGATTCTATTACACGGAATGTGAAAATAGAGACACCAGCCACCATAGTCACATGTTTGCCGGGAGCCAGAGCGCCTGACATCAAATCAAATTTAAAAGTGCTGGCTAATGCTAATCGTAAATTCTCTAAGATTGTTATTCACGTCGGCACTAATGATGTTCGACTTCGCCAGTCGGAGATCACCAAAATTAATATTAAAGAGGTGTTTGAACTCGCAAGTACGATGTCAGGCACTGTAATCTGCTCTGGCCCCCTTCCTGTTCGAAGGAGTGATGAGATAGTTAGTAGATTGTGTTCACTCAATGGCTGGTTGTCTAATTGGTGTCCGCAACATAATATAGAATTCATAGACAATTGGAAAAGTTTTTGGGGCAAGCCTGACCTGTTGAAAAGAGATGGTATTCATCCCACCTGGGATGGTGCTGCTCTTCTCTCTAGTAATTTGGCTCATAGTCTTAGAGATAAAACATGACAATCTGGGGCTCAGGTCAGGAAGCAGACAAACTGGCTAAACCGACCGTCTGCTAGCGGCCTCACGTCACCAAGGTCAGATAAATCCCATCACATAGAGACTCTTTCACCTAGATATAATCATATAGAGACTGTGTCTGTTCCCCGAATTTGGAAATCCAAAAAACTGCCAAACCTTTCTAAGGTTAAAAATCTAATTGATGTTCAACAAATAAAAAACAGATATAATACAGATGAGCAAACGATAAAGCTTGGGTTGCTGAATATTCAATCCCTTAATTCAAAATCGCTCATAGTTAATGATAAGATTAAAGACTATAACCTAGATGTGCTGTGTTTGACAGAAACCTGGCTAAAACCAAACGATTACATTACTTTAAATGAGTCCACTCCGCAAGATTATTGTTATAAACATGAGCCTCGTCCGAAAGGCAAAGGGGGAGGTGTTGCTGTAATTTATAGTAATATTCTGAAAACCACTAAGAAATCTAGTTTTAAATATACTTCTTTTGAAGTGTTGGTGCTTAATGTAAAAATTTATAGTGTAAACAATAAATCACGTTTGAGAATTCTGCTGGCTACTGTATACAGGCCACCAGGGCACCATAAAGATTTTCTCAAAGAATTTGCTGACTTTCTATCAGAATTAGTATTGGCTGCAGATAAAGTCCTAATTGTTGGTGATTTTAATATACATGTAGATAATGAAAAAGATGCATTGGGATTGGCATTTAAAGACATTATAAACTCAATTGGAGTGAGACAACACGTGTCAGGACCTACTCATTGTCGTAATCATACTCTTGATCTAATATTATCACATGGAATAGATGTTGATGGCGTTGAAATTCTGCAGCAGAGCGACGACATCTCCGATCACTATCTAGTCTCGTGTAAATTACATTTAGCCAAGGCTGCAAAGCCGACTCCATGTTATAAATATGTTAGACCTATCACTTCTGCCACTAAAGATTGCTTTATCAATAATCTTCCAAATCAGTTTCATAATCTCAGCATCCCAGATAGCTTAGAAGAACGTCTCAGGTTACTATTGTAACCATAGTTCCCTGAGAAACAGGGAACGAGACGATGCGTCGAACGACACGGTGGGAACGCCTCTTGCGTGATTGCGTCTGAAGCATCTATGCCAACTAGTCCAATGGAATGAGAGAATGAGCGTCACGGGCGGGTGACGTCATGAACCAGGAAAGGATAAGAGCACTTCCGCTGCTCGCCGGCATTTAGCTTCGACAGTTGCCGAAGCAAGCCGATAGCAGGGACGCAGGAAGTATGGCAGGGGGACGCATCGTCTCGTTCCCTGTTTCTCAGGGAACTATGGTTATAATAGTAACCTGAGACGTTCCCTTTATCGAAAAAGGGAACTTCGAGATGCGTCGAACGACACGGTGGGAACGAGAATACCCAACCCGCCATAATTACAAGTACCTGAGTGTCAGTCTGTTGATCTAAGCACTCAGCACCTGAGAACCTGGGGTATCCAGGTCCAAACTGTAAAATCTCACGAATGTGAGCGGAGAGGACCAGCCCGCCGCATCACAAACATCTTGAAGAGATACCCCCTGCAATATGGCTTAGAAGCCGCCATACTCCTGGTCGAGTGGGCTCGGACCACCAAAGGACAAGGCTGGCCCGAGTACTCGTATGCCAGTGAAATAGCCTCGACTATCCACTTACTGACTGTCTGTTTTGAAGCAGGAAGACCTTTCTTAGGTGATCCAAAGCAAATCAGTAATTGGTCGGACTTTCTGATTGAGGATGTCCGATGTACATATGTGTCCAATGCTCGCACTGGACACAACAGGTGCAGTCTTTCCTGGTCCGCAAATGGAGGAGGACAGAAAGCCTGCAGCACAATAGGCCTCGGAGTCAAGGTTGGAACCTTAGGGACGTATCCCTGTTTTGGATATAGGAACGCCTTGACCATCCCCGGTGCAAATTCAAGGCAGGTGGGGGAGACCGAAAGAGCCTGAAGGTCGCCAACTCTCTTTAGGGACGAAATAGCTAGCAGAAAGATAGTCTTGAAAGTCAGGAACTTTTCTGAGACCGAATCTAAGGGCTCGAATGGGGCCCTAGACAGGCCTTCTAGAACTATAGTCAAATCCCAAGCTGGCACCTTAGTGCGGATTGCAGGCCTCAGCCTCAAAGTGCCACGAAGGAAACGTGTAATCAGGGGGTCTCGACCCAAAGATATACCTCCCACCATAGTATGGTAAGCCGCAATGGCTGCCACGTAAACTTTTAGTGTGGAAGGACAAAGACCTGACACAAAGCGCTCCTGCAGGAACTCGAGTACTGTGTTGACAGAACAGTTAACTGGATCCCACTGGTGTCGGTGACACCATAAGGAGAAACTCTCCATTTAAGCGCATAAAGTTTCCTCGTAGCTGGAGCTCTGGAGCTTAGGATGGTCTCAACAGCCTCAGCTGAAAGACCACTATCTATAAGTTGGGCCCCCTCAGAGGCCAAACCCAAAGATTCCACATGTCTGGTCGAGGGTGAAATATTGTGCCCCCGGCCTGAGACAGAAGGTCCCTCCTCAAAGGGATCTCCAATGGAGGCCCGTCTAGCAGAAGGATCAGGTCCGCAAACCAGATCCGACTTGGCCAGCGTGGTGCTACTAGCAGTAGGCTTATTCCATACCGACGGACCCGCTCCAGAACTCCTGGGAGCAGAGCAACAGGGGGAAAGGCGTACAGACGTAGCCTCGGCCACGTCTGCACCATGGCGTCCAGCCCCAGGGGGGGCTGGGTGCGTCAGAGAATACCAGAGAGGACAGTGCGTCGTGTTCTGAGACGCGAACAGATCCACCTCTGCCTGACCATATGCCTCCCAGATTTTCTCCACCGCCTCGGGGTGGAGTCTCCAATCCCCTGGCCTCAGCTCCTGCCTCGACAGGATGTCTGCTCCTATATTCTGGTCCCCAGGAATATACACTGCCCTCAGGGAGAGTACCTTCCCCAGAGACCACAGGAGGATCTGGTGCGCCAGTTTGCAAAGCGGACGCGAGCGCAGACCCCCCTGGCGGTTCAGATAAGAGACCACTGATGTGTTGTCTGTTCGAACGAGCACATGATGGCCTCTTAGGTCCGGAAGGAAATGTCTCAACGCATTGAAGACGGCCATCATCTCCAGGCAATTTATGTGCCACGAAAGATGATGGCTTTTCCACAGACCCTGAACCGAGCGGCCTTCCATTACCGCTCCCCAGCCGGTGAGGGAAGCATCTGTCGAGATCACAACTCGATGGCAAAGAGCTCCCAACACCGGACCCTGGGTTAAGAACCAGTGTTTACTACATATAACTAAGGCACGAAAGCATCGCCGCGTGACCTTGATATGCAAGTGGGTTTCCCCTCGGGGAGAACCCTCTGGTCCTGAGCCAGCACTGTAAAGGTCTCATATACAGCATGCCAAAAGGAATTCCGTTGGACACTGCTGCCAGTAGACCCAACAGTCTCTCGAACTGTTTACAATGCGTGACTGGTTTTGGGTTAAGAACCAGTGTTTACTACATATAACTAAGGCACGAAAGCATCGCCGCGTGACCTTGATATGCAAAGTGGGTTTCCCCTCGGGGAGAACCCTCTGGTCCTGAGCCAGCGCTGTAAAGGTCTCATGTACAGCATGCCAAAAGGAATTCCGTTGGACGCTGCTGCAACAAGACCCGACAGTCTCCTGAACTGTTTTACAGTGCGTGACTGGCCTAGCCTCAGCTCTTCTGTAGCTGTTAGGATACTAAATCCCGTACCACACCAAGGAAAGTGGTTCTCAATACTGGAGAAAGCACACTCTTCTTGGTATTGAGCCTCAACCCCAACATCTGCATATGAGCGAGAACGACACCTCGGTGCCGAACCGCCAACTGCTCTGATTCCGCTAGAATCAGCCAGTCGTCGATATAATTCAGAATGCGAACGGGTGACAAAGCTAGGCCGAAAGGAAGAACCCGATATTGGTATTCTTTGCCCCTGAAAGAAAACCATAGGAACTTCCTGTGCTGAGGGAGGATGGAGATATGGAAGTATGCATCCTTTAGATCTATCGTGACGAACCAGTCCTCGGATCTGATTTGGGTCACGATCTGTTTGAGGGTCAGCTATCTTGAACTTTAGTTTCCGAACTGACCGAATTAACAGACGAAGATCTAAAAAAGGAACGCAACCCTCCATCCTTTTTTGGAACAATAAAATAATGGCTGTAAAAACCCGACTCTCTGACGGGTGAGTACACCTGTTCTATAGCTTCTTTTGCTAACAGGGCCTTTACTTCTTGTTCCATTACCAGAGCCTGCTCGGGATGCACCACTGTGGGCAGCACCCCGCTGTAATGAGGAGGACGAGAGCCAAACTGGATTCTGTATCCTCTCTCTACAATCTGCAGGACCAATGAGAAATATTCGGCAGAAGCTTCCACGCTGCCAAAAAAATTTACTAAGGGAACCAGCCTCTCGAGGCTGGCCTCTGGTGTTACTGAGAGAGCCAAATCTGGAGCCTGAAACATAATGGCAGGAACTACCTGACCTGACTACTCAAAAGCCCCCCTCAGAGGGCGCGAAACCAATGCTGTGCCGCAGCATAGCATCAGCGACTCGCTGGAGACCGCTGCGCCCTGAAGCACCGGAGGTGGCAGGGTTGGCAGGAGGGTCTCGTGAGGACCCCGAAATGGAACGGGCACCGTGTAATGAGGTGTACACCACTCCACTTCGGTCGGGGCTGTCCTCACTTTCTGTGCACATAATATGATGAACTAGACGGCTGGAGCTGCTCACGCCCAGCAGCCCCAGGGGGCTGGACACAGCGAGGGAGAAACCTTATTATATATATTTTTTATATATATATATATATATATATATATATAATGCATCACCTAACAACGAACGCATGGAATGCGTCGCCGAAGAGACGCGAAGGCTCAAATTTCACTATATCCAGAACCCCAGCAGATCGGCCTGATAAGCCTGGAGCATTATACTATAGTTTTCTATAAACATTCTCCAGCTGACCTGCTGCCGTATAAGCTTTACCCATAAAACCAAAGTAGCTATAATTAAACCTACGCGCTGCCTCGGCAAACGCGAGATCCCAGCCACAGAATCTTATTTTGCAAAGTACACTCGAAATCTAAGCGGTGCCTCGGCAAACGCGAGATCCGAGCTAGATTCTGATTACAACATTGAACCTACGCGCTGCCTCGGCAAACGCGAGATTCTTTAGTGATAGGTTTATTGAGCAAAGCAGAGGCTTTAAATGACGATGCTGGACCAGGTGAAAACAGCATTTTTCTATTTTTTTTTTTTTCAGCCTGGGGCATTATATCATAACCGTAATCTTTCAACCCTTGAATAAATCTTTAACACGAGGGCTGAAAGAAGTAATAAAATACGGTTTATCCCACAATTTAAATATTCAGTGTGTAAATCAGGGAAAAGGGAAGCCTCGTGGTGGAGATAATGTGATAGATGTAGGAAACGCTCGATAAGTTTTTAGGAGCGTCCCTAATCTCAGCTGGCCATTAAATATTTAATTTATTAACAGCACGGGACAAAACCTCCACCAGTTCATCATATACTGGGGAAATAGATGGCGAATCTAATTCAACAGTGTGTGTGCTTGCTTTCACTTTCAATATTCTAAAACATTTAACCTCCTCGGAGGAGAATATGAAGGAAAAAGGGCTCTCTCTCCCCGAGCGGAGAAACCGCAGAGCGTGCTTCCGACACCGGGGAGATAGAGCTGGATCTTCCGGGTAAGGAAGGAAAAAAGGCCCACGGACCCGTTTCAAACCCCTCCAAAAGATCCATCTGCGATCCCCAGGAATGCATTCCCCACGCTGCCTCGGCAAACGCGGGTCCTGGGAATCGCAAGCCTGTCACTATCATACAGAGTGACAGGCGAGAGCAGAGCATACTATTTCACAGAGTTGGAACTCAGCCCCCACCTTTTTTTCTTTCAAGGGCTGAGAAGTATGCTCTACCCCAAACAAATTAAACAAAACTCGTGTGTGTCCCCACCCGTTTAAATAAACGCGGGCAGGGAGAAACACACTGTTTGTAATTTGTTTCGCCATAACGTTTCCATACAATATTGCAACAGACAACAATAAATAGACAGAGACAGTTTTGACACAGATCGCTTGCTGAGGCAACAGAAGCTAA
This sequence comes from Chrosomus eos, assembly GCA_036326025.1. Lineage (NCBI taxonomy): Eukaryota > Metazoa > Chordata > Actinopteri > Cypriniformes > Leuciscidae > Chrosomus > Chrosomus eos. The sequence continues at coordinate 1,288,479 of CM070818.1, read as the reverse complement.
ATGCCGGCGAGCAGCGGAAGTGCTCTTATCCTTTCCTGGTTCATGACGTCACCCGCCCGTGACGCTCATTCTCTCATTCCATTGGACTAGTTGGCATAGATGCTTCAGACGCAATCACGCAAGAGGCGTTCCCACCGTGTCGTTCGACGCATCTCGAAGTTCCCTTTTTCGATAAAGGGAACTTGATATTGCAACAGAAACTTTTAACTCTCTCTTTTCCAGCACTTTAGACACAGTTGCTCCGCTGCGCTTAAAGAAGATCAAAGAAAATAGTCCAACGCCGTGGTACAATGAGCACACCCGGGCCCTTAAGAGAGCAGCCAGAAAAATGGAGCGAAACTGGAAGAAAACAAAACTAGAGGTATTTCGGATTTCATGGAAGGAGAGCTTGATTGCTTACAGAGAGGCCTTAAAAGATGCTAGAACTAATTATTTTTCAACCCTATTAGAAGAAAATAAACATAATCCTAGGTATTTATTTGAACAAGTGACTAAACTAACGAAAAAGAAAGCTTCAAGCCCAGAAGTTTATAAGAAACACAGCAGTAATGACTTTATGAACTTCTTCACTTATAAGATTGATAATATCAGGGACAAAATTATAACTATGCAACCGTCTACTACAGTATCGCATCAGGGAGTATATTGTAGTCTCTGTGAGGAACATTTTGATTCATTTGTTGCTATAGGAGAGGAAGAATTTTGCAAAATTGTTAATTCATCTAAATCGACAACTTGTATGTTAGACCCTATACCGACTAAGCTACTGAAAGAGATGCTTCCAGAGGTCATAGATCCTCTTCTAGATATCATTAATTAATCCTTGTCATTAGGATACGTACCAAAAACCTTTAAGTTGGCTATGATTAAACCGCTTGTTAAAAAACCGCAACTTGATCCTACAGAATTAGTCAATTACAGCCCGATCTCGAATCTGCCTTTTCTGTCAAAGATACTAGAAAAAGCAGTATCCTCACAACTGTGTTCCTTTTTAGAAAGAAATAATATCTGCGAGGATTTTCAGTCCGGATTTAGACCGTACCATAGTACTGAGACTGCTCTCATTAAAGTCACAAATGATTTGCTCCTATCATCCGATCGTGGTTGTATCTCTCTATTAGTGTTACTTGATCTTAGTGCTGCATTTGATACTATCGACCACAACATTCTTTTAAATAGACTAGAAAACTATGTTGGCATTAGCGGAATTGCACTAGCATGGTTTAAATCATACTTATCTGACCGATATCAGTTTGTAGCAGTAAATGAAGAGATGTCTTATCGATCACAAGGCTCAGTACTAGGACCGCTGCTCTTCACTCTGTACATGCTACCATTAGGAGATATAATTAGGAAATATGGAATTAGCTTTCACTGTTATGCTGATGATACTCAGCTGTATATTTCTTCAAAACCTAACGAAACTTACCAATTCACAAAATTAACGGAATGCATAGCTGATATAAAAAATTGGATGACCAGTAATTTCCTATTACTAAATTCTGAAAAAACAGAGATTCTAATCATTGGACAAAAAACTTCCTCACCTAATAACCTAGAATACTGTCTAACACTTGATGGCTGCTCTGTTAAGTCTTCGACGTTAGTTAGGAACCTGGGTGTGCTCTTTGATACCAATCTTTCATTTGAAAGTCACGTGTCTAGTATCTGTAAAACCGCATTTTTCCATCTTAAAAATATATCTAAATTACGTCATATGTTCTCACTGACAAATGCGGAACAATTAGTTCATGCGTTCATGACCTCAAGGCTAGATTATTGTAATGCTCTACTGGGTGGTTGCCCTGCACGCTTATTAAACAAACTACAGCTAGTTCAAAATGCAGCCGCTAGAGTTCTTACCAGAACCAGGAAGTATGACCATATTAGCCCGGTTCTGTCAACACTGCATTGGCTGCCTATTAAACATCGTATAAATTTTAAAATATTGCTGATTACTTACAAAGCACTAAATGGTTTAGCTCCCCAGTACTTGAGCGAGCTCTTAACGCATTATAGTCCTTCACGTCTATTGCGATCTCAAAATTCTGGCCAGTTGATAATACCTAGAATATCAAAATCGACTGCTGGCGGTAGATCCTTTTCCTATTTAGCACCAAAACTTTGGAACAATCTTCCTAACACGGTCCGGGAAGCAGATACAGTCTGTCAGTTTAAATCTAGACTAAAAACACATCTCTTTGGCTTAGCATACACATAACACATTATAGATTTCTATAATTCAATGTTAGGCTGCATAGATTAGATCAGCCGGAACCGGGAACACTTCCCATAATTCCTGATGTACTTTGTACATCATAAGAAGGATGGCGTCTACGCTAATATTAGTCTCTCTGTTTATCCCGAGGTTTACCGCAGACCGCCGGATCCAGGGCATATCCAGATCTGATGAAGGACCATCACATGGACACGTCGACACGCATTATCAGGGCTGTGAAGGTCCATGGACACCCACCACTCATCTCCTCACCGGCCGGATGACCCAACCCAACCAGATGAACTGGATAATATCGTGAAAGTTCTGATCCCATCTGACTTCTGGCATTATGCTGCCAAACTCATAATCATACACTGTTCATTCGTTGGCCAAAGGAGGACTGGCCCCCCGACTGAGCCTGGGTTCTCCCAAGGTTTTTTTTCTCCATTCTGTCACCTGATGGAGTTTTGGTTCCTTGCCACTGTTGCCTTCGCCTTTTGGCTTGCTTAGTTGGGGACATTTAATTTTCAATTGAACAATACTATTACAACATTGTTTTCCTGTTATCTCTGTAAAGCTGCTTTGAAACAATTTGTATTGTAAAAAGCGCTATATAAATAAAGGTGACTTGACTTGACTTGACTATTCATTACAGATCATGGCAGATTCAGTCAAACACAGACACAGACTGACTGAAGATCTCAGTGAAGATCTCAGATGTTCAGATCATCAGAGAGAGAACACAAGCACACGGTTGACAGATTGAGAAGATTAAGAAAAGTAAAGCTCTGATTGGGGGATTTAAACTCTCGAACACCTGGCAATCGCAAGGCATGAAAGGCTCGATAAAAAACAGTCTGCAATATTTACTGCTCATTTTTGTTGAAGAAAATCTAGAGTGATTTTGTCAAAGTTTTTATCATGTTGTTATATTCACAGTTAGTCTTGACTTTGTTGATTTTCAAACATTTGTTGAATTTTTTTACATTTTTAATCTAAACTAAAAAACATGACAGTCCAGAAAATATTCCCATGTCTGAAAATTATCTGGCTCTTTATGGTTGTGTTCATTTGCACTATAATCGGTCTGAAACATTTTTCTATGATTTATATACTTTTATTGTGTTCAATTATTAAACTTATTAAGTTATTAAACTTGTTATCAAGAGCACAATACTTACAGGTTTTTGTAAAATAATTAAATACTATGATAACACCAGTGATAAAAGTTTCGGAAATCATCCCCATATGAAGTCGTGTTTAAGTTCCTGCTCAGTCCAAACACAAGAAAGTGACACTGTGATCATATTTGTATAAAGGACTGTCTGGAAACCACTGGAAACTTCATTTAATCGACTGCGTTTAAGTCGCTCTCCATCCAGCACATGCACACGTCTCTTCAGGGTTGCCATGGTGACGTCCCTCCCGAGGCATGCTGGGTAGAGAAGGGTAATCCATCAGTAGTGTCCTGATGGAGGGAAAACATCCACATACCTGCGCCTGATCCCAAACACACAACAGCACCATCCATTACGCAGACAAATCCAGCCTGCGGGGGAATTATGGGTAAATACATCTGGCCCTCGACGGATGCGAGCGTCGTTCGGGACGGTTTAACCTTTGAACTCTCACACCTGCTTTATCACATTACTCTGAGAACACATTCACAGCCTGAATGTCAACATTGTGTTCACATCTGTGCCGTTAAACCAGCCAACAACTACATGGAACTGTCCATTTCTACTGATTGAAAAGTAAAAGTCAAACAGTAACGCTTTACAATAAGGGTTCATCTGTTCATCAGTGCATTACCAATAAAAGCAACTCATGAGAAGAAAAGAAAGTGAGATAAAGGAGGAAGAGTAAATCTTGGAGAAACATGTTCTCTTAGCAGCAAATCAAAGCCCCTAGAAGTCGCCAAAACCGCAGTCCAATCTGACAAACCTCGGCTCGGCGGCCGATACGCCTGCAGAACATCAGACTTTAACACACCAGAATATTTCATCAGCTGCTTACCTTCCACAGCGTACTCTTCTGTTCCTGAGAGAGAGAGAGAGAGAGAGAGAGAGAGAGAGAGAGAGAGAGAGAGAGAGAGAGAGAGAGAGAGAGAGAGAGAGAGAGAGAGAGAGAGATTTTTACAATCAATTTATTAAAATATTTGTTACCATTCTATACAGCTTTACACACACCTAAGAATAATTAAAAAATAAAATTAAAATAAAATTACTTTAACTCTCTTACAAAAACAATTTTTTCATCATCAACTGAACACAGAGCGTAGTTACAACACCACTGCAATTCAAAATCGTTTATCGTGTTCATCAATTTATGGAAGTTAAAATCAATAAGAATTCTTGATTTTACCATATTTTTAAAAACAAAAACAACATCTTGTCCTGGCTTTTCTTCTATCTTATTTCTCCTAGTGATATAGACAGCATATTTTGCTTGTCCCACAATAAAATTAATGACATGACATTTGAACTTTTGTTTTGAACTGTAAAAGAAACCCAAAATATAATCTTGCTTTGAAAAACAAATATTAAAAGCATTTAAAAACACACTTAATAAGTCAAAAAGAGGTTGAGTCGATTACAGTACATAAAACAATGAAAAATTGTCTCTCGTTCGCGACAAAAAGGACATTTCTCACTTACAGTGGGGTTTAAAATAGATACAAAGGCATTCACAGCAATAGCTCCATGTAAAATCCTCCATTGCAAATCACAAAGTTTCTTTTTTAATGGTGGTTTGTAAAGTGCTCGCCAAACAGGCTTGGTTTCAGAATTAATTCCCAATTTTTCTCTCCATACTGTATCTGTTTTAATACTTAAATTACGTTGATGAATAACTTTCACAATACATTTATACAATATTTTCCCTTCTACTGTACAAAAATCAATATACTCATTAACTCCACATTCTAACAACGGGCTATTAAGACAAGACTCCTCTATAACAGGGCAAATTTCAAGATCTGGAAAAAGATCTTTACTATCAGGGATTAAAGTCCCTGCACCAAACTCTTCTAAAAGCGTCTTTTCTTCAACAGTTAAAAATTTAGTTATTTTGTCAAGAAACTTCTTTGCAAAACGTACTGATCTAACTCCTAAAAGGAGAGCAACTTTTTCAGCTCTCAGTAAATTATAACCTGATTCATTTATGATGTTTCTTAGCTTAAAAAGCTTTTTATGACATAATACATTTGTTAGACCAGGAAAATCTTCTCCTGAAGTATCAAACCTAGCTCCAAATACAACTGTCCATTAAGAACAATGTTAAATCTATTTCCATATTTCCCACTCTTCTCAAGATGCTTAAAGCCAAAGGTCTCCACGCAAGGGAATACGGTCCCATCAAAAGTTTCTGTATGTATTGGAGACGGTAAGTGGCTCTTCTGCTTGCGAGGTTAACCAGACCTTGACCTCCTTCTTCTTTGGGCAAGAACAGAATGCTTTGAGGAGTCCAGTGACACTTGTCCCAAAAAAAGTTAACCAGTTCTCTCTGAATATTTACAAGCAGTCCATTTGGAGGGTCGACACAGGCAAGTTTATGCCATAATGAAGAGGCCACAAGATTATTAATTATAAGAATACGTCCTCTATAAGATATCTGAGGGAGCAACCATTTCCATTTTTCCAATCGACCTTTTATTTTCTCAGTTAAACCTTCCCAATTTTTCTTAATGAAGTTTTCATTCCCTAGATAGACACCAAGGTATTTTAAACCTCCTCTTTCCAAATTAATCCTCCAGGTAAAGCGGGAAGATCTCCACTCCAATTACCTACTAGTAGAGCCTCACTTTTCTTCCAATTGACTTTAGCAGAGGAAACACATTTAAAATCATTAACTATTTTTTTCTAACTTAATAACATCTTCATTTCCATTTACAAAAACAATAACATCATCAGCATAGGCGGAAAGCTGTAAAGAGTTGTTACAACCAGGAAAAATCAAACCTTTTAAATGAGCTCGTAACTTTTGAAGTAAAGGTTCGATGGCAAGGGAATACAACATCCCAGACATGGCACATCCCTGCCGAACTCCCCTCTCTACTGTGAACGAGCACCCATTAACCTTAAGAACACTCTCAATGTTACAGTACATAGCCTTAATCATGGATATAAAAGAATTGCTAAAACCAAAAGCCTCTAAAGTGTTCCATAAAAACAAATGTTCAACTCTGTCGAAGGCTTTCTCTTGATCGAGAGAAATCAGACCAGAGTTAATTCCCAGGAGTTTAGAAGCATCTAAAACATCTCGAATTAAGGCAATATTATCAAAAATAGACCTGTTGGGAATACAATAAGACTGGTCAGAATGTATCAATTGTCTTAAAACTTTACTAAGTCTTATAGCCAAACTTTTCAGAGTACAAAATTTTTGTACTCTGAACACAAGAGTGAGACAGGGCGCCAATTGCCGATACACTGAAGATCACCTTTCTTAGGTAACAGTGTGATGACTGCTCTTCTGCAGCTTAGTGGCAACAGTCCTCTTTCCAGACTGTCATTGAGAACTGTCAGCAGATCTTCTCCTATGACGGGCCATAGAGTCTTATAAAACTCAACAGGTAACCCGTCAATTCCTGGAGATTTACCGTTTTCCATGCTCATCATTGCAGTATAAAGCTCTTGTACAGACAAAGTCTTTTGTAATTCATTGTTGGACTCTTCGTCCACCTTTGGCAGTCCTTCAAGGAAAAGATCAGCATCTGCACCCCATTCCCTCAGTTCAGATTTATAAAGGTCTGAAAAAAACTCTACAGCACGGTTACGTATGTCAGCAGGCTCAGTTAGTTCTTGTCCTGTAGCTGAGCGTAGAGTATGGATCATTTTACTTTGACCTTTTTTCATTTCTAAATTAAAAAAGAATTTTGAGGGAGCGTCCATTTGTGTCACAGTTTGGAACCGTGAACGGACTAAAGCTCCCTGTGCTTTAACTCCCAACAGATCTATCAAAACTGCTTTTTTTTTCTTCAAGTCATCAATATGCTTTTTATTTTTCTTAGATGCTAATAAATCCTGCAAAACAATAATTTCCGTTTCTAATGTCTTCATTGACTGGGCTATGTCTCGAGTAACATTCACAGTGTACTTTTGACAAAAATCTCTAATAAGAATTTTCCCACAGTCCCACCATTGCAGTAAGGAAGCATAAAAATGTTTTTGCTGTTTAAAAGTTTCCCAAAAAAATTGGAAATTATCTAAAAAATGTTTATCATTTAACAATGAAGTATTGAACATCCAGTATGCACTCCTATACTTCACACACTTCATTAAAACACTGCACAGAACTAAACTGTGATCAGAAAACCCCACTGGAATAATTTTACAAAATTTAAAAAGATTACATTGATGTTGAACACTATAAATTCTGTCAAGTCGTGCCAAAGAGATAGTATGTTCAGTACTATGAGCCCAAGTGTATTGTCTAACATCTTGATTCATATTTCTCCATACATCACATAAATCGTGAGTTTCAATTATTTGTATAAGTGTTCTCTGAGAAGCAGCGTGTGGTTCTATATGATTCCTGTCTAACTTATCATTGGCCGTACAATTAAAATCTCCACCTAAAAATAACACATCTTCTGAATTTAAATCTTTCAAAAGTGCATCCACCTTATCAAAGAAAAGAACGTCTCAGGTTACTATTGTAACCATAGTTCCCTGAGAAACAGGGAACGAGACGATGCGTCGAACGACACGGTGGGAACGCCTCTTGCGTGATTGCGTCTGAAGCATCTATGCCAACTAGTCCAATGGAATGAGAGAATGAGCGTCACGGGCGGGTGACGTCATGAACCAGGAAAGGATAAGAGCACTTCCGCTGCTCGCCGGCATTTAGCTTCGACAGTTGCCGAAGCAAGCCGATAGCAGGGACGCAGGAAGTATGGCAGGGGGACGCATCGTCTCGTTCCCTGTTTCTCAGGGAACTATGGTTACAATAGTAACCTGAGACGTTCCCTTTATCGAAAAAGGGAACTTCGAGATGCGTCGAACGACACGGTGGGAACGAGAATACCCAACCCGCCATAATTACAAGTACCTGAGTGTCAGTCTGTTGATCTAAGCACTCAGCACCTGAGAACCTGGGGTATCCAGGTCCAAACTGTAAAATCTCACGAATGTGAGCGGAGAGGACCAGCCCGCCGCATCACAAACATCTTGAAGAGATACCCCCTGCAATATGGCTTAGAAGCCGCCATACTCCTGGTCGAGTGGGCTCGGACCACCAAAGGACAAGGCTGGCCCGAGTACTCGTATGCCAGTGAAATAGCCTCGACTATCCACTTACTGACTGTCTGTTTTGAAGCAGGAAGACCTTTCTTAGGTGATCCAAAGCAAATCAGTAATTGGTCGGACTTTCTGATTGAGGATGTCCGATGTACATATGTGTCCAATGCTCGCACTGGACACAACAGGTGCAGTCTCTCCTGGTCCGCAAATGGAGGAGGACAGAAAGCCTGCAGCACAATAGGCCTCGGAGTCAAGGTTGGAACCTTAGGGACGTATCCCTGTTTTGGGTATAGGAACGCCTTGACACACCCCGGTGCAAATTCAAGGCAGGTGGGGGAGACCGAAAGAGCCTGAAGGTCGCCAACTCTCTTTAGGGACGAAATAGCTAGCAGAAAGATAGTCTTGAAAGTCAGGAACTTTTCTGAGACCGAATCTAAGGGCTCGAATGGGGCCCTAGACAGGCCTTCTAGAACTATAGTCAAATCCCAAGCTGGCACCTTAGTGCGGATTGCAGGCCTCAGCCTCAAAGTGCCACGAAGGAAACGTGTAATCAGGGGTCTCGACCCAAAGATATACCTCCCACCATAGTATGGTAAGCCGCAATGGCTGCCACGTAAACTTTTAGTGTGGAAGGACAAAGACCTGACACAAAGCGCTCCTGCAGGAACTCGAGTACTGTGTTGACAGAACAGTTAACTGGATCCCACTGGTGTCGGTGACACCATAAGGAGAAACTCTCCATTTAAGCGCATAAAGTTTCCTCGTAGCTGGAGCTCTGGAGCTTAGGATGGTCTCAACAGCCTCAGCTGAAAGACCACTATCTATAAGTTGGGCCCCCTCAGAGGCCAAACCCAAAGATTCCACATGTCTGGTCGAGGGTGAAATATTGTGCCCCCGGCCTGAGACAGAAGGTCCCTCCTCAAAGGGATCTCCAATGGAGGCCCGTCTAGCAGAAGGATCAGGTCCGCAAACCAGATCCGACTTGGCCAGCGTGGTGCTACTAGCAGTAGGCTTATTCCATACCGACGGACCCGCTCCAGAACTCCTGGGAGCAGAGCAACAGGGGGAAAGGCGTACAGACGTAGCCTCGGCCACGTCTGCACCATGGCGTCCAGCCCCAGGGGGGCTGGGTGCGTCAGAGAATACCGGAGAGGACAGTGCGTCGTGTTCTGAGACGCGAACAGATCCACCTCTGCCTGACCATATGCCTCCCAGATTTTCTCCACCGCCTCGGGGTGGAGTCTCCAATCCCCTGGCCTCAGCTCCTGCCTCGACAGGATGTCTGCTCCTATATTCTGGTCCCCAGGAATATACACTGCCCTCAGGGAGAGTACCTTCCCCAGAGACCACAGGAGGATCTGGTGCGCCAGTTTGCAAAGCGGACGCGAGCGCAGACCCCCCTGGCGGTTCAGATAAGAGACCACTGATGTGTTGTCTGTTCGAACGAGCACATGATGGCCTCTTAGGTCCGGAAGGAAATGTCTCAACGCATTGAAGACGGCCATCATCTCCAGGCAATTTATGTGCCACGAAAGATGATGGCTTTTCCACAGACCCTGAACCGAGCGGCCTTCCATTACCGCTCCCCAGCCGGTGAGGGAAGCATCTGTCGAGATCACAACTCGATGGCAAAGAGCTCCCAACACCGGACCCTGGGTTAAGAACCAGTGTTTACTACATATAACTAAGGCACGAAAGCATCGCCGCGTGACCTTGATATGCAAGTGGGTTTCCCCTCGGGGAGAACCCTCTGGTCCTGAGCCAGCACTGTAAAGGTCTCATATACAGCATGCCAAAAGGAATTCCGTTGGACACTGCTGCCAGTAGACCCAACAGTCTCTCGAACTGTTTACAATGCGTGACTGGTTTTGGGTTAAGAACCAGTGTTTACTACATATAACTAAGGCACGAAAGCATCGCCGCGTGACCTTGATATGCAAAGTGGGTTTCCCCTCGGGGAGAACCCTCTGGTCCTGAGCCAGCGCTGTAAAGGTCTCATGTACAGCATGCCAAAAGGAATTCCGTTGGACGCTGCTGCAACAAGACCCGACAGTCTCCTGAACTGTTTTACAGTGCGTGACTGGCCTAGCCTCAGCTCTTCTGTAGCTGTTAGGATACTAAATCCCGTACCACACCAAGGAAAGTGGTTCTCAATACTGGAGAAAGCACACTCTTCTTGGTATTGAGCCTCAACCCCAACATCTGCATATGAGCGAGAACGACACCTCGGTGCCGAACCGCCAACTGCTCTGATTCCGCTAGAATCAGCCAGTCGTCGATATAATTCAGAATGCGAACGGGTGACAAAGCTAGGCCGAAAGGAAGAACCCGATATTGGTATTCTTTGCCCCTGAAAGAAAACCATAGGAACTTCCTGTGCTGAGGGAGGATGGAGATATGGAAGTATGCATCCTTTAGATCTATCGTGACAAACCAGTCCTCGGATCTGATTTGGGTCACGATCTGTTTGAGGGTCAGCTATCTTGAACTTTAGTTTCCGAACTGACCGAATTAACAGGCGAAGATCTAAAAAAGGAACGCAACCCTCCATCCTTTTTTGGAACAATAAAATAATGGCTGTAAAAACCCGACTCTCTGACGGGTGAGTACACCTGTTCTATAGCTTCTCTTGCTAACAGGGCCTTTACTTCTTGTTCCATTACCAGAGCCTGCTCGGGATGCACCACTGTGGGCAGCACCCCGCTGTAATGAGGAGGACGAGAGCCAAACTGGATTCTGTATCCTCTCTCTACAATCTGCAGGACCCAATGAGAAATATTCGGCAGAAGCTTCCACGCTGCCAAAAAATTTACTAAGGGAACCAGCCTCTCGAGGCTGGCCTCTGGTGTTACTGAGAGAGCCAAATCTGGAGCCTAAAACATAATGGCAGGAACTACCTGACCTGACTACTCAAAAGCCCCCCTCAGAGGGCGCGAAACCAATGCTGTGCCGCAGCATAGCATCAGCGACTCGCTGGAGACCGCTGCGCCCTGAAGCACCGGAGGTGGCAGGGTTGGCAGGAGGGTCTCGTGAGGACCCCGAAATGGAACGGGCACCGTGTAATGAGGTGTACACCACTCCACTTCGGTCGGGGCTGTCCTCACTTTCTGTGCACATAATATGATGAACTAGACGGCTGGAGCTGCTCACGCCCAGCAGCCCCAGGGGGCTGGACACAGCGAGGGAGAAACCTTATTATATATATTTTTTATATATATATATATATATAATGCATCACCTAACAACGAACGCATGGAATGCGTCGCCGAAGAGACGCGAAGGCTCAAATTTCACTATATCCAGAACCCCAGCAGATCGGCCTGATAAGCCTGGAGCATTATACTATAGTTTTCTATAAACATTCTCCAGCTGACCTGCTGCCGTATAAGCTTTACCCATAAAACCAAAGTAGCTATAATTAAACCTACGCGCTGCCTCGGCAAACGCGAGATCCCAGCCACAGAATCTTATTTTGCAAAGTACACTCGAAATCTAAGCAGTGCCTCGGCAAACGCGAGATCCGAGCTAGATTCTGATTACAACATTGAACCTACGCGCTGCCTCGGCAAACGCGAGATTCTTTAGTGATAGGTTTATTGAGCAAAGCAGAGGCTTTAAATGACGATGCTGGACCAGGTGAAAACAGCATTTTTCTATTTTTTTTTTTTTCAGCCTGGGGCATTATATCATAACCGTAATCTTTCAACCCTTGAATAAATCTTTAACACGAGGGCTGAAAGTAGTAATAAAATACGGTTTATCCCACAATTTAAATATTCAGTGTGTAAATCAGGGAAAAGGGAAGCCTCGTGGTGGAGATAATTAGTGATAGATGTAGGAAACGCTCGATAAGTTTTTAGGAGCGTCCCTAATCTCAGCTGGCCATTAAATATTTAATTTATTAACAGCACGGGACAAAACCTCCACCAGTTCATCATATACTGGGGAAATAGATGGCGAATCTAATTCAACAGTGTGTGTGCTTGCTTTCACTTTCAATATTCTAAAACATTTAACCTCCTCGGAGGAGAATATGAAGGAAAAAGGGCTCTCTCTCCCCGAGCGGAGAAACCGCAGAGCGTGCTTCCGACACCGGGGAGATAGAGCTGGATCTTCCGGGTAAGGAAGGAAAAAAGGCCCACGGACCCGTTTCAAACCCCTCCAAAAGATCCATCTGCGATCCCCAGGAATGCATTCCCCACGCTGCCTCGGCAAACGCGGGTCCTGGGAATCGCAAGCCTGTCACTATCATACAGAGTGACAGGCGAGAGCAGAGCATACTATTTCACAGAGTTGGAACTCAGCCCCCACCTTTTTTTTCTTTCAAGGGCTGAGAAGTATGCTCTACCCCAAACAAATTAAACAAAACTCGTGTGTGTCCCCACCCGTTTAAATAAACGCGGGCAGGGAGAAACACACTGTTTGTAATTTGTTTCGCCATAACGTTTCCATACAATATTGCAACAGACAACAATAAATAGACAGAGACAGTTTTGACACAGATCGCTTGCTGAGGCAACAGAAGCTAAATGCCGGCGAGCAGCGGAAGTGCTCTTATCCTTTCCTGGTTCATGACGTCACCCGCCCGTGACGCTCATTCTCTCATTCCATTGGACTAGTTGGCATAGATGCTTCAGACGCAATCACGCAAGAGGCGTTCCCACCGTGTCGTTCGACGCATCTCGAAGTTCCCTTTTTCGATAAAGGGAACTCTCTCTAATCCTTTTGTAGGTGCATATAAATTCAGAAGCACCATTGTGATTTTCTCAAATTTTACTTTGATCTTTACAAAACAACCACAAATTATTTCCTCAACTTCACAAGACAGAGGTAAAAAATGTTTTGAAAACAAAACAGCAACACTTCCACTAATAGAAGATTTGTGACTCAGGACAATCTGTCCGTCCCATTCTCTTCTCCAGTCGGTCTCAATTTTAAAATCACTGTGTGTTTCTTGTAAAAACAGAATATCTATTTGCTTTTGTCTAATAAACTCAAATAACATCATTCTTTTATGACCATCTCTGGCACCATTTAAGTTTAAAGATCCAATTTTAAAATTTGTCATTTTTGTTTTAGAGACTAGAACAAAAAAAAGAAGAAGAGCTGCCAAAAGAACTATTCTTGGCAGAATTTTAAAAGTTGACAGCCTCATCATCTTTAAAATTGTTTTTTTTAGTTTGTTCACAAGTTTTGAAGACGATAAATCTCTACATCTTGAAAGGCTCCCTCTTTCATTAGATACCTCGCATCATTGATGAATTGTTTACAATCAGGAAAAAAATTCTCAACTTGCACTCCCTTCAATCCCTTTGTTTCTTGCAGAAATTTACTAATATCATCGGCGCTATACAAACAAACCAAGCTTTCATTTTGAGAGCTTATAGACATGTTTGAACATTGAGACACATTTGAATCAGAGGAATCTCTATCACTGTCTGATCCCACACTCTTAACACCACCCTCATCCTTTCGTACTTGTTTAAAACCTTTTCCACTATTTTTTTTCTTTCTTTTAACTGGGATCTTGAAAACAGATTTTGCTTCCTTTTCAAAATCAACATCGTCCACATCAATTTCATCAGCATCTGTTACACAGACGTTTTCAGAATGCTCAGCCTGCTCATCGGACTTCGAGAGAGTATCATTTTTACTAGGCTCAGTAACAATCTCAATTGTTTCGGGTTTATTCTCGGCAGCCACGACTGCGATCGGCCCGAGCTCAATCTCACCGGCCTCGACTACAGCCATACCGGCGGACGTGTCAGCGTCATTCGCGATCTCAGCCGGAGGAGGAACAGAAACGCCCTGTCCCGTACTTGTGCTCGCACCTGCACTGTCCTTTTTACTAGGACAATCACTAACGAGATGTCCAATCTTACCACAACTAAAACATTTAATTGTAGTGTCAGATGTTGCAAACACGGTGTAATCGAACCCATCAATTTTGAACTTAAAAACCAGATCGATCTCATCAACTCCATTTTTCAGAACCATGAAAACTTGTCTTCTGAATGAAACTAGATGCTTCACTAAAGGGGACTTGCACCCGAGGGGGATTTTCTTTATGGGGGAAACCAGTTTTCCATACCGCGACAACTCTTGCACAAGTATTTCATCTTTAATGTACGGAGGTACGTTAGACAATATGACCTTTTTTGACGGGGTACTTAACGGTAAAACAGTCACGAGTGAACCATTCAGCACAACGCCGCTTTGGACAACATCATTTGCCTTTTCAACTGTTTTAAAAAAAATAACAATTGCACTGTTCATTCGCGATGCCGAGACAATATGATCATGTCCCACAATCTCTCCCACCGCTAAACAACACTGCTCCACGTTAATTTTAGACTCCACCTTCACTCCATGGCGGCGGGTTAAATCTTTAAAACTCATTGTGTTTTGGTTCGTCATGCTTCCCAGCACAATGCTGGTTCCAGACCCAAAACCCTTTACAATTTTAATACACGAACAAGTTCAACACATAAAAAAACAAACATACACAAAAAAGATAGAAGATAGAAAAGTTTGTTAGCACACGGCCACAACACGCACTCACCCTCACCACACTCCGTTCACTCCCAGCATGCACTCAGAGAGAGAGAGAGAGAGAGAGAGAGAGAGAGAGAGAGAGAGAGAGAGAGAGAGAGAGAGAGAGAGAGAGAGAGAGAGAGAGAGAGAGAGAGAGAGAGAGAGAGAGAGAGAGAGAGAGAGAGAGAGAGAGAGAGAGAGAGAGAGAGAGAGAGAGAGAGAGAGAGAGAGAGAGAGAGAGAGGGTTTATTAGTGGGACGCTTTACACTCATTCATCTGAAAACCACACATGCATTTTTCACAGGAGAATTGATCGGTTCAAAGCAACCGAGTGAGAACAGACAAAATGGCAGGCAGGTTCATTGAAAATGCAAGACGCCCTGCTGAGAAACATTAAAGAAGGAGTGTAAGACAATATCAGATATGAATTCCACATTTAGCTGGAGTTTGATACGGGTCAAACGCCTTGGTCCTGCTGCAGCTCATTAGAGACGCTTGCAGTTCAGTGCTCCGGTTCCTCTCACACACACCAGATTCATCAGTGTCTCGTTGTGATATTGACCTGAGAGATGCTCAGCAGCTCCACAGAATGAGGTTAATTACTGCAAAACTCTTGGCAAGACGGTTCAAGAGAACGCTGAAACATAACCAGCATAACCTGGATGTTTTACAGTGCAGCGATCACATGTTCACAGTCGCTGTCAGCGCTAGACTGATTACAGGAACCCTAGCTATGTTTTCAAACACACATTTATATGCGAATTTCAGGATATTGCATAAAACAAACCTGATAAGAAGACATGCACATAAAGTACAGTGGACTCACATTTACTGAAAAACTTCCTTGATGCGCAACAACAAACTCATGTGATTGGATAACTGGAGTAACCAGTGGAACAATGGCATCGCAGCATCTCAAATGTTGGTTTGGTGTTTCTGAAACGCCGGAGTCGAAGTGTGTGATCAGAATGATTTGGTTTAATTCCCTTCAGAAGCATCTCACACACACGAGTGTGTTCCCGAACACCAGCATCCGAACGCAAGAGAACATGAAAGCGTTTATTGTGTTTTGTCTGATGCTCTGAGATGCAGAAAGAGCCTGATTGCATCATCTTACATTTTTATTACTGATATATTGAACCAGTTTCCCAGGAAGTGACAATTCTGTTCTCTTGAACACATGGGATGGAAAAGCTGCTTTATTCGCAAATGCTTTATGCTTTATGTTTGAGCCAATCAACCAATCGTGTGCGTTTGGGGTGGGACTATCTGTTTGACTGACCAATAGCATACCCACTCATACTATTTCTGTCATATGAAAGAAACAGTAAGAGTATTGTGTTAATATGCTGTTCTCTTTTCAACACATTTCCAATTTGTGATGTTAGTGGAGCAGAAATGACAAATTAAATATATTGTATTATTTCAAAAGGGATGAACAGTGTGAAATAGAGATAAAAACAACAGAAGAAGAAGAGGAAGAAGAGGAAGAAAATGATGATGATGAAGAAGAAGAAAAGCAGTAGTTGTAGTTGTTTGGTTGGTTGGTGTCAGATTCTTTGGCTATTTTCATACAAAATAAAAAGTTAAAATTTAATAAAAGACCAATTTAAAAACATACAAATTTGATTTAGATAAGAACATTGCTGTGGATCCAGTGTTGACAAAAATTTATTCAAAAGTGTTTGCTAAGTAATATAAATTAGAAGATGAGGAAGAGGATAAAGTAGACGCAACAGCAGAACAGTCGTCCTCAGTACAGTTCCAGCTAGGGCTGTCACTTTACGTTCAAAAATCGATTGCACAATCGATCGGACCAACCAACAACAAGTATCGAAACGAAAATAGGGAATCGATTTTAACGGCCTTTTTTGATGTATTTTTTTTTTTTTTACCAAAAATGTGTTTTAGGTGGACAGATCAATAGAACATGTAGGATTTTGGAAAATAATAATGTCTTTTCTGTTAACCAAATGCTTTTTAATATTCGCTATTACTTCAAGGCAAGTGAACAAGCGCGCCGTTATTTGTTGCCAGAGCCGTTGCTTAGTGACGTGTGTGTTCAAGTAAGCCAGAAATGTGCAGATTCTGCGCAATACGCTGTATTTAATATATCACGAGGATTCATAGATGTGTATATCTCTATGACGAGGACTCACGAGTTGCGTATTTGCGCTGAATCCACACAGATTTGGCTTACACAAACTTCCACAGCAAAGAAAGTGAGTAAACATAGACGCACGCCTCTTGATTTGACAGCGTTAGCCGCCAAAGTTCATTTTTACCCGCATTTGGCGAGTTGAGGGTGTTAATTTCAATCCCTGAATGCTGCACTCCTATTTGTCAGTGTGCACGAAACTTCACGCCAATAAATCATCAGGAATATTGCTGACTTGTGGGCGCTGCGCGTCTCAAGTGCCCTCTTCACGTTCGTCCTAATGCCTGTTAGTTGTCAGTGGATTTGCCTATATTTGGTGTTGAAAATGGAAACATCTTTAGACACGGAAAATCGATTTTACAATCGATTCAATGAACACTTATGTCTCAAAAATCGAACAGGATTTTTTCACAAAAGTGACAGCCCTAGTTCCAGCTCTTCACTGACTTTTCTAATGAAGTTGTCATGAAGTTGAGATTCAATACTCATGAATCAGAACATTACTATCAGTGAGCTGAAGATCAGAAATCTGTCTGTCCGTCTCATCTGAAGCTCAAGAGTCTTTACCATCAGAAACCAGACGGTGTCAAGAGGCCATCAGATCACACACAACCACCACTTCAACCCTGTTACACCTATAGTTCATTCAGCTACTGTTACTGACATCACTGAAAGACTCTTCATTCAGCTACTGTTACTGACATCACTGTGAAACTCTTCATTCAGCTACTGTTACTGACATCACTGAAAGACTCTTCTTCAGCTACTGTTACTGACATCACTGAGAGACTCTTCATTCAGCTACTGTTACTGACATTACTGAGAGACTCTTCATTCAGCTACTGTTACTGACATCACTGAGAGACTCTTCATTCAGCTACTGTTACTGACATCACTGAAAGACTCTTCATTCAGCTACTGTTACTGACATCACTGAGAGACTCTTCATTTAGCTACTGTTACTGACATCACTGAGAGACTCTTCATTCAGCTACTGTTACTGACATCACTGAGAGACTCTTCATTCAGCTACTGGTACTGACATCACTGAGAGACTCTTCATTCAGCTACTGTTACTGACATCACTGAGAGACTCTTGATTCAGCTACTGTTACTGACATCACTGGAGAGACTCTTCATTCAGCTACTGTTACTGACATCACTGAGAGACTCTTCATTCAGCTACTGTTACTGACATCACTGAGAGACTCTTCATTCAGCTACTGTTACTGACATCACTGAGAGACTCTTCATTCAGCTACTGTTACTGACATCACTGAGAGACCCCTTCATTCAGCTACTGTTACTGACATCACTGAGAGACTCTTCATTCAGCTACTGTTACTGACATCACTGAGAGACTCTTCATTCAGCTACTGTTACTGACATCACTGAGAGACTCTTCATTCAGCTACTGTTACTGACATCACTGAGAGACTCTTCTTCAGCTACTGTTACTGACATCACTGAGAGACTCTTCATTCAGCTACTGTTACTGACATCACTGAGAGACTCTTCATTCAGCTACTGTTACTGACATCACTGAGAGACTCTTCATTCAGCTACTGTTACTGACATCACTGAGAGACTCTTCATTCAGCTACTGTTACTGACATCACTGAGAGACTCTTCTTCAGCTACTGTTACTGACATCACTGAGAGACTCTTCATTCAGCTACTGTTACTGACATCACTGAGAGACTCTTCATTCAGCTACTGTTACTGACATCACTGAGAGACTCTTCATTCAGCTACTGTTACTGACATCACTGAGAGACTCTTCTTCAGCTACTGTTACTGACATCACTGAGAGACTCTTCTTCATCTGTTACTGACATCACTGAAACTCTCATCAGACTGTAGACATCACTGAGAGACTCTTCTTCAGCTACTGTTACTGACATCACTGAGAGACTCTTCATTCAGCTACTGTTACTGACACACTGAGAGACTCTTCATTCACTACTGTTACTGACATCACTGAAGACTCTTCATTCAGCTACTGTTACTGACATCACTGAGAGACTCTTCATTCAGCTACTGTTACTGACATCACTGAGAGACTCTTATTCAGCTACTTTCTGACATCACTGAGAGACTATTCAGCTACTGTTACTGACACATGAGAGATTCTTCATTCAGCTACTGTTACTGACATCACTGAGAGACTCTTCATTCAGCTACTGTTACTGACATCACTGAGAGACTCATTCATCAGCTACTGGAACTGACATCACTGAGAGACTCTTCATTCAGCTACTGTTACTGACATCACTGAGAGAGACTCTTCATTCAGCTACTGTTACTGACATCACTGAGAGACTCTTCATTCAGCTACTGTTACTGACATCACTGAGAGACTCATCATTCAGCTACTGTTACTGACATCACTGAGAGACTCTTCATTCAGCTACTGTTACTGACATCACTGAGAGGCTCTTCATTCAGCTACTGTTACTGACATCACTGAGAGACTCTTCATTCAGCTACTGGTACTGACATCACTGAGAGACTCTTCATTCAGCTACTGTTACTAACATCACTGAGAGAGACTCTTCATTCAGCTACTGTTACTGACATCACTGAGAGACTCTTCATTCAGCTACTGTTACTGACATCACTGAGAGACTCTTCATTCAGCTACTGTTACTGACATCACTGAGAGACTCCTCAATCAGCTACTGTTACTGACATCACTGAGAGACTCCTCATTCAGCTACTGTTACTGACATCACTGAGGGACTCTTCATTCAGCTACTGTTACTGATAAATCATCTAATGCAGTAATCAGATGCTTCTATTAAACATGTAAGATTTCAAATGAAACAAGCTCTTAACAAGACACTTAATTGGGCATATATTGTAAGCAATGATGCCGCATACAGTTAGCCTGGTTCTACCAGACTCTCGTACATTTCATTTGTACAGAGAGTCTGGCCTCGCTCCATTGAGAAACGTTTACTTCCTTGTAGGCGGGTTCTCTGTTCAAGTTAAAAACTATTGGATCTGCCCAGAGTCACTCAGGATCTGTCATAGCCAATCGCTAACGTGTGGTCCTGACGTATGTCATGCGCCGAAACAAGTCCGAATGATCAGAGGATTATGTTTACAATAGGATGTCTGTCAACGAGAGCTGCAGGTTTTGTTCATCTAGGAACAATTATTAATTCGAAATGTATATTTGACACTAAGGACAGTGATGTATTCATTCAACGGTCGAAGCTGGGTCTAATCATTAAAAATACACCGCTGTGGTCGTTTCGGATCTGCCGCAAATGCTGTACAGTGAATGATCTGTCTCTATCTGCAGATGTGTAATAAACAACAATTTTTCATATTATGTCTTATTGTTTCTTAATTACCTTAATTAATTATGGTCTTCAAAGAACGTGTTTGTACATTTTTATGTATGACATTTAGTTTTTTTTATTAAAACAAACTAACTATTGCCATCTAAAACTGAAACTCAAATTATGGTCTTCAAAGTATGTGTTTTTTTTTTCACATTTTTATTAAAAAATAAAATACAACAAATGTTTATGATTTACAACATGTAAAACTAACACACCAACCATGGTCCTGCACAAATACACAAAGGGGCTCAAAGTGTTCTATTTAGCTCAAATTCTGAACAGTAAATTTAGTGATTCTTGTGATACTGACATGACTCCTGAGTGCATCTTCAACAACAGTTTAGCAGCTAGGACTCGGGGCTTCCGAACACCAGGCTAAATCGTCCGTCCAAAATGTCACGGTCATCGTGCACGCCGAGCTGCCCAGCACGAACTCCTAACTTTTCTGCCTCCTTCACTTGGTCCTCCATTAGTGCAACAAGAGAGGAGACAACAACAACTATCGGCTTTGCATCCCTATCGTTCGCCTTAGCTAACTCATTCACCACTAGCGGAGTGAGCTGGAAAATCAAACTTTTCCCGAATCCCGTGGGGAGGAGTGCCACAACATCATAGTCAGCAACAAAACTTAGCAAACATTGTTCTTGCTCCGGCTTTAAATTCTGCATATTCGGCATTTTTCCAACAACAGACCGAATACCTTTTTTTACGTCTTTCTCCGCTGCCATTACTGAACTCAAACTGACGCGTTACATCAACGTCATCGTTCTCAGCCACTCCCTCTATACGCTGATTGGTCCTACAAAAAATTGATTTCTGGAAACTAAAGTCTACAGCACAATCCCAGACGTAGTACTGAAGGAAAATGAAATTGAGCGGAAGTGCGTAGGAAGGCGTAGCCAGGCTAGCATACAGTATCTGTTGAACACAGGGTCTGAAACGCACATGAGAGTAAATAAGCCGAAAATCTCTAAATATTCATTCCTCAGAGCATTAGAAGGAATAAGAAAAAAACAAAACCACTAGTGAATTATTCATGTTCATAAATCTGGCTCTCTCCAGAGGCACGGCATTTTCTCCCTGCCGCTATTAAGATTTCATGATGGCGCATGTGAGGGTTTAGAGCTCAGTGTGGATTCACTGCAAACCTGCCGAATGACTCGCTTCCACACTTTACATGCTTACATCTCAGGAGTTTACAAAGTCCAGTCAGCTTTATTTCTACAGCGCTTTATTCACTACAGATTGTTACAAAGCAGCTTCACAGTGATAAACAGGAAAATAATAGAATCAATAATCAAACTTCATCAAATATGAGAGAAATTCAGATTCAGCTGTAAAGCAGCTCTACAGAAGACAATAGAGTCTTTATTTCATTTGAGTCAATGTTGATTCACTTCAGTTCAACAACTGTCAATTATGACATGTACTCTATGAATCTGTGTGAATAAACCTACATCCCATCAATGAAGATGCGATAATAATAATCAGTACGGTCCAATGTTGAGACTAACTGAACAAAAAGTGGGAAAACACACGCTGGATTTATTCTTAAACAACGTTCACTCAGAAACTGCTAGTACATTTTACAAATAATTACCAAGAAATGGCAAGTAAAACATTGATTTAAACATAAAATTTTGAAGAAGAAAGAATAAAATCGTCTTTTTTATAAAATATATTCTATACAATGTATGAATAATTTGTGAATAATATCGTTAATATCATAATATCATATAAATAATATCGTTCCTTTTATTCTCTGTTTTGTCGTCGGTCGCTTTAAATGCTGGAGCTTGTTAAAGCAGGATTATTTCTGATTGGCTGTCAATGTTTTATTCATCGTTATTATTATTATTCTGTGCCGTTATAGTTGTGCTGTGGATTTTATATTTAAAATGAATTTACAACATGGTTATGGTTATAATTATGGTCTAGAGACCCACAACATTGGGCTCTATATTCAAAAAACACAATATTTCCTTTCATTGTTTTGCAGATGACATACAAATCTATCTACCGGTAGAACCCAATGACAAACATGCAAGGGAGTCCTTGCTCAACTGTCTGATAGATCTTAAAACATGGTTAAGTCAGAACTTTCTCTGTCTGAATGAAAGAAAGACTGAGGTGGTTGTATTCAGCCGACCTGGAGATTTAAGTGACTGTGTAGATGCTCTTGGTACTTGAGGAACATATAGTCGTCCATTCACCAAGAATTTAGGCGTGATCTTCGATGGTGTTTTTAAATTTGAGAAACAGATTAGTTCAGTTGTAAAAGCTAGCTTCTTTCAGCTGAGAACGTTGGCAAAAGTTAAACCATACTTGCCACGCAAAGATTTTGAAAGAGTAATACACGCACTT
>CM070818.1:1198110-1258110 GCA_036326025.1 Chrosomus eos | reverse complement strand
TCATACACTGAGAGACAGATAGATCAGGGCAGAGCTAATCACCACAAACCAATCAGACACTGAGAGACGGGCAGATCAGGGCGGAGCTTATCACCACAAACCAATCAGACACTGAGAGACGGGCAGATCAGGGCGGAGCTTATCACCAGAAACCAATCAGACACTGAGAGACAGATAGATCAGGGCAGAGCTAATCACCACAAACCAATCAGACACTGAGAGACGGGCAGATCAGGGCGGAGCTTATCACCACAAACCAATCATACACTGAGAGACAAATAGATCAGGGCAGAGCTAATCACCACAAACCAATCAGACACTGAGAGACGGGCAGATCAGGGCGGAGCTTATCACCACAAACCAATCAGACACTGAGAGACGGGCAGATCAGGGCGGAGCTTATAACCAGAAACCAATCAGACACTGAGAGTCGGACAGATCAGGGCGGAGCTTATAACCACAAACCAATCATACACTGAGAGACAGATAGATCAGGGCAGAGCTAATCACCACAAACCAATCAGACACTGAGAGACGGGCAGATCAGGGCGGAGCTTATCACCACAAACCAATCAGACACTGAGAGACGGGCAGATCAGGGCGGAGCTTATCACCAGAAACCAATCAGACACTGAGAGACAGATAGATCAGGGCAGAGCTAATCACCACAAACCAATCAGACACTGAGAGACGGGCAGATCAGGGCGGAGCTTATCACCACAAACCAATCATACACTGAGAGACAGATAGATCAGGGCAGAGCTAATCACCACAAACCAATCAGACACTGAGAGACGGGCAGATCAGGGCGGAGCTTATCACCACAAACCAATCAGACACTGAGAGACGGGCAGATCAGGGCGGAGCTTATAACCAGAAACCAATCAGACACTGAGAGTCGGACAGATCAGGGCGGAGCTTATAACCACAAACCAATCATACACTGAGAGACAGATAGATCAGGGCGGAGCTTATCACCACAAACCAATCATACACTGAGAGACAGACAGATCAGGGTGGAGCTAATCACCACAACCCAATCAGACACTGAGAGATGGACAGATCAGGGCGGAGCTTATCACCACAACTCAATCAGACACTGAGAGACGGACAGATCAGGGCGGAGCTAATCACCACAACCCAATCAGACACTGAGAGGCGGACAGATCAGGGCGGAGCTTATCACCACAAACCAATCATACACTGAGAGACAGACAGATCAGGGCGGAGCTTATCACCACAAACCAATCATACACTGAGAGACAGATAGATCAGTGCGGAGCTTATCACTACAAACCAATCATACACTGAGAGACAGGCAGATCAGGGCGGAGCTTATCACCACAAACCAATCATACACTGAGAGACAGATAGATCAGGGCGGAGCTAATCACCACAACCCAATCAGACACTGAGAGACAGATAGATCAGGGCGGAGCTTATCACCACAAACCAATCATACACTGACAGATCAGGGCGGAGCTTATCACCACAACCCAATCAGACACTGAGAGACGGACAGATCAGGGCGGAGCTTATCACCACAAGCCAATCATACACTGAGAGACAGATAGATCAGGGCGGAGCTAATCACCACAACCCAATCAGACACTGAGAGACAGATAGATCAGGGCGGAGCTTATCACCACAAACCAATCATACACTGAAGACCGACAGATCAGGGCGGAGCTTATCACCACAACCCAATCAGACACTGAGAGACGGACAGATCAGGGCGGAGCTTATCACCACAAACCAATCAGACACTGAGAGACGGGCAGATCAGGGCGGAGCTTATCACCACAAACCAATCATACACTGAGAGACCGACAGATCAGGGCGGAGCTTATCACCACAAACCAATCAGACACTGAGAGACAGATAGATCAGGGCGGAGCTTATCACCACAAACCAATCATACACTGAGAGACCGACAGATCAGGGCGGAGCTTATCACCACAACCCAATCAGACACTGAGAGACGGACAGATCAGGGCGGAGCTTATCACCACAAACCAATCAGACACTGAGAGACAGATAGATCAGGGCGGAGCTTATCACCACAAACCAATCAGACAAACTACAAACTAGCAAAAAATAGTACAGTAACTAATTACATTTACTGCAATAGTTTACACCCCTGGTGTGTGACTGAAATACACAATCTGAAGCTCTCGACCAGGACAAACGCAGGGATTTTCACTGTCGATCTTCCATACGTTTGCTAACCCTTATTCAGTTCTTTCTCCTGAACACACTGATCTCCACTCGACGAGACGCCTGCAACACACACACTAATGAAGAGAGCATCTCTGAAACCTGCCGTGTGTGTTTCCTCACAACACGTGTGTGTTTATCTGCATGTTCCTGACCGATGTCTCAAAGCCATGATCAAAGATACGAGAGCGAGATGAAAATCCACGCCATTATATCACCGTCACGCCCGAGAGCGCAAATAAATAGAGGAGAAGAGGATGGGACATTTCAGTCTTGACTCACTCAAAGACGGCGCTGTCACTCAAACCCAATTACAGAAATAGAAGTAAACATGCAGGAGAGATATTCATATATCATCAGAGATGATCTGGTGTGAAGAACAGAAACAACAGCTGAGAGCCACTTCATCAATGCTGAAGAATTAATAACAATTAATAACTAATGATCTTTGCAACGGATGTGAATTGATCAAAAATAACTTTAGCTGGACAACAACTTTATTCTAGATCTGCTGTAAAGCCTAGACAACTGTAATCTCCTATTATCACTGTGAAGCTGCTGTGAAACAGTCTATAATGGTAAAGCACACACACACACACTCACACACACACACACACACACACACACACACACACACACACACACACACACACACACACACACTCACACTCACACTCACACTCACACTCACACTCACACTCACACACACACACACACACACACACACTTCTTCTTCTTATGCAGTCCATCCATTTCGAAGATGACGTCACTTCTAGAATGCGCTGTTGGGATGTTGAGCCGCTGCTGTCGGCGGTGCCATTGAAGCTGTGCAGCCCAATCCGGGAGCCCAAGTCCTGCCGCAGTCGGCTCATGAGTCTGGGTATGGATATAGCTGTGGCTGTGTGCGTTGGTGTCTGCGCTGATGTAGCTCAGTTCTGTGTTGAGCGTGCTGTAATTCGATCTGTTGAGCCCCAGATCGCATGCAGAACTCCATGCCTGACAGTTGGGAGCTGCTGTTTCCAGGACTCCAGGGTTGAGCTCCTGCTCCTGTCTGCCTCGCTGCCTGCTGTTGTGTGTGAGTGTGTTTGCTCCGAGGCTGTTAGCTCCGTCTAAGCCTCGCATTTCTTTCTGTTTTGAACCATCGTTTACTATCATTTCTAGTTGTTTATACTACTAATTACAGCTTACCTAACATCGCTAGCTTCCGTTATTGTTAGCACAACACGCTAGTATCTCGCTAGCCTGTTAAGGCGCCACCCGTGCGCTCAGTTATTTATTTATTTTTCTCGTGCGCGCCCGCACATCTGAGTTCATAAAAAGCCCAGGTGAGTAAGAATCAGTCAACAAACACGGTGAGTAATGTCTTGTCCTGTTATTGTCACTTGCACATCATGCCATATGTTTACCATAGCCTTCCCCGTCGGCATAGGGTTTATATGTGATAAATGCAAGGAGACAGTCAGGCTGACGGAGAAGATTTCAGAATTAGAGACACGCATCCAAACTTTAATTGAGGATAGTAAGTGTGCTCGAGCTTTAGATACTACTTTGGATGCGCCTAGCATAGTGAACCATTTACATGATTCGGTTCCGGCTGAGTTATTGCCTGTGCAGCCAGGCAGATGGGTGTCGGTGAGAAATCGCTCTAGTCGCGGATCAAAAAACCACTCTTCTGTTCCGGTTACCATAACAAATCGATTTGCCCCTCTCAGTGAAACACCCACTGAGAATGCTGTTGATTGTGCCCTGGTAATTGGCGATTCTATTACACGGAACGTGAAAATAGAGACACCAGCCACCATAGTCACATGTTTGCCGGGAGCCAGAGCGCCTGACATCAAATCAAATTTAAAAGTGCTGGCTAATGCTAATCGTAAATTCTCTAAGATTGTTATTCACGTCGGCACTAATGATGTTCGACTTCGCCAGTCGGAGATCACCAAAATTAATATTAAAGAGGTGTTTGAACTCGCAAGTACGATGTCAGGCACTGTAATCTGCTCTGGCCCCCTTCCTGTTCGAAGGAGTGATGAGATAGTTAGTAGATTGTGTTCACTCAATGGCTGGTTGTCTAATTGGTGTCCGCAACATAATATAGAATTCATAGACAATTGGAAAAGTTTTTGGGGCAAGCCTGACCTGTTGAAAAGAGATGGTATTCATCCCACCTGGGATGGTGCTGCTCTTCTCTCTAGTAATTTGGCTCATAGTCTTAGAGATAAAACATGACAATCTGGGGCTCAGGTCAGGAAGCAGACAAACTGGCTAAACCGACCGTCTGCTAGCGGCCTCACGTCACCAAGGTCAGATAAATCTCATCACATAGAGACTCTTTCACCTAGATATCATCATATAGAGACTGTGTCTGTTCCCCGAATTTGGAAATCCAAAAAACTGCCAAACCTTTCTAAGGTTAAAAATCTAATTGATGTTCAACAAATAAAAAACAGATATAATACAGATGAGCAAACGATAAAGCTTGGGTTGCTGAATATTCGATCCCTTAATTCAAAATCGCTCATAGTTAATGATAAGATTAAAGACTATAACCTAGATGTGCTGTGTTTGACAGAAACCTGGCTAAAACCAAACGATTACATTACTTTAAATGAGTCCACTCCGCAAGATTATTGTTATAAACATGAGCCTCGTCTGAAAGGCAAAGGGGAAGTTGTTGCTGTAATTTATAGTAATATTCTGAAAACCACTAAGAAATCTAGTTTTAAATATACTTCTTTTGAAGTGTTGGTGCTTAATGTAAAAATTTATAGTGTAAACAATAAATCACGTTTGAGAATTCTGCTGGCTACTGTATACAGGCCACCAGGGCACCATAAAGATTTTATCAAAGAATTTGCTGACTTTCTATCAGAATTAGTATTGGCTGCAGATAAAGTCCTAATTGTTGGTGATTTTAATATACATGTAGATAATGAAAAAGATGCATTGGGATTGGCATTTAAAGACATTATAAACTCAATTGGAGTGAGACAACACGTGTCAGGACCTACTCATTGTCGTAATCATACTCTTGATCTAATATTATCACATGGAATAGATGTTGATGGCGTTGAAATTCTGCAGCAGAGCGACGACATCTCCGATCACTATCTAGTCTCGTGTAAATTACATTTAGCCAAGGCTGCAAAGCCGACTCCGTGTTATAAATATGTTAGACCTATCACTTCTGCCACTAAAGATTGCTTTATCAATAATCTTCCAAATCAGTTTCATAATCTCAGCATCCCAGATAGCTTAGAAGAACTTGATATTGCAACAGAAACTTTTAACTCTCTCTTTTCCAGCACTTTAGACACAGTTGCTCCGCTGCGCTTAAAGAAGATCAAAGAAAATAGTCCAACGCCGTGGTACAATGAGCACACCCGGGCCCTTAAGAGAGCAGCCAGAAAAATGGAGCGAAACTGGAAGAAAACAAAACTAGAGGTTTTTCGGATTTCATGGAAGGAGAGCTCGATTGCTTACAGAGAGGCCTTAAAAGATGCTAGAACTAATTATTTTTCAACCCTATTAGAAGAAAATAAACATAATCCTAGGTATTTATTTGAACAAGTGACTAAACTAACGAAAAAGAAAGCTTCAAGCCCAGAAGTTTATAAGAAACACAGCAGTAATGACTTTATGAACTTCTTCACTTATAAGATTGATAATATCAGGGACAAAATTATAACTATGCAACCGTCTACTACAGTATCGCATCAGGGAGTATATTGTAGTCTCTGTGAGGAACATTTTGATTCATTTGTTGCTATAGGAGAGGAAGAATTTTGCAAAATTGTTAATTCATCTAAATCGACAACTTGTATGCTAGACCCTATACCGACTAAGCTACTGAAAGAGATGCTTCCAGAGGTCATAGATCCTCTTCTAGATATCTGTAATTCATCTTTGTCATTAGGATACGTACCAAAAACCTTTAAGTTGGCTATGATTAAACCGCTTGTTAAAAAACCGCAACTTGATCCTACAGAATTAGTCAATTACAGGCCGATCTCGAATCTGCCTTTTCTGTCAAAGATACTAGAAAAAGCAGTATCCTCACAACTGTGTTCCTTTTTAGAAAGAAATAATATCTGCGAGGATTTTCAGTCCGGATTTAGACCGTACCATAGTACTGAGACTGCTCTCATTAAAGTCACAAATGATTTGCTCCTATCATCCGATCGTGGTTGTATCTCTCTATTAGTGTTACTTGATCTTAGTGCTGCATTTGATACTATCGACCACAACATTCTTTTAAATAGACTAGAAAACTATGTTGGCATTAGCGGAATTGCACTAGCATGGTTTAAATCATACTTATCTGACCGATATCAGTTTGTAGCAGTAAATGAAGAGATGTCTTATCGATCACAAGTTCAGTATGGCGTACCACAAGGCTCAGTACTAGGACCGCTGCTCTTCACTCTGTACATGCTACCATTAGGAGATATAATTAGGAAATATGGAATTAGCTTTCACTGTTATGCTGATGATACTCAGCTGTATATTTCTTCAAAACCTAACGAAACTTATCAATTCACAAAATTAACGGAATGCATAGCTGATATAAAAAATTGGATGACCAGTAATTTCCTATTACTAAATTCTGAAAAAACAGAGATTCTAATCATTGGACAAAAAACTTCCTCACCTAATAACCTAGAATACTGTCTAACACTTGATGGCTGCTCTGTTAAGTCTTCGACGTTAGTTAGGAACCTGGGTGTGCTCTTTGATACTAATCTTTCATTTGAAAGTCACGTGTCTAGTATCTGTAAAACCGCATTTTTCCATCTTAAAAATATATCTAAATTACGTCATATGCTCTCACTGACAAATGCGGAACAATTAGTTCATGCGTTCATGACCTCAAGGCTAGATTATTGTAATGCTCTACTGGGTGGTTGCCCTGCACGCTTATTAAACAAACTACAGCTAGTTCAAAATGCAGCCGCTAGAGTTCTTACCAGAACCAGGAAGTATGACCATATTAGCCCGGTTCTGTCAACACTGCATTGGCTGCCTATTAAACATCGTATAAATTTTAAAATATTGCTGATTACTTACAAAGCACTAAATGGTTTAGCTCCCCAGTACTTGAGCGAGCTCTTAACGCATTATAGTCCTTCACGTCTATTGCGATCTCAAAATTCTGGCCAGTTGATAATACCTAGAATATCAAAATCGACTGCTGGCGGTAGATCCTTTTCCTATTTAGCACCAAAACTTTGGAACAATCTTCCTAACACGGTCCGGGAAGCAGATACAGTCTGTCAGTTTAAATCTAGACTAAAAACACATCTCTTTGGCTTAGCATACACATAACACATTATAGATTTCTATAATTCAATGTTAGGCTGCATAGATTAGATCAGCCGGAACCGGGAACACTTCCCATAATTCCTGATGTACTTTGTACATCATAAGAAGGATGGCGTCTACGCTAATATTAGTCTCTCTGTTTATCCCGAGGTTTACCGCAGACCGCCGGATCCAGGGCATATCCAGATCTGATGAAGGACCATCACATGGACACGTCGACACGCATTATCAGGGCTGTGAAGGTCCATGGACACCTCACCACTCATCTCCTCACCGGCCGGATGACCCAACCCAACCAGATGAACTGGATAATATCGTGAAAGTTCTGATCCCATCTGACTCCTGACATTATACTGCCTAACTCATAATCATACACTGTTCATTCGTTGGCCAAAGGAGGACTGGCCCCCCGACTGAGCCTGGGTTCTCCCAAGGTTTTTTTCTCCATTCTGTCACCTGATGGAGTTTTGGTTCCTTGCCACTGTTGCCTTCGCCTTTTGGCTTGCTTAGTTGGGGACATTTAATTTTCAATTGAACAATACTATTACAACATTGTTTTCCTGTTATCTCTGTAAAGCTGCTTTGAAACAATTTGTATTGTAAAAAGCGCTATATAAATAAAGGTGACTTGACTTGACTTGACTTGATGCCACAGCTTTTAAGGGTCTCCTTGAGGTGATCTTTGTAGCGCCGCTTCTGACCCCCAGGTCTCCTGTCGGCTGCATATATCTGGCCATAGAGGACCTGCTGGGGTAGGCGGATATGCCTGTTTGTAGGGAGTCCTGCTTCTCCGCCAAACAGCAGGGTGGAAATGCAGACTGCCCGGTAGACGGCCGCTATGGTGAAGGTACGGAGATCTTTATTAACAAAGACTCGAGATCGAAGTCTGCCAAAGGCAGAGGAGGCGAGATTAATGCGTGCCTGGATCTCGTTGTCTATGAGGCCGGTGGGTGTTAGAATCCTTCTAAGGTAGCAGAAGTGCTGAACAACCTTTACTGGTGTGCTGAGCAACCTTTACTGGTGTGCTGAACAACCTTTACTGGTGTGATGAACAACCTTTACTGGTGTGCTGAACAACCTTTACTGGTGTGATGAACAACATTTACTGGTGTGCTGAACAACCTTTACTGGTGTGCTGAACAACATTTACTGGTGTGCTGAACAACCTTTACTGGTGTAATGAACAACATTTACTGGTGTGCTGAGCAACCTTTACTGGTGTGCTGAACAACCTTTACTGGTGTGCTGAGCAACCTTTACTGGTGTGCTGAACAACCTTTACTGGTGTGCCATGGATGTAGATTTCAGGGGGTGTGGGGAACCGTGGTCTGTGCAATGATCTATGTCTTTTGGATGTTGGCTTGTAGGCCACAAGCTTGATAGACTGCACAACATCCAGTGTGTGCTGCATTGCGGTAGGGCTGTGGGCTAGGACACAGTCATCGGTGTATTGCAGTTCATGAATTGTGAGGGCGGTGGTCTTGGTGATGGCTTGCAGGCGGCGGAGGTTAAAGAGGATCCCGTCCAGAGGAAACTGTAGGCCCTCGTCGGGGCTGAGGGAGTTGCGGGAGAGGAGTGTTGAAGATCACTGGAGCCAGTACACACCCCTGTTTCACTCAAGACAAAGATCATGTCGGAGGCTGACCGATCCTTCCGGAAGCCGCACTGTGACTCAGGAAAGATCCTTTCTGTGATGCTCTTGGTAAGAAGGGACAGCGTGACCCTCGTTAATACTTTCCCTGCCACAGAGAGCAGGGGTAGGCCACAACTGTTTCCACAGATCAATTTGTAACCCTTTTTCTTGTGGATGGTAACAATGTGCGAGAGTCTTTCCAGGCTTGTGGAACAGTTTTTTGTGCCCATATAATCTGGATGAGTTGGTGGAGGGTTTTGGTGAGCAGATACACACATTTCTTTAGAGCTTCTGCAGGGATTCCATCAGGACCAGCAGACTTACTGTCCTTGAGGCTTCGTGAGACTTCTGAGAGCCGGGCGGGTCATCAAGCTCATGCACAGGTGGAGCACTGTGAGCGCTGAGGGACAGTGGGGTCAGTCGGATTATTTTGATTCCGGAGGGTGTTAAAGTGTTCAGCCCAACGTTTGAGAGAGAGAGAGAGAGAGAGAGAGAGAGAGAGAGAGAGAGAGAAAAGAGAGAGAGAGAGAGAGAGAGAGAGAGAGAGAGAGAGAGAGAGAGAGAGAGACTTTTGACTTTTACAACTCTTTATTAAAACATGTACTAAAACACTAAAAAACAATGTATTTCGCTCCTATAAACATACTGCTATCTGCACATACGAAGGGGGAAAAATTATAGAATTGAAAGAAATAATATATAAATTAAGAAAAATAAAATTAAAAATGACCATTAAACATCACCAATTAAACACTATAGTTTCATCTTCACATATTGACAATAAAGCACCATTCACACACCATTTAGTGTGTGATCAAATATGAAATTCATCAAATTCAAATATGTTTTTTGTGATTTGATAGAATTTGTGTTCCAGTCTGATTCTTGATTCAACCAAGGCAGTAAACATTTTCAGCGCGCTCATATTTCTCCCCTCAGCAGCCATTCTGCAGGTCTTCCAAATAGCTAGTTTAGCTTGTCCGACTGTAAAATTGGCCAAGTTACACTGTTCTCTGTGCGTTTTAGAATACTTACATCCATAAACAAAGAATGTCTTGTTAAAACAAAAACCTAGGCCTCCAAGTATTCTTTCCAATAAAGTAAACAGTGATACTAGCCTAGGACATTCAACAAAAACATGGAACACAGTCTCTGGTTTAGTACAAAAATTGCAAAAAGATAAAACATCCATATTAAACTTAGAAACAAAACTATTTGTAGGTAACACACAGTGCAATATTCTCCACTGCAAATCCCCAGATCGTTTTGGAAGGGGACCTTTATACAACAGTCTCCAAGAGGGAGCAAGATCCTCAGAGTCCATAAGATATTCTCTCCATTTTGTATCACATCTCTGATTAATATTCCCAAAATAATCAGTCTTTACACATATCTGATAAAACTCTCTTTTTCCAACAGCTTGAAAATCAAGCTCCTGCAGCCCCTTAAATTTCAATAACTTCCCCTCTTGGTCATCCTCTGTACAAATCCTTGGAGACACAAGTAGCTTAGGGAAAGAGCATTGCATTGAATCACCAGACATGAAACAATTGACAAAATTGAGGAACTGGGAGGGAAAATCAGCTTTCAAACTGTTTATGAAATGTTCCACCACCCTCACAGACCTGAATCCCACCTGTTCACAAATTTCGGCCGCTGATCTCCATTTTCTGGAAGCAATATCAATCAGATGTGCAACTGTGGTCAAACCCTTATCAATAAATGTTTTAGCAATAATATTAAACATGCAAACATTGCCACCAAAAAAAGAGGTTATAAAACAGTGGCTCATTCAGGCCAAAATGGTCATTTTCTCGTCCAACTTCCTTAAAAACAGTCCAGGAATTTAAAACTGACGAATAGAATCTTACATCAGATAGGCCTGTAAAATTTCTGCTATACAAAGACATCAAAAACAATTGTTTGTCAAGGGAAAAGTTGCCAAAAGTTCTGAGCAAAGCCAGGCCAAATGACACCCATGATGTTGTATGCCCTTTAGAATAAAGCAAAGTCTGAGCAACTTTTAGCCTCATAGCTTTAACTTTGGCGGTCACATCAATTAACCCTTGACCTCCTTCAGTAACTGGCAAGTAAAGAACTGCAGAGGGAAGCCAATGATGACCATCCCAAAAAAAATCTACAAAAATCTTCTGCAAACGTTGCAAAAGAAATTTTGGTGGATCAAGTACATTCAAACGATGCCACAACATAGATGCAGCTAAGTTATTAATTATAAGTACTCTGCCTCTATATGACAAATTAGGGAGAATCCACCGCCACCTTTGTAGACGGCCAGACACTTTATCAAATATACCTTCCCAATTATTCTCCATATATTGATCTAGCCCCATAAAAACCCCAAGCACTTTAAACCCTTCCAAGCTCCAAGAGCAGAGCTGAGGAAGTACTGGAGGGCCTCCATTCTCCCATTTGCCCAGCAAAAAGGATACACTCTTCTGCCAATTTATTTTGGAGGAAGATGCTCTCTGATAGATATCCAGAGATGCTACCAAATTCTTAACATCTTCATCTGACCTTATTACCACTGTAACATCATCAGCATATGCACTGAATCTAGCCGTTACCAAATCTGTACTATAAGGACACACTGTAGAAATCCCACTTAACTGACGTCTCAGAACTGCCAAGAGTGGTTCAATGACAATAGCATATAAAATACCTGAAAGGCCGCACCCTTGTCGTATACCTCTGGCCACTAAAAATGGTCTTAAAAGGGTTTTACTTTTAGTATGCTATATACATCTGTGTACAGCAGCTTAACATAAGAAGTAAATGATGAACCAAAACCGAAGGCGTTGAAACATTTAAAAAGAAAGCCATGATCAACTCGATCAAAGGCTTTCCTTTGGTCCAAAGAAACCAAACCTACATCAAGTTTATGCACTTTAGCAAAGGAAATCAAGTCTCGAACCAAAAAAAGATTATCAAAAATAGATCGATTCGGAATACAATAAGCCTGATCACTGAAGATATACAAAGTTTGAGTCTATTAGTCAAAGATTTGGAAAATATTTTGTAGTCAACTCCAAGCAATGACACAGGGCGCCAATTTTTAATATCTCCAAGATCACCCTTCTTGGGTAGTAGAGTTATCACAGCCCTCCGAAGGCTCAGAGGTAATGTGCCTCTTTCCAGACACTCCAAGAAGACAGAAAACAAGTCTTTTCCAATCACAGACCAAAACTGTTTGTAAAATTCAGCATTCAACCCATCCAATCCTGGAACTTTGCCCAAAGAGAGTTCCTGAACAGCTACAGTCATTTCTTCAAAAGTCAAAGGTTGATCGAGTCTAGATTTCTCCTCTTCCGCAAGTTGAGGTAAATCTTGAAGAAGAATGTCAGCCATTTCATCCTCACAGGGTTCAGCCTTGTAAAGATCTTCATAAAAAGATAAAGCATGTGACATGATTCCACGGTCATCAGTCACTTTTTCTCCCCCTGGAAGTTTCAGATGACATAAAATCTTCTTATTTAATGTCTTCTTCTCCAGACTAAAAAAGGATGATGTCGAAGCGTCCATATTATTAAAGGTGGTAAACCTTGCTCGTACAAGTGTCTCTTGGGCCCTTTCTTCTAAAAGATTCCGTAAGAGAAAAGTATTCCGTTCAAGGATTTCAGCAGTGTCCACACCATCCGCTTTATCATCAGTGTAAAGGATGTCTTGTTCAAGCTGCTTCAATGTACTTTCCAGAATGCTCTTATTATAGGCAATATAGTTTTGGCAAAAAAGTTTAATTTGTGTTTTGCCAATATCCCACCATTGACTTAGGGACTTATATAGCATTTTACTCTCTCTCTCCATGTCTCCCAAAAAAAGGTGAAAGAGTGCACAAAGTTGTGTTCTTGCAACAGTCTACTATTAAACTTCCAAAGTGAGTGCTTAAAAGTGCTCTGTGCAGTAGAAACTTCAACAGAGATGTACTGGTGATCTGACAAGGCAGTGGGCATAATACAACTCTTAAAAAACCTACCCCTAACACTTTTCTGTACATAGATCCTATCAAGTCTAGCTCCAGATATCATATTAGAATTTACTTTCAACCATGTATATTGTTTGGTCTGAGGAAAAGCTTCTCTCCAAACATCTACAAGGCAATGATAAGTTATCACAGTTTTAAGTTCTTCTGATGACTGTTTATGTGGTTCTTCATGGTTCCTATCTAAGGTGTGATTTATGGTACAATTAAAATCTCCAGCCAGAACAACCATTCTATCTTGCAGAACATCACTTAATGCAGTCTTCAATTTCTTAAAAAAGAGAGTTCGCTCTGAACCAATTTTTGGAGCATACACATTAAATAGCGAAAAATTTTGTCCATGAACCGTCACATCAACACGCAACATTCGACCAGGAATCAATTCAAAAACACTCACAGGATGCTCCTTATATTCTGGCCCAAAGAGAATTGCAACCCCTGCGCTAACACTAGAACCGTGGCTTAGAATAGCCTGTCCCTTCCATTCACTCTGCCATTGTACTTGATTATTTGAATCTGTATGAGTTTCTTGAAGGAAAACTATACTAGCCCTCTTTATCGTAAAATAGTCAAAAAGACTAAACCTTTTAACAGCATCACGACACCCATTAACATTTAAAGTGCCAAATCCAAAGGATGCCATAAAGAGAAAGAAGAAAAGATACCTGCAATATTGTATGCTAGCCATGTCACTTTTTGCCTGGTAGATGCAGTATACTTCTTACATTACAAAGGATCTTCTTAAGGCGGTACCGTTTTGGTCTATCGAGCTCATCAAATGTTGCTTTCCGCACAGCTACAGTACAAGATACCAAGAAAAGTTTCAAATCCGGAAAGTACGACTCAATACTGGGCTTACGAAGTCCCTTAGTATTGTCAAGGAAGGCATTTATCTGCTGTAATGAATAAAGTTTAGTCCTACCTTCAGAAGTATTCTCCAAGTCCATCGTATCATTCCCATCATATAGTTCCACTTCTTGCGAGACATTATCTCCCTGACTCTGATCAATCGATTCATCAGTACTTATAATATCGCTTAGCGTCACGTCGGGTTGTATTTGTTGTTCATCCCCGCGTGATTCGGCCTCATGCACATCTTTTGCATGTACCTGATCCAGACTCAAATCTGGTTGTGTGACAACGGGTATGACATCAGCTATCTGGGCAACCTCAGCTACCACCACGAAACTATTGCTGGAATTACCAGACAGGGATCTTTCCCCATTCTCCTCAAGCGAGCCACTCGGCGGCGGCGCTGACTCCGCGTCCGCGACGGCTTGAGGAAGTAACGGCGCAGCGTCCGCAACGTCAGGAACTCGCGCCCCACCACCATCAACCATATTATCAGCCAAAACTTCATTAACAGCATTATTCCTATTACGATTCGGGCAAGTCTGTCGAACGTGTCCGAATTCGCCACAAATGAAGCATTTCATAGACTCAGAACTTACAAAAATAGTGTAATCCTTCCCTTCGATGGTTAGTTTCGCCGACAAGTTCAAAGGATCGCTCTGAGAATTCAAAATCATGAAAACCTGGCGCCGAAAAGACATTACATGCCTAAGTTGGGGGTTTTTGCATTCAAGCGTGATCATCTTAATGGGACTCACTAGTTTACCATATCGCAATAGTATTTCCTCTAGCTTCTCATTTTTGACGAAAGGAGGTACGTTTGACAAGACAATCTTTTTTGATGGGCTCGACAGAGGCAAAACAGGCACAAACATTTCGTTTATTGTTAATCCGCTCTCTATTAAGTCATTAACCATCTGGCTTTGACTCAAAAAAATAACTATCGCCTTATTCATGAGAGAGGCAGACCTGATATTTACGCCGCCGACTTCAGCACTCTCGGCCACCAAACAATCCTCTACTGACACAGACGCATCAGGCATACATTTGCAACCATGTCTGATCGTCAGTTGCAATAAATCACCCGCATTGGTCCCCATTTTCCCCACTCGCTGACCGAAGTCAGCAAAAATAATTCTACCACTTAATAAAAAGGAAATAGAAAAAAGAAAACAAAGAAAAAAAAAGAAACTCCAGCTCAACAACACCTCTCAACCACGCCAACCTCCGTTCACTCGCTCCCGGCATGCAACACACACAGAGAGAGAGAGAGAGAGAGAGAGAGAGAGAGAGAGAGAGAGAGAGAGAGAGAGAGAGAGAGAGAGAGAGAGAGAGAGAGAGGGAGAGAGAGAGGAGAGAGAGAGAGAGAGAGGAGAGAGAGGGAGAGAGGGAGAGAGGGAGAGAGAGAGAGAGAGAGAGAGAGAGAGAGAGAGAGAGAGAGGAGAGAGGGAGAGAGAGGGAGAGAGAGAGAGAGGGAGAGAGAGAGAGAGAGAGCACAGATCTTAAGTCTCCTCTATAAGCCTTAATCTAGTCACAGTGAATTATACATGACCAGAACACGGTATTAAAACACAGACAATCATCACTTACAACATCAATAATGCAGAGGATACAAGAACGTACTGAGTCAGAGAGACATCATCAGCATCTCTCACACACACACACACACACACACACACACACACACACACACACGTTTGTTTTTGTGACTTATGAGGACATTCCATAGGCGTAATGGTTTTTATACTGGACAAACTATATATTCTATCCCCCTACACTGCCCTATGCCTAAACCTACCCCTTACAGGAGACATGCTGGATTTTAACATTTAAAAAAAAAACATTGTTTTTTTATGTTTTTTAAGCTGTTTGAAATATGAGGACGTATGCAATGTCCTCATATTTCACGTGTAAGTTGTAATACCAGTGTAATACCTAGTAATGGGCGATATAAACGATATGCGATATAAACGATATAAAATTGGTCTACGATAGAGATTTTAATTCTATTGCACGTTGCATGTTGACGCAATTTTCCCGCAAAAATTTAGAGCCACGAGCTGCAACCGGCAGCAACGCATCGTCATATTCGTCATCTTGAGTAAACATGCATCTGAAAGCGAAACGGAGGACCTGGTGAAAAAGACCGGTGCAACATCCATATTTGGATTAGGTTCGGATTTAAGCCGTCCGATGAACAGCAGCAAACTATACTCTGTAGGGGCAACAGTTCTGGCTAACACCTGTTTCACACATACTCCGTTTGCAGTTCATATGACATATGCGGTGTGCATTTTTTCCGTACCCATGTTAACAGGCCTGCACGCGGATGCGGTGCGGCAATGCGTTGAGATCGTTTCAGCACAGAGTCTGTGCTGCACGTGCTGAATTAAAGTGACAGCGCATGGCTCGTGGTCAAAATGAACACGAATTGATATGAAAATATAGTAATCTCTCCTTAAATGCATTTATACTACTATTTTTCAATCATTTTCTTTTTAACTTTAAGCTCGGGGTAATAAGCAAGGAAAACTACACAGTTAAGTTACCTCAACAACGCGACAATAATGGATGTTTGTCTCTTGTGGAGGTGGAAAAACAAGTTCTTTGTGACCGCAATATTTCTTGTAAAAAAGATTTAAATGCAAAAGAAAAGGTATGGTAAGCTTTTTTTGTCAATTGTGTATGCTTTAATTCAAAATGTTTGCAATTTTAACATAAATGTAGTAAATGTAGTTGCTTTTTAAGCTTTTTCTTTGTTAAAGTCTCTGTGTCACGGATGATACAGGAGACAGACAGGTGGTAAGTGAAATGGTGTTTATTAAACTGAACAGGCAGAAGCAGACAGAGTTATGGTGTGTATTCCAACAGATGATAATAGGATGAACTTAGCCAATGGATAATGAGAGTCTCTCTTTCCGATGCAGATGGATAGTTGCTGGAGAGGGTTGCAGTAGGACGGCTGGGAACTGAAGATGGCAGACGATGAAGAAAGATAATCCAATAGGGTCAGGTGAGTAGCAGGTAAGTAGCGGGTAAGTCTCTGGTTGAGCATAGGTGAGTCTGTGTGTCAGGTATTGACGAGATCAGACAGTGACTGCAGGGAGAGTGAGTGTTATATAGTCCGTGCTGATGATGAGATGACGTGATGGAGATCAGGTGTGGTGATGAGGGAATCGAGTGCAGGTGAGGATCCTGGGGAATGCTGGGAAATGTAGTGAATGTAGATGATGAAGGTAAACGTGAATGTGACATTACACCCCCCTCCGGAAAGCGCGACCTCGCGCTGCAGAGGAGTCAAGGCGGAGCAGATGAGAGAGGACGTGTCCAGGGCGGAGCTGTGGGACCCTCGGGCGTCCATGGCGGTGAGACCCCTTCGGGTGGCCATGGCGGTGAAGACCCTTTAGAAGTTTCAAAGATCCCCAACTGAGCCGAATGGACCCAGAGCCGAGGTGACACCACAGGTCTGGAGGGCCAAGGCAGATCTGCAGGCTCATGGGACCGAAACGGAGAAGGGGCTCTGGAAGCCCGTGGCGTAACCAGTGCGAGGGAGGACAACTGAGGAGCAGGAGGGAAGATGGAACCCGGTGGAGCAGAAGGGATGCAGGGCAGAGGCACAGCCGGCAGCACGGAGTCCCGAGGTGGAACCAGGGTGACGGCTGACCAATGTGAGGAAGGAAGGAGGAGTGAGCCTGACAAGGGCTGACAAGACCCGGCGGAGGTGAGGGCACAATGAGCCGCAGAGAGGCTGTAGGGTCGGAGGACCAAGGTGGAGTCAGAGGTTCAGGGTATTGAGGCAAGGACAGGGGATCCACTGACCAGGGCGATGCTGAGGCCTGGAGACCCAGAGGCGGCTCCACAGCGATACTGGG
Source organism: Chrosomus eos (assembly GCA_036326025.1). Lineage (NCBI taxonomy): Eukaryota > Metazoa > Chordata > Actinopteri > Cypriniformes > Leuciscidae > Chrosomus > Chrosomus eos. Next base: position 1,240,217 of record CM070818.1, on the reverse strand, counting down.
GGGTAGCTGTGGATGGGCAGCAGGGTCGACAGGGCTCAGTAGAGGCGAGGCAGTAGAGCATGAAGACATCAATAGCGGAGGTGGGAGAGGGAGGCAGGGTGGGAATATAGTTTCTGGCTGGACGGCGGTCTCAGGCTGGACGGCGGTCTCTGGCTGGACGGCGGTCTCTGGCTGGACGGCGGTCTCTGGCTGGACGGCGGTCTCTGGCTGGACGGCGGTCTCTGGCGGGCAGGCAACGGGCTCAGGCTCTGGCGCTGGGTCAACGGGCTCTGGCTCTGGCGCTGGGTCAACGGGCTCTGGCTCTGGCGCTGGGTCAACGGGCTCTGGCTCTGGCGCTGGGTCAACGGGCTCTGGCTCTGGCGCTGGGTCAACGGGCTCTGGCTCTGGCGCTGGGTCAACGGGCTCTGGCTCTGGCGCTGGGTCAACGGGCTCTGGCTCTGGCGCTGGGTCAACGGGCTCTGGCTCTGGCGCTGGGTCAACGGGCTCTGGCTCTGGCGCTGGGTCAACGGGCTCTGGCTCTGGCGCTGGGTCAACGGGCTCTGGCTCTGGCGCTGGGTCAACGGGCTCTGGCTCTGGCGCTGGGTCAACGGGCTCTGGCTCTGGCGCTGGGTCAACGGGCTCTGGCTCTGGCGCTGGGTCAACGGGCTCTGGCTCTGGCGCTGGGTCAACGGGCTCTGGCTCTGGCGCTGGGTCAACGGGCTCTGGCTCTGGCGCTGGGTCAACGGGCTCTGGCTCTGGGTTAATAGGCTCTGGCTCAGTGAAAAAGTCTATTAGGTCAATGCTGGCAGAGGCCAGCGGTGGGGGCTCTGTGCTGGATGGGACCAGCGGTGAAGGTTCAAATGGGCTGGACGGGACCAGCGGCGAAGGCTCTGTGCTGGATGGGACCAGCGGCGAAGGTTCAAATGGGCTGGACGGGACCAGCGGCGAAGGCTCTGTGCTGGATGGGACCAGCGGCGAAGGTTCTGTGCTGGATGGGACCAGCGGCGAAGGCTCTGTGCTGGATGGGACCAGCGGCGAAGTGGGCTTGGTGCTGGTAGGTTGTGTCCCGGGTCGGGAACCGACACTCTCCAGACACCGGATCACGGTCTCCCTCCAGCTGAGTCCGGTGGTGTCTGGAAGGTCGATCCGGTGGTGTAATCTGGCCCCGAGCCAGAATAAGGTACACAACCGCTCGTCAGCCACATTACTGACGAGTGCGATGCGAATAAAGCCTTCAACAAATGAATACCAATTTTGGCTCTCCTGAGCCAGGACGATAATTTTTACCCCATCGTCCATCTTGGGGCGGTCTGATCTTCTGTCACGGATGATACAGGAGACAGACAGGTGGTAAGTGAAATGGTGTTTATTAAACTGAACAGGCAGAAGCAGACAGAGTTATGGTGTGTATTCCAACAGATGATAATAGGATGAACTTAGCCAATGGATAATGAGAGTCTCTCTTTCCGATGCAGATGGATAGTTGCTGGAGAGGGTTGCAGTAGGACGGCTGGGAACTGAAGATGGCAGACGATGAAGAAAGATAATCCAATAGGGTCAGGTGAGTAGCAGGTAAGTAGCGGGTAAGTCTCTGGTTGAGCATAGGTGAGTCTGTGTGTCAGGTATTGACGAGATCAGACAGTGACTGCAGGGAGAGTGAGTGTTATATAGTCCGTGCTGATGATGAGATGACGTGATGGAGATCAGGTGTGGTGATGAGGGAATCGAGTGCAGGTGAGGATCCTGGGGAATGCTGGGAAATGTAGTGAATGTAGATGATGAAGGTAAACGTGAATGTGACACTCTGCAGCTAGTGTACTTGGATTTTATTAATCTGCAACATTATGTTGTATAATTAAAGTTTTGCATAATAAATGTTCTCAAAACTACATGCGTTTCTTTTAAAACAAATAGCCTACATAGCAGTTTGACTTTCCTTATGGTCTATCTAACCTGTTCTGAAATTGTTCTATTATAATTTATATATCGCGATATATATCGTTATCGCAAGAGGCTGCAATGTATATCGCAATATGGATTTTAGGCCATATCGCCCATCCCTAGTAATACCCATGTCATTATACACATTTGTGTCCTCATATATCACAAAAACAAGCACACACACACACACACACACACACACACACACGGACACACACACACACAACACACACACACACACACACACACGTTTGTTTTTGTGACTTATGAGGACATTCCATAGGCGTAATGGTTTTTATACTGGACAAACTATATATTCTATCCCCCTACACTGCCCCTATGCCTAAACCTACCCCTTACAGGAGACATGCTGGATTTTAACATTTAAAAAAAAAACATTGTTTTTTTATGTTTTTTAAGCTGTTTGAAATATGAGGACGTATGCAATGTCCTCATATTTCACGTGTAAGTTGTAATACCAGTGTAATACCTAGTAATGGGCGATATAAACGATATGCGATATAAACGATATAAAATTGGTCTACGATAGAGATTTTAATTCTATTGCACGTTGCATGTTGACGCAATTTTCCCGCAAAAATTTAGAGCCACGAGCTGCAACCGGCAGCAACGCATCGTCATATTCGTCATCTTGAGTAAACATGCATCTGAAAGCGAAACGGAGGACCTGGTGAAAAAGACCGGTGCAACATCCATATTTGGATTAGGTTCGGATTTAAGCCGTCCGATGAACAGCAGCAAACTATACTCTGTAGGGGCAACAGTTCTGGCTAACACCTGTTTCACACATACTCCGTTTGCAGTTCATATGACATATGCGGTGTGCATTTTTTCCGTACCCATGTTAACAGGCCTGCACGCGGATGCGGTGCGGCAATGCGTTGAGATCGTTTCAGCACAGAGTCTGTGCTGCACGTGCTGAATTAAAGTGACAGCGCATGGCTCGTGGTCAAAATGAACACGAATTGATATGAAAATATAGTAATCTCTCCTTAAATGCATTTATACTACTATTTTTCAATCATTTTCTTTTTAACTTTAAGCTCGGGGTAATAAGCAAGGAAAACTACACAGTTAAGTTACCTCAACAACGCGACAATAATGGATGTTTGTCTCTTGTGGAGGTGGAAAAACAAGTTCTTTGTGACCGCAATATTTCTTGTAAAAAAGATTTAAATGCAAAAGAAAAGGTATGGTAAGCTTTTTTTGTCAATTGTGTATGCTTTAATTCAAAATGTTTGCAATTTTAACATAAATGTAGTAAATGTAGTTGCTTTTTAAGCTTTTTCTTTGTTAAAGTCTCTGTGTCACGGATGATACAGGAGACAGACAGGTGGTAAGTGAAATGGTGTTTATTAAACTGAACAGGCAGAAGCAGACAGAGTTATGGTGTGTATTCCAACAGATGATAATAGGATGAACTTAGCCAATGGATAATGAGAGTCTCTCTTTCCGATGCAGATGGATAGTTGCTGGAGAGGGTTGCAGTAGGACGGCTGGGAACTGAAGATGGCAGACGATGAAGAAAGATAATCCAATAGGGTCAGGTGAGTAGCAGGTAAGTAGCGGGTAAGTCTCTGGTTGAGCATAGGTGAGTCTGTGTGTCAGGTATTGACGAGATCAGACAGTGACTGCAGGGAGAGTGAGTGTTATATAGTCCGTGCTGATGATGAGATGACGTGATGGAGATCAGGTGTGGTGATGAGGGAATCGAGTGCAGGTGAGGATCCTGGGGAATGCTGGGAAATGTAGTGAATGTAGATGATGAAGGTAAACGTGAATGTGACATTACACCCCCCTCCGGAAAGCGCGACCTCGCGCTGCAGAGGAGTCAAGGCGGAGCAGATGAGAGAGGACGTGTCCAGGGCGGAGCTGTGGGACCCTCGGGCGTCCATGGCGGTGAGACCCCTTCGGGTGGCCATGGCGGTGAAGACCCTTTAGAAGTTTCAAAGATCCCCAACTGAGCCGAATGGACCCAGAGCCGAGGTGACACCACAGGTCTGGAGGGCCAAGGCAGATCTGCAGGCTCATGGGACCGAAACGGAGAAGGGGCTCTGGAAGCCCGTGGCGTAACCAGTGCGAGGGAGGACAACTGAGGAGCAGGAGGGAAGATGGAACCCGGTGGAGCAGAAGGGATGCAGGGCAGAGGCACAGCCGGCAGCACGGAGTCCCGAGGTGGAACCAGGGTGACGGCTGACCAATGTGAGGAAGGAAGGAGGAGTGAGCCTGACAAGGGCTGACAAGACCCGGCGGAGGTGAGGGCACAATGAGCCGCAGAGAGGCTGTAGGGTCGGAGGACCAAGGTGGAGTCAGAGGTTCAGGGTATTGAGGCAAGGACAGGGGATCCACTGACCAGGGCGATGCTGAGGCCTGGAGACCCAGAGGCGGCTCCACAGCGATACTGGGGGGTAGCTGTGGATGGGCAGCAGGGTCGACAGGGCTCAGTAGAGGCGAGGCAGTAGAGCATGAAGACATCAATAGCGGAGGTGGGAGAGGGAGGCAGGGTGGGAATATAGTTTCTGGCTGGACGGCGGTCTCAGGCTGGACGGCGGTCTCTGGCTGGACGGCGGTCTCTGGCTGGACGGCGGTCTCTGGCTGGACGGCGGTCTCTGGCTGGACGGCGGTCTCTGGCGGGCAGGCAACGGGCTCAGGCTCTGGCGCTGGGTCAACGGGCTCTGGCTCTGGCGCTGGGTCAACGGGCTCTGGCTCTGGCGCTGGGTCAACGGGCTCTGGCTCTGGCGCTGGGTCAACGGGCTCTGGCTCTGGCGCTGGGTCAACGGGCTCTGGCTCTGGCGCTGGGTCAACGGGCTCTGGCTCTGGCGCTGGGTCAACGGGCTCTGGCTCTGGCGCTGGGTCAACGGGCTCTGGCTCTGGCGCTGGGTCAACGGGCTCTGGCTCTGGCGCTGGGTCAACGGGCTCTGGCTCTGGCGCTGGGTCAACGGGCTCTGGCTCTGGCGCTGGGTCAACGGGCTCTGGCTCTGGCGCTGGGTCAACGGGCTCTGGCTCTGGCGCTGGGTCAACGGGCTCTGGCTCTGGCGCTGGGTCAACGGGCTCTGGCTCTGGCGCTGGGTCAACGGGCTCTGGCTCTGGCGCTGGGTCAACGGGCTCTGGCTCTGGGTTAATAGGCTCTGGCTCAGTGAAAAAGTCTATTAGGTCAATGCTGGCAGAGGCCAGCGGTGGGGGCTCTGTGCTGGATGGGACCAGCGGTGAAGGTTCAAATGGGCTGGACGGGACCAGCGGCGAAGGCTCTGTGCTGGATGGGACCAGCGGCGAAGGTTCAAATGGGCTGGACGGGACCAGCGGCGAAGGCTCTGTGCTGGATGGGACCAGCGGCGAAGGTTCTGTGCTGGATGGGACCAGCGGCGAAGGCTCTGTGCTGGATGGGACCAGCGGCGAAGTGGGCTTGGTGCTGGTAGGTTGTGTCCCGGGTCGGGAACCGACACTCTCCAGACACCGGATCACGGTCTCCCTCCAGCTGAGTCCGGTGGTGTCTGGAAGGTCGATCCGGTGGTGTAATCTGGCCCCGAGCCAGAATAAGGTACACAACCGCTCGTCAGCCACATTACTGACGAGTGCGATGCGAATAAAGCCTTCAACAAATGAATACCAATTTTGGCTCTCCTGAGCCAGGACGATAATTTTTACCCCATCGTCCATCTTGGGGCGGTCTGATCTTCTGTCACGGATGATACAGGAGACAGACAGGTGGTAAGTGAAATGGTGTTTATTAAACTGAACAGGCAGAAGCAGACAGAGTTATGGTGTGTATTCCAACAGATGATAATAGGATGAACTTAGCCAATGGATAATGAGAGTCTCTCTTTCCGATGCAGATGGATAGTTGCTGGAGAGGGTTGCAGTAGGACGGCTGGGAACTGAAGATGGCAGACGATGAAGAAAGATAATCCAATAGGGTCAGGTGAGTAGCAGGTAAGTAGCGGGTAAGTCTCTGGTTGAGCATAGGTGAGTCTGTGTGTCAGGTATTGACGAGATCAGACAGTGACTGCAGGGAGAGTGAGTGTTATATAGTCCGTGCTGATGATGAGATGACGTGATGGAGATCAGGTGTGGTGATGAGGGAATCGAGTGCAGGTGAGGATCCTGGGGAATGCTGGGAAATGTAGTGAATGTAGATGATGAAGGTAAACGTGAATGTGACACTCTGCAGCTAGTGTACTTGGATTTTATTAATCTGCAACATTATGTTGTATAATTAAAGTTTTGCATAATAAATGTTCTCAAAACTACATGCGTTTCTTTTAAAACAAATAGCCTACATAGCAGTTTGACTTTCCTTATGGTCTATCTAACCTGTTCTGAAATTGTTCTATTATAATTTATATATCGCGATATATATCGTTATCGCAAGAGGCTGCAATGTATATCGCAATATGGATTTTAGGCCATATCGCCCATCCCTAGTAATACCCATGTCATTATACACATTTGTGTCCTCATATATCACAAAAACAAGCACACACACACACACACACACACACACACACGGACACACACACAACACACACACACACACACACACACACACACACACACACACACACACACACACACACACACACACACACACACACACACACACACACACACACACACACACACACACACACACACACACACACACACACACCTCCTACTAATACAACTAAAATAATGACAATGTGACCTTTTCCTTTAATTCATTAAAAACTGTATTAATTTCTCATTGTAAGGTGTGTTCTTTAAATGACACTTTCACAATGACTGACAGCTCATTTGCATGTAACATACAGCTCATTTGCATGCACATTTCATATATCCATTACCTTATTAACAGTATTTCATTGATTGGTGTAAGTTAATGTGCAGCCCGTAACACACACACACACAGACACACACACTGACACACACACACACACACACACACACACACACACACACACACACACACACACACACACACACACACACACACACACACACACACACACACACACACACACACACACACACACACACACACACACTCAGGCCCTTGAAGAAAACTAAACTAGAGGTATTTCACATTTAGTGGAGGGAAAGTGTTACTGCATACAGAGAGGCCTTAAAAACAGCTTCACTCTAAGGTATTTATTTGATACAGAGGCTACACTAATGAGAAATAAAGCAGTAATTCAGACGTTTCCAAGCAGCACAGCAGTAACGACTTTATGAACTTCTTTACTTATTTACATAGAACTATGCAATCATCTACTACAGTATCGCATCAGACAGTGCAGTGTAGTCTCCCTGAGGAAAACATTTATTCATTCATCGCTATAGGAGAGGAATTTTCTAAACTCGTTAAATCATCTAACATGTATGTTAGACCCTATACCGACTAAGCTACTGAAAGAGATGCTTCCAGAGGTCACAGATCCTCTTCTAAATATCATTAATTCATCTTTGTCTCTAGGATACGTACCAAAAACCTTTAAGTTGGCTATGATTAAACTGCTTGTTAAAAAAACGCAACTTGATCCTACAGAATTAGTCAATTACAGGCCAATCTCGAATCTGCCTTTTCTGTCAAAGATACTAGAAAAAGCAGTATCCTCACAACTGTGTTCCTTTCTAGAAAGAAATAATATCTGCGAGGATTTTCAGTCCGGATTTAGACCGTACCATAGTACTGAGACAGCTCTCATTAAAGTCACAAATGATTTGCTCCTATCATCCGATCGTGGTTGTATCTCTTTACTAGTGTTACTTGATCTTAGTGCTGCATTTGATACTATCGACCACAACATTCTTTTAAATAGACTAGAAAACTATGTTGGCATTAGTGGAATTGCACTAGCATGGTTTAAATCATATTTATCTGACCGTTTTCAGTTTGTTCAGCAGTAAATGAAGAGATGTCTTATCGCTCACAAGTTCAGTATGGCGTACCACAAGGCTCAGTACTAGGACCGCTGCTGTTCACTCTGTACATGCTACCATTAGGAGATATAATTAGGAAATATGGAATTAGCTTTCACTGTTATGCTGATGATACTCAGCTGTATATTTCTTCAAAACCTAACGAAACTTACCAATTCACAAAATTAACGGAATGCATAGCTGATATAAAAAATTGGATGACCAGTAATTTCCTACTACTAAATTCTGAAAAAAAACAGATATTCTAATCATTGGACAAAAAACTTCCACACGTAATAACCTAGAATACTGTCTAACACTTGATGGCTGCTCTGTTAAGTCTTCGTCGTCAGTTAGGAACCTGGGTGTGCTCTTTGATACAATCTTTCATTTGAAAGTCATGTGTCTAGTATCTGTAAAACCGCATTTTTCCATCTTAAAAATATATCTAAATTACGTCATATGCTCTCAAATGACAAATGCGGAACAATTAGTTAATGCGTTCATGACCTCAAGACTAGATTATTGTAATGCTCTATTGGGTGGTTGCCCTGCACGCTTAATAAACAAACTACAGCTAAGTCAAAACGCAGCCGCTAGAGTTCTTACCAGAACCAGGAAGTACGACCATATTAGCCCGGTTCTGTCAACACTGCATTGACTGCCTATTAAACATCGTATAAATTTTAAAATATTGCTGATTACTTACAAAGCACTAAATGGTTTAGCTCCCCAGTACTTGAGCGAGCTCTTAACGTGTTATAGTCCTGCATGTCTATTGCGATCTCAAAATTCTGGTCAGTTGATAATACCTAGAATATCAAAATCGACTGCTGGCGGTAGATCCTTTTCCTATTTAGCACCAAAACTTTGGAACAATCTTCCTAACACGGTCCGGGAAGCAGATACAGTCTGTCAGTTTAAATCTAGACTAAAAACACATCTCTTTGGCTTAGCATACACATAACACATTATAGATTTCTATAATTCAATGTTAGGCTGCATAGTTTAGATCAGCCGGAACCGGGAACACTTCCCATAAATCCTGATGTACTTTGTACATCATAAGAAGGATGGCGTCTACGCTAATATTAGTCTCTCTGTTTATCCCGAGGTTTACTGCAGACCGCCGGATCCAGGGCATATCCAGATCTGATGAAGGACCATCACATGGACACGACAACACGCATTATCAGGGCTGTGAAGGCCCATGGACTCCTCAACACACTCATCTCCTCACCGGCGGGATGACCCAACCTCCAACCAGATGAACTGGATAAATATCGTGAAAGTTCTGATCCCATCTGACTCCTGACATTATGCTGCCTAACTCATAATCATACACTGTTCGTTCGTCGGCCAAAGGAGGACTGGCCCCCCGACTGAGCCTGGGTTCTCCCAAGGTTTTTTTCTCCATTTTGTCACCTGATGGAGTTTTGGTTCCTTGCCACTGTTGCCTTTTTCGCCGCTCTTCGCCTTTGTCACCATTGGCTTTTGGCTTGCTTAGTTGGGGACATTTAACATTTAATTTTTAATTTAACAATACTATTACAACATTGCTTTCCTGTTATCTCTGTAAAGCTGCTTTGAAACAATTTGTATTGTAAAAAGCGCTATATAAATAAAGGTGACTTGACTTGACTTGACATGTATGTTAGACCCTATACCGACTAAACTATTGAAAGAGATGCTTCCAGAGGTCATAGATCATCTTCTTAATATCATTAATTCATCTTTGTCTCTAGGACACGTGCCAAACACCTTTAAGCTGGCTATGATTAAACCGCTCTAGAAGGAAATAATATCTGCGAGGATTTTCAATCAGGATTTCTCTCTATTAGTGTTACTCGATTTTAGTGCTGCATTTGATACTATCGACCACAACATTCTTTTAAATACACTAGAAAACTATGTTGGCATTAGTGGAATTGCACTAGCATGGTTTAAATCATACTTATCTGACCATTTTCAGTTTGTAGCAGTAAATGAAGAGATGTCTTATCGATCACAAGTTCAGTATGGCGTACCACAAGGCTCAGTACTAGGACCGCTGCTGTTCACTCTGTACATGTTACCCTCACACACACACACACACACACACACACACACACACACACACACACACACACACACACACACACACACACACACACACACACACACACACACACACACACACACAAATAATCTTTTGATTTGATATGAGAATTATATATTTTATGATTTTAATATTTGTGTAGATAATGAAAAAGATACACTTTAGACACAGTTGCTCCTTTGTTCTTAAAAAAGATAAAGGAAATAGTCCAGCGCTGTGTTACAGCGAGCACACACACACACACACACACACACACACACTCTGTACATGCTAAACTCGAAGATGGTAAGCCTGCACAAAGTAATTCCATATTGCAACTTGTTATTTATTGTTTGTAGCATTTTTGTTTTGTTTTTAGTTGTCTATTGGCCTAATAAAGTTACTATAATTTAAATGTTATTGATGTTTATTATGTAAATGTTATTGAATTTATTTTTAATTAATATTATATACATTTTTGCAGTGGCTCTTTTATAAAAATACATTAACAAAAAAAAAGCTCTTTGTTCAAAAAAGGCTCCTGTCCCCACGTCAAGTGTGTGTGTGTGTGTGTGTGTGTGTGTTGTAACGCAAAGTTGTGATGTTGCCCAGAGAGACAAAAACAGGTGTCGGAGGAAAATGAGCACGAGAGACGAGAGATGTCGTATTATCCCCGCGTTTAATAAAATAACTTTACGTCGCACACTCGTCCGGATACATGAGGAACGAGTGAGGAAAAAGTATACAAAGAAACATCCAACTCTGGTCACAATATAAAACGAAATAAAAGAAAGAATACAAAGAGAGTCGGCAGAGCGGTTATCTCCTCTCCTCACTTGTCAAAAACTAACTGACACGCACATGCGCAGTTCTCATTTTAACTGAGATTGCAATAAAACACAATGTGACCGTTACAGAGTCCCCCCTGGAAAAATATTGGCTGCCCTCAGCCAACAGCACTGTGAAAATACAGGAAATAAACAACTTCATACATGAATAGTGAATAATCCCACCTCACAGAAATGCAAGGAAAATGTGAGAAATACTGACATACATGACAGTTATTAACTCATTAACCCCTTTTATCCAAGGTTACAAAAAGAAAATGTCACAAGTAAACAGAATCATTTTTCATAAACCCGCCTGGGAATATACATTTTACAGGAAAAGTTCCCATTTTATAAGAACAAAACACAACAATAATAGGCTAGTCAACCTAGAAAGTCAACACAAACCAATAAGAACATGGCACGGTGTCATATCAATTTAGTGTCTCAGAAAACAAAATACACACACCCCATTAACCTGTTCACAAGTCCAACAGGACAGCATGAAATAGATCGGACCATCCACCGGTCGCCCAACCCGAGGCGACCCTGGGGGCGAGTCTAGTTCGTAATTTTCTGCCATCTTCTTGTTCCCTTTTCGCGCTTGTCAGGCCACGTGACGCGAAATGAACGAAAAATAGTGACCAACCGTCCGTCACTTCAAAAATATCCAATACAGCAAAAATGCAAAATAAATGTTCGTTGTTGTTTTTTTCAACAAAAAAAAATTAAGGCAAATCTTCCAAGTGTCCTTTTCCTTCTTATTTCTCTTTTGTCAATGTTTCGTAGGCAACGTTAATAGAACAATACACTGTCCGTCCAGTCGGGAAAAAAACTATCCAAACTAAACGAAACAAAACATCAAATGTCACCTGCACTCCTTGTACTTGCAAATCCGATCGAGCTCCAACAAATCTTCTTCTTTTTTTTTTTTTTTTTAAACAGCAGGAAATCCACGAAACGCAATCACAGATCCATCCAACGGACGCTGCACGGCCAACACGGTTACGATGCCAGATGACTTGCCTGGATACACCACTGTAACACGAACATTTCAGACGATAACCCGTCGGGAGAGAAGAGAAAATTAGATAACCTTGGTAGATCCACACTGTTCGGGTGCCACTTTGTAACGCAAAGTTGTGATGTTGCCCAGAGAGACAAAAACAGGTGTCGGAGGAAAATGAGCACGAGAGACGAGAGATGTCGTATTTTCCCCGCGTTTAATAAAATAACTTTACGTCGCACACTCGTCCGCATACATGAGGAACGAGTGAGGAAAAAGTATACAAAGAAACATCCAACTCTGGTCACAATATAAAACGAAATAAAAGAAAGAATACAAAGAGAGTCGGCAGAGCGGTTATCTCCTCTCCTCACTTGTCAAAAACTAACTGACACTAACTGGAGTTTCCCTCGGCTTCTTTAAGCTTGGAGGGCCTTCATTTGACGCGACGCTCATGGGATTATAGATATGCTTTTCATCTTCCTGTTTTCCCGGCCTTCTCACACTCATCTACTTACTCCGCTCGACCGCGTTTACGGATTCGCCAGAGAGGAGTGAACTGTCAAAATCTACGTCAACTGGACTGGATTCATTGGGATTCGGCTTTGTCATCACATCCACCTATGAACATGGCCCTAGTCAATGCTAGGTCCATATGCAACAAAACTTTTATTCTAAATGACTTTTTCACCAGACGTAACTTGGATATTTTATTTCTGAAGGAGACCTGGGCCGCCGTTGGTGAGTTATCAGTCTTTAAGGAACTTTGTCCTTCAAACTGTTGCTTTATTAGTACCCCAAGATCTGCTGGTAGGGGTGGTGGTGTCGCAATGGTTTTTAAAAAATCAGTTAAAATTAACACTGTGTCTGTTCGGAGCTACTCGTCGTTTGAGGTACAGTGTGTAACATTACAGTCTGCCTCCTTTGTGCTATTCTGTGCTCTTATTTACAGGCCACCTAATTCGGGCAGTGCTTTTGTAAATGATTTTTCAGATTTTTTAACTTCTGTTGTTCCGTTATATGACTGTATGTTACTATTAGGCGATTTTAATGTGCATGTTTGCTGCCCCGGGCGTCCCCTGGTTGCTGAGTTTTGTAATGTCCTGGAGTCATTTGGTTTTATTCAACATATGAACCAACCAACACACGTCCTTGGTCATACTCTAGACCTTATTATGTCATTTGGGTTCTCTGTCGATAATTTATGTATTGAAGATCATTCCTTTTCTGATCATAAGCCCATTGTTTTTACGATTCCCATTGTGAGCTCTGTTGCAGTGAATAGATCTGTAGGCTCTTATTCTCGCTTCAGTAACTCACTTACAGCCTCTCAGTTTAGTGAGAAATATTTAGCTAATGCCGTTGAAGGATTGATCTTGAATGCTGAGCCTTCCATCGGGCCTGACGATTTAATCTCTCTTTTCTATGTATCTTGTTCTGATATTTTAGATTCTATTGCCCCTTTTAAGTTAAAACAACCAAAGCAAAAATCAAAATCGTACTACTGGCTGGATAACGATACTCGCTGTCTCAGACAGGCGTGTCGTAAAGCAGAGAGGAAATGGAAGCATGATCGTTTAACTGTATCATTTGAGATTTTTAAGGAGTGTTTGGTTAACTTTCAGAGTGCTGCTAAGTTAGCTAGATCTAAATATTTCTCTGATTTAATTGATAAACACTGTCATAGACCTAAGATTTTATTTTCTGCGATAAACTCTGTAATTAGACCAAGGTGTCAATATCGCAGGGAACCCTCGGCTGAACGTTGTGAGACATTTTTAACGTTTTTTTGCTAATAAAGTGTTAGCTATTCGTTCATCTTTCACTTTACAGTTTTTAGATCAGTCTTCAAACTCGCTGTTAAGTCCGTTTTTCTTTTATAATTTTGCGCATGTCTCTTTAATGGAACTCTGTGAAGTGGTTAACAAGATGAAAACAACTACCTCCACAATTGATGTAATACCTACTGATATTTTAAAAGCGGCTTTCCCTATAATTGGCCCCAGTGTCCAAGCGTTGATTAATTCGTCTTTGGACACTGGGATAGTTCCGAATAGTTTCAAGCATGCGGTTGTTCAGCCTTTGCTTAAGAAACAAGGTTTGGATGAGGGTTGCTTTAATAATTTTCGGCCTGTCTCTAAGTTATCATTTTTGTCAAAACTTTTAGAAAAAGTTGTCCTGTCTCAACTGCACTCGTTTTTAAATGCTGCAAACTTACTAGAACCTTTTCAATCCGGTTTCACTGCCCATCATAGTACAGAGTCTGCATTGCTAAAAGTGTTCAATGACATTCTACTCGCAGTTGACGCCGGTAAAAATGCCGTTTTGATCCTACTTGATCTTACGGCTGCCTTCGATACTGTAGACCATAGTATTCTTATTTGGCGTTTGGAGCATTTCTTTGGTATCAAGGGTACGGCCTTACAGTGGTTTAGATCTTATCTTGAAAACAGGTCTTTTTCAGTGGAGATGGGTACATTTTCTTCATCTTCTGCTCCTATTATTAGTGGAGTTCCGCAGGGCTCTATTTTGGGTCCCCTTCTTTTTAATTTGTATATGCGTCCATTGGGTGATATTATTCGGAAACACAATATATCATTTCATTTTTATGCAGACGATTCACAGCTGTACCTGCCGTTGAAAGCTGGTGATTCAATTCAACCTTTGTTGGAATGCATTGGGGACATTAAGAAGTGGCTAGCGCTTAACTTTCTCCAAATTAATGAGGACAAAACAGAAACAATTGTTTTTGGTTCCCCAAAATTGAGAAGCAGTACTATTATGGAGCTAAGCAATCATTTCCCCTCTGTTTCCTCCCAGGTTAGGAACCTTGGCATCATCATGGACTCAGAATTGTGCTTAACTAAACAAATTAATTCTGTTGTTAGGAATAGTTTTTATCAATTGCGGATTATCTCAAATATTAAATCGTTTCTGTCAGCACAAGACTTGGAGAAGGTTATTCATGCTTTTATTACCTCACGCTTAGATTATTGTAATTCTTTGTATCTGGGTCTTCCTCAGTCATCTCTTGCTCGACTCCAGTTGGTACAAAATGCAGCTGCAAGGCTGCTGACCGGTCCGGGACAAAGAAATTTGATCATGTCACCCCAATTTTAGCGTCCCTTCATTGGCTCCCGATCCATTTTAGAATTCAGTTTAAAATCTTGTTGTTTGTTTTTAAAGCTCTTAATAATCATGCTCCATTTTATATTACTGATCTTCTTACTCCTCTGCCACCATCCAGATTAAGATCTGCAGACAAGGCGCTATTATCAATTCCCCGCTCCCGTTTAAAAACTAAGGGAGACAGAGCCTTCTCAGTTGCCGCCCCCCGTCTATGGAATCAATTGCCTCTGGACATCCGCCTTGCACCTTCCATTTGTACTTTTAAATCAAAATTGAAAACATATTTTTATTGCCTGGTGTTTGATACTTAATATCCTGTTTCAATGTTTTATTTTTGTTTGATGTTATGCCTCTGTGTTTTTATTTTTTATTTTACATTACTTTGTTCAGCACTTTGGATAGCTTCGCTATGGTTAAATGTGCTTTATAAATAAAATTTACTTACTTACTTACTTACTTACTGACACGCACATGCGCAGTTCTCATTTTAACTGAGATTGCAATAAAACACAATGTGACCGTTACAGTGTGCGTGCGTGCGTGCGTGTGTGTGTGTGTGTGTGGTGATGGTATATTTTGTAACAGCAGTTAGAATCATCTGCTCTAATGAGGCGAGATAAGATTCTTCAACAGAACAACACGAGACCAGCGGCAACTGCGATTATGAGACGTGTAAATAACCTGCCACTGTATTTACACACAGACACAGACACAGACACACAGACACACAGACACACGGACACGGACACGCACACGCACACGCACACGCACACGCACACGCACACGCACACGCACACGCACACGCACACGCACACGCACAGACACAGGCACACGCACAGGCACAGGCACAGGCACAGGCACAGGCACACACACAGACACAGGCACACGCACACGCACAGGCACAGGCACAGACACAGACACAGACACAGACACAGGCACAGGCACACGCACAGGCACACACACAGACACAGGCACAGACACAGGCACAGGCACAGGCACAGGCACAGGCACAGACACAGACACAGACACAGACACAGACACACACACACACACACACACACACACACACACACACACACACCGGCATCAACACACACACGGCACCCTAACACACTTGCGTGCACATAGTGTGTGTGAACATCTAGACAATCCTCCCATCAGCACCTGTGAGCTCTTTTAGTTTAGATGAACTTTAATGTATATTCTGTTAGTCACAGAGCGAGAGTGTGTTCGTCACACATATATCCATAAATACACCAACATGAATGCTTACACACACACACAAACAGACAAATAGGCCTCGTTTACACTGTCAGTGAAATGTGACCCAATTCCGATTTTTGGCTCATATGCAACACAGATCGGATATGTTCGATGACAGTGTAAACAGGAAAAAAATGCAAGAATTCGGATATTTAGGCTGCATTTACACTGTCTTGATGCCCAAATCCGATTTTCTGACTATATCCGATTTTTTTGACGACCCGCTTACATCATCTTTTAAAAGTGACCCATATCCGATTTTTGCATTTACACTATACACTGCTGAAACTACCAAATGTAGACGTTCTGACCCGGAAAAGGAAGTAAATCATCACGAAATACAATGAATGCAGATGCGAATAAAATTATCCAGTGTTTTGCTTTCGCTTTGTATTTGTTTTTTAAGCTTTTTATCTTACGTTGGCTCTGTAGCCATGAGCGCTTAAAACTGTGCCTCCCCATATCTCGTGAAATGTCTTCAAACACAGATTTATAACCCTGCATTTTTGGGTCTCTTCGACCCAAACACTCAAAAGACATGAAACCCCCGCATTGCTCCACTGTGTGTATCCTTCGTCCTCCATCGCGCCTATAGTAAGTCATGTGATCTCAGTTGGTGGTGTCCACCTGAGTTGACGTCACTTTTTTAATGACATACGACTCGCATTTACTGGGGAATATCGGGAATATCTGATTTGTCTGCTTACATGGCACACGCAAATGCACACATCCGATTTATATCCGATTTATTACCACATATGAGTGAGGCCTGAATCCGATCTGAGAGAATCGGAATCCATGCGTTTTTTTCCTGCTTACACGTTCATGGGTCATATCCGATCTGTGCCACATGAGAGGAAAAAATCGGATTTGGGTCACTTGAACCATGCAGTGTAAATGGGGCCTTAGAGATCGGTTTCAGGCCTCGTTCATATGTGGAAATAAATCCGATATAAATCCAATATGTGCCAAATTATGCGACTGTCATGTAAACAGGCAGATCATATTTTCTGAGGCATTAGGCTACGCCTCCACGGTTTAATGACGAGAGAAACCCCGACGCGCGTCTGAGAAACGTCGTGTCGTCGTAGGAGAGGAGTGTGGACACACGCTGACACAACATATCAAAGCTTGGCTTGCTCATCCTAACATTTCGGACCCACTGCTCCTCGTTAAAGCCCACCACGATCTCATGAAAGTGCGTATCTAGAGCGCAAATTTTATTTATCGTGCCATTTACGCCAAAAAAATGTTTGCGTGGATATGATATGCCCTTTATGGCGTGTAATACACACGCACTCCACACCCGAAATCCTGCCTAAGGGGTTTACACTGTGTTTCATGCGTGCAAAAACTATTTTGGAGTATAAATGGCCGAGAAATAAAATTAGTGGTATAGATACGCACTTTAATGAGATCGTGTTGTATGTTCCCTTCCACCAGTCCTGAGATGTGTGTCGCACACGATAACTGAAGCGTATACGCAGGCTGCAATGATAGGCTACTCCACCTCAAAATCATGCTGATGTTTGGCGGACTTCACATATCGCAGAGCTAGCGTCAAGCATATTTCATGTTCGTCCATCTGTGCAAGAGAATTTAACCCTTTAAAACAGCACTATGCAGGATTTACGTTTTTGTCAAACAGTGACCCCTAGAGTCGCTGTGGGATACTTGTACTGTCGTAAATATCACGCACGCAGAGATGTCTCTGCACTCATGGCCTGATCCCCCTGTACACCGGTACCTGTTCAGTAGGATGAAAGCTGTAACGAGTGGAAATAAGGTGTGGCCCCTCTAAGGGCTGTGCGCGCCCTGTTGAACTGTCGGCAGTCTGTATTGTATGTGTAGTGTTACACCCCGTCTAGGGGGAAAGGGGCAACATGAAAGAGTCAACGAAATGCAAGGTATTGGAACAAAAAGATATTTATTTTCTTTAATTGGGACTTATGATTCAGGAGCTGACAAAGCCAAAATAACAAACAAAACAACCTTAAATTTAAACCTCTTACCTAAACCTTAACCCAAAAGAAAAGCAAATGAAAATACAATCAATAAACCTATCTCCCTAACCAAAAACAGAGATTAAACAGTTTACAATAAAGAAAATAATGGCGTCGAGCTCCCTACTTTCCCAAAAATCAATCAGTATTTACAATATATACAGCCAGGCAAACAAACTGAAAAGGGCAGTCCAAATCAGTGTCAGAAAACAGGCAAAGGGTCAAATATACCAATGAGGATATTCAGATGAGGATATAAACAGCTTTCAAAACAAATAAACAAACAAACTGTACTCACAGTCTCAAAACTCTTAACAGTCTCAAATCAAACTCTTTCAAATCAAACAAACAAACAAACAAACAAACAAACAGGCTACTCGGTCTCAAAACTCTTAACACTCAAATCACAATTCTTAACATTCAAATCACAAACTCTCTCTCTGCTCAAAACACAATATCTGCTGACTTCCTGTAAAGGAAGTGATGTCTCTTTTTAAAACACGCTGCACCAATCAGGATTGAGCAGCAATCATTGTGCAGGAACCAATCAGATGGGCGTTCCAATCATCCGGCAGGAACCAATCAGATGATGTTCCTAAACAGACACACTGAGAGACTGACAAAACAACAGAGATAACAAAACACAAACCATAGGGTCGTAACAGTAGCACCCTGCTAAAATGTATATATTGGTTAATTTGTGTTCTGTTAACAAATACAGTATCCTGGAATATGGGCAGTTCAATTGCCCTGGAGTGTATGTGTAATACATTTTCGTATTAATACATGTGTTAATTCAGTTATAAATAGTAAGGTGTTAAAAATATCCTTCTTTTTGTAAGTAACCTTTGAACCCTCTGTCACTTTATTTCGTATTGGATGGCCAGGTGTCGATCTCGTTAGTTATCCAATCAGAGCCATCCAGAGAGCAGTTGACAGCCTACCGGATTGTTGAGGGGCGTGGCTAAAAGGTACGAGAAGAGAAACAGAGAGATACGAGCTAGTTGGTCTGTAAGAGTGAGACATTACTGTTCATCAGAGTTAAGGACCAGTGGGGTATTCTTTTGTTTTGTAAACGTGTAACCATGTTAAAACGGGAGGGTGAGCTGTATTCTGGAGCTGTTGAATCTGCAACGGAGATCCTACTGAAGTGAAATTACTGTATAGGAGGATCTTTTGTGACGTCATTGTTTATGTTTGTCGCGTTGCATCATGGGAATTGTGTGGCAGGAAACACTGCTAGATACCTGTAATGTGATTGTTTTGCACGTTTGGAGGAGGATTTAGAGAAGAGGATGGTTCACTCTTGCTGTGTGGTCGATTGTATGGCTCGTTGGGGGCCTGATAAAAAGTTTTTTCGAATTCCGAAAAGGATCGCGAAAAACGAAAGAAATGGTTGCGTGCAATAGGCGATTGAACCTGGACGCTGGATTCCTGCAGGTTCTGATCGAGTTTGTGAGGCTCATTTTGTTCATGGTAAGTCTTAGAGACTATGTATTTATAGAAGATTGGAAAAAGAAAAAAAAACAGTCACTACATTTTCAATAAGTAAGAACACTGATCAATAAAGACTTGCCCGGCTTTGCAGTCGCAGTGAGCAGTGATTATTTCGCCGTTCTCTTTGGCGATCACCCACGGGAGATGCGAATCACGCTGTGACTCTGCTTGGCCAGGTCTAACCTCTGCTTTTAACACGATCACTGCTTTCTGTTTGGCAGAAAAGATCGGCCCAACTTTTCGAGAAACAAAATAATCATAGGCCTCAAGACTTTTGAAAACCTTTAATCTTTCATGAGTGAAGGGTCCAGGGGTTTCTATCTAATAAGAATAAATGTCTCCCCAGCAGATTGGTGGCCAAGACACGGGCGAGTCGGACCAATGTTTTTTGTCATCCCAGATCTAATATGGCTTTGAATAACTTTGATTTTGTCACCAATACAAATTTTGAGCTTCTCTCCAAACCTACTCCGGTCTTCAGATGTTAAAGTGTTTATATATTGTGGATTTCGCCCGCTAACTCTCTTGAAAGTGCTCGTCGCCCGCTATACTGTTTGTTTTGTTGCCACACAACCACTCGCGCATGCGTACAAATATGTCAACAAAGATCCTCCTATAGCATGTGTGACTGTGACGCCACAACCATGTGCGAATTGCGACGCCAAAGCCATGTGTGAACTGCGACGCCATAGCCTGAAACCCTCTTTGCCACCGAGTTTCTGAGTGAGTATGGACATTGTGAACTAAAATGAAATTGACATTTTCGGACAATATATAATTAAGCTCATTCGATTTTGTGAACTTTTGTCTAGTGTGCGTCAGATGCTGCCATCCATGTTGCTGCAATAGATGTGCTCGGGATTCGCGTGTAGGCCGGAGGCGTCTGTGTTTTGCACACGGACGGACAGAGTTTCAGGACGGGTTTTCTCCATTGTGTATCTCACCACTGGACAGAACGGTTTGGATGGACGGTCATTATAATCTTTCTGTCACCGAGGAACTGTGAGTACAGACAATATTTTTTTTTCAACTGAGGACCATCTTTTTTTTTCAATATTTTTGCTCCAACA
The DNA here is from genome assembly GCA_036326025.1 of Chrosomus eos. Classification (NCBI taxonomy): domain Eukaryota; kingdom Metazoa; phylum Chordata; class Actinopteri; order Cypriniformes; family Leuciscidae; genus Chrosomus; species Chrosomus eos. The sequence continues at coordinate 1,219,506 of CM070818.1, read as the reverse complement.
AGCGCGCCAATGTTGTGGTACCACAAAATCTGAGACATTTAGTAGAAAGAAAAACCCCGGGGTATTGTTTATTGTCATTTTATATGTTTTTTTTTTCAGAACTAGGTGAGGAACCTTTCAAACATGTCCTCATGTTCAAAATGAGATGACATTTAGTAGAAAGAAAAACCCCGGGGTATTGTTTATTGTCATCTCATTTTGAACATGAGGACATGTTTGAAAGGTTCCTCACCTAGTTCTGAAAAGAAAAAAAAACATATAAAAATACATTTTGAGTATAACCTTCACTCTTTGTGGTCTGATATCTAAGTGTGTGTGATTGGATTGACATTATCTTATTTATTTATTTTTCGAACAAGGATTATAGTGGCTATTTCTATGTGCATGGGAGTTTTATGCTCACAGCAGTGGCGTAACTTTGTTTTAAAAAGTGGGTGGGACATGTGTGTATAAATGAATGAATCACGTGACACGTGACATAGATCCGACGTTACAACATGTGTACTTTAATGGTCCAGTGGTAGAACTTTTGCAGAGCATGTCAGATGTCCAGGGTTCTAATCCGCACTCATATAGTTTTTTTTTTTTTTTTTTCTCATCAAAACCGAATATGTTCATCAGTGGTTGTATTATATCAAGCAGGGAAACGTTTGTGTGCATTTTTGTTTTGTGATTTCACCGGAACAGAGCATATGAGCGGAGTGTAGCGGTGAGAATCTCAGCTCCTCGCTCACGGAACTGTTCATCCCTCCGCTCCGCCGCTCAGAGCCACACCAGGCCCATTATCGCTCTCAACACAGTTTTCTCCGCTCTCCACTCAAATCGCCCAAAAAAGGAAACAAATCTACATGTACTTCACTTTTAGCTTAGACCACAGGCTTACCTCCCAAAGAACTAAAGAGCACAGCAACATTTTCCAAATAGAAATGTTTTATTTCAAATTAGAAATTAGGCCTATGCCTTTGTAAAAAGGAATATAGCCTATACAAAAAGTTCTGTAAAATTAAATGAATAAATTGACCTAATAATATGAATAAAAATTATATAAACAAAAATATACATAACATTTTTAAAAGTAAATTAACTATTATTTTGATAACTGATTTTTTGCGCAACGTGCACGATTAAAATTTAAATTGGCTTATAGCCTATCCATTGTACACACAAACTGCTGTACAATTAAACGAACAAATGGGCCTAATAATATAAATAAAGATATATATATATATATATATATATATATATATATATATATATATATATATATATATATAAAGTAAATTAACTATTAGGCCAACATTTTGATAACTAAACTTTTGCACAGCGCGCACAATTACAATAAAAATATGCTTATATCAATTGTAGAAAAAAATGCTGTAAAATTAAACGAATCAATGGGCCTAATTATATAAATAAAAATATACAGGCTATAGGCCTACTGTAGGCTACATCAACGTTTTAAAAGTATGCTAAATTAACTATTAGGCCAAAATTTGTATAACTGAACTTTTGAATTTAAATGGCTTATGTTGTCAAACTTTAAAAAAAAGAAAGAAAGAAAGAAAGAAAGAAAGAAAGAAAGAAAGAAAGAAAGAAAGAAAGAAAGAAAGAAAGAAAGAAAGAAAGAAAGAAAGAAAGAAAGAAAGAAAGAAAGAAAATGAATTGCTTTCCTTATCTACAGTTCTTTTGCGTTCACCTTCAAGAACACAAGTTTGGACAATGTCTGAGGCTTCAGACTCATGCGGTGGTTGCGGAGAAAACCCTCTCTGCCCTCACAGACCCGCTTGGGATGCTGAACACAATGCGAGCTTCAGCCAGGCGGGGGAAAGACGTGGAGTCAGACTCGTGGTGTGAGCGGAGCGAAATTGGAGCGGGAAATAGGGCGACGTCATGTCAGTATCACAAGAATCACTAAATTTACTGTTCAGAATTTGAGCTAAATAGAACACTTTGAGCCCCTTTGTGTACTCGTGCAGGAGCATGGTTGGTGTGTCAGTTTTACATGTTGTAAATCATAAAAAAAATTTGTATTTTTTTTAATAAAAATGTGAAAACACATACTTTGAAGACCATAATTTGAGTTTCAGTTTTAGATGGCAATAGTTAGTTTGTTTTAATAAAAAAACTAAATGTCATAAATAAAAATGTACAAACACATACTTTGAAAACCATAATTAATTAAGGTAATTAAGAAAAAAATAAGACATAATATGTTTGACATAAAAAATTGTTGTTTATTACACATCTGCAGATAGAGACAGATCATTCACTGTACAGCATTTGCGGCAGATCCGAAACGACCACAGCGGTGTATTTTTAATGATTAGACCCAGCTTCGACCGTTGAATGAATACATCACTGTCCTTAGTGTCAAATATACATTTCGAATTAATAATTGTTCCTAGATGAACAAAACCTGCAGCTCTCGTTGACAGACATCCTATTGTAAACATAATCCTCTGATCATTCTGACTTGTTTCGGCGCATGACATACGTCAGGACCACACGTTAGCGATTGGCTATGACAGATCCTGAGTGACTCTGGGCAGATCCAATAGTTTTGAACTTGAACAGAGAACCCGCCTACAAGGAAGTAAACGTTTCTCAATGGAGCGAGGCCAGACTCTCTGTACAAATGAAATGTACGAGAGTCTGGTAGAACCAGGCTAGGGCGACGCTCCATCCTTTTAAAAATGCCGCTCTGCGCTCTGTCCAAGATCCGCCCGCTCGCGCTCCCCGCTCGCTCCCGCTCCACTCCGCTCACATGCTCTGCACCGGAACGAACAAATAGTCTCCGAAACGGATTGAAGCGCGCATGCATGTGAAGACTGTGCGTGAGCCACGAGATACACTGTAACTGCGCCACCGATCGCAGGCTATTTCAGGGCTAGATCGCTTCTTTTATTTTACAAACAAACGAAATGAATGGTCTGCCAGTTGGAGATGTTTTATTTATTTCTACTGGTAGCTATCCCTGCCGCGAGAGGTTTTAAAAAGTGGTGGGGACAATAAAGACCCTGGCAAAAAGTGGTGGGGACATGTCCCACCCGCAAATTACGCCCCTGGCTCACAGTGAACAAACAAACAAAAGACACAGTAGGGCTGCCCCCGACTAAAGATATTCCTAGTCGACTAACACGCCTGGATTTTAGCGATTAGTCGAATAATCGTTCTTTTTTCCTGACATAATTATTAGCATCAGCCAGACACCTCTCCCTCAAGTGCGCTTTGGTATACCGCGAGGCACGAGATCTCGTTGATCTCTCTATCTCTATTTTAGACATTAATTAAAATTAAATATGAGAAGATGACGATTGAAAAGCAAACATAGAAAGACGTTTTATAACCTATCACACTGACATGATTGACACATGACAGTCTGCACACGCGCGCGATCCTCGCGACCGCCGGCTTGTTCTGTGTTTAGTGTCCCGGTAGCGTGCGTGACTTCAGCGCAGCTGGAAAAAGTACGACTGGATTAAAACCCTCCATTGTGGATGCTGTGCTTTTTCTTCACGATGCTCTGAGACTGTTCTTAGCCATGTTAGGAGGTTGTTTTTTGTTTGATTGGACTTTATTTTCATGAGTCTGTTGGAAACTATTGGGAGAAATGGCCATGTTCTGTAGTGAAGACTTGATTTTTGAGGTAAGATAACCTGCATGTTTGTTTTTAATGTCATTTTTTTTATAATTCTTTATTGCATTCTCTGCATTGTATTGTGTAAACTCATTTAACGTTGCGCGCGCTGTTGCGACTGAGCAGCAGACATGACATCATGATTTTTGCGTAAACATACACTCAGCGGCCACTTTATTAGGTACACCTGTCCAACTGCTCGTTAACACTTAATTTCTAAGCAGCCAATCACATGGGGGCAACTCAGTGCATTTAGGCATGTAGACATGGTCAAGACAATCTCCCTGCAGTTCAAACCGAGCATCAGTATGGGGAAGAAAGGTGATTTGAGTGACTTTGAACGTGGCATGATTGTTGGTGCCAGAAGGGCTGGTCTGAGTATTTCAGAAACTGCTAATCTACTGGGATTTTCACGCACAACCATCTCTAGGGTTTACAGAGAATGGTCCGAAAAAGAAAAAACATCCAGTGAGCGGCAGTTCTGTGGGCGGAAATGCCTTGTTGATTCCAGAGGTCAGAGGAGAATGGCCAGACTGGTTCGAGCTGATAGAAGGGCAACAGTGACTCAAATAACCACCCGTTACAACCAAGGTGGGCAGAAGAGCATCTCTGAACGCACAGTACGTCGAACTTTGAGGCAGATGGGCTACAGCAGCAGAAGACCACACCGGGTGCCACTCCTTTCAGCTAAGAACAGGAAACTGAGGCTACAATTTGCACAAGCTCATCGAAATTGGACAATAGAAGATTGGAAAAACGTTGCCTCGTCTGATGAGTCTCGATTTGGTAGGGTCAGAATTTGGCGTCTACAACATGAAAGCATGGATCCATCCTGCCTTGTATCAACGGTTCAGGCTGGTGGTGGTGGTGTCATGGTGTGGGGAATATTTTCTTGGCACTCTTTGGGCCCCTTGGTACCAATTGAGCATCGTTGCAACGCCACAGCCTACCTGAGTATTGTTGCTGGCCATGTCCATCCCTTTATGACCACAATGTACCCAACTTCTGATGGCTACTTTCAGCAGGATAATGCGCCATGTCATAAAGCTGGAATCATCTCAGACTGGTTTCTTGAACATGACAATGAGTTCGCTGTACTCAAATGGCCTCCACAGTCACCAGATCTCAATCCAATAAAGCATCTTTGGGATGTGGTGGAACGGGAGATTCGCATCATGGATGTGCAGCCGACAAATCTGCGGCAACTGTGTGATGCCATCATGTCAATATGGACCAAACTCCCTGAGGAATGCTTCCAGCACCTTGTTGAATCTATGCCACGAAGAATTGAGGCAGTTCTGAAGGCAAAAGGGGGTCCAACCCGTTACTAGCATGGGGTACCTAATAAAGTGGCCGGTGAGTGTACACGCCACTTTCAAGTCAAGTGGCGTGTTATTTATACGCATTTTGAGCTATCCGCGTGTATGCGTGTATATCTACGCCGTTATGTCCGAGTGATTCCGCGTGCATGTACACGCTGTTAAAAATCAGAGCGAAATAAAGCAAAATTTTGATATACATCTGGGGGAGCGATATTTTTCTTAGTAGGATGGTAGGGAAAGACTAATAAATGGTATTAACCAGTGACGGGTAGGTTTAGGGACGGGGTTGGGGTAGGTCATATATTTATATATACAGTAATGTAACGTTAAGTCAACGGCGTTCATAAACATGCTGAAAAGCAATTATGCGTGTTGATAGCACGCCAAAAATGGAAATACGAATTGGCGTGTCATACATACGCAGTTTCATGAGATCAGTCTGAGCAGTTTACCTCATCTTTTCAAAAATGACAATATTAAACGTTAATTGTCTGTGTGATATGCTTAAGTTGTTTTATATCTATGGATTTTATTGTAGCCAAGTAAAGTGTTGATTTGAGAGGCTATAAATGGATCAAACATGTTTAACTCGCTGTCGTCTGCTTGGTCGTCATAAAAAAATAAAAATAAACATTTTTCTTAATTAACTTTATAAAGAAATGAAAATAAACGTACCGGTAAATACTTTGCCATTGAGAACAAAACATATCTGTTTTATTGACTGCAACATAGAGCAGGCTGTGTATCATTTTGAGGCCGTGCAGCGCTCTACTTTGATGTCATGTCATACACTGACTGCGCAGCCCCTGATTGTGTAATTTTTTCACGTGATTTTTTTTTCTTTTTTCGACTAACCGACTAATGAAAATGTATTCGACCAAGCCCTCCTCATATCGACTAACATTTAGTCGACTATTTGGGGGCAGCCCTAAGACACAGTATAGCTATATTTAAGCTGCCTCTTTGCACTCTAGCCAGAGTTTCATGCCTGAAGTTTAATTGTTGCGTGTAAATCCCAATTCTAAATTTTAGTAACCCTTCACCAATTCATTTCCCATGCATATGATAAATCCTGAACAAAGTGGAATTGAGTAGGAGGGTTACATATGTGCGCGTCGAACACCACATGTATACTGCGCCGGGTTATTTCTGTTTGATGCTCATTTTAGCAGATCTTTCTTGCCGTAAAGCAATTTGTTACATCGCGAGACCTGAAATCACGCGACACTTCCTGATGCTGCGGCCGGCGGGCCGAGTAGCCTCTCGCTGCAGCCTGCGGTGGACATCCAACCCGGCCACATCCAAGTGTGACGTCAGAAGCCACCACGCCCATGCCCAAATTGGACACATTCTCATTAACGTTAATATAAAAACAGGAAGAAGCATCGAGAAGAGAAGACGAAGGTAACTGCGAAACAAAATGCACAAAACACACTTGCGGTTTTAGTATAAACACTGTTCAACAATAGGAATGAGTTGTATGAGAATGCGATGTTACCTGTTGAAATAGAGCTATGAATTATCTTTAACTTACATATTTGGTCATTTAACTCCCCTGTGATGTCTCTTAACTGAGTTGTGTGTTATATTTGGCTGAGTGAATTTCGTATAGCCTACTATACTAACTAGGGGTGTAAGAAAAAATCGATACACTTGAGTATCGCGATATTTTATTTTGCAATACTGTATCGATTTTCAAAAACGCAATATCGATATTTTTTTTTTTTTTTTTTTTTACAAGCAAAAGTATTCATGGGACCGTGGTTCCCGTTTACCGGTATGTTGTGTTTAAATCCCTACCACTAGATGGCTATGCTGAGACGCACCACTAGTGTCATCCTATTTTGATTAATATATGCGCGAGGGAGAGAGAGCAAGACCATAGAAATCATGAGCAAGACAGCGCGCGTGTTTGAAGACGTGCGAGTGCGCGCGCGGCCGGGGCTCTCTCTCTCTCTGCTCGTTTGCGCAGCAGTCATTCTACATCACTCACCGATCAAAAAAGGCTTTGGCGGGACACAAATTTGCTTTGGCGGTGCCAAAAAGTGGACGATCTGACGGTTTTAGAAGATTAAATACAACCCGAAACTACAAAACAGACCCGGCCTTATTTGAGACCGGCCTTTATTTACCCAAACCTGTTGCCACACCAGGCGTGTAAAAGAGACATGCGTCTATTTGGGACTCGGCTATTATTTGAAGTTTTACGGTATGTTGTGTTGGATGTGTATTAATAATAGTGCAAGCATTTTTTTAATGACATATTGCACCTCATTGCACCTTATGTGTTATGTATTAGCCTAGATGTCACAGACAGTCAGGGGCTATGTATTTTCTTTAACTGACTATTTAGCTACATTTGTTCCTCAATGTTTCCTTTAGGAATTGTGTTCGTGTTTTTGCAACACAAAACGTGTTGGACGTAGCCTACCCTGTGTACTAGGAAAAGTGCAACTGCAAGCATTTTTTTATTGACACATAAATAATTATAATGATGAATAACATCACACATAATGTGTATGTGTTATGTATTGTGACAGGGGGTATGTATTTTCTTTTATTATGGCCTACTTGAGCATATACAAATTTGCTCACTAAGAACCTGTGAACCACAACCCCAAACTGGCAGTTTGATTTTCTGTGTACTGAATTGTTTACCTAAAGTAAACTTGTTTGACTTTTATGCACATCATGTCTTTTTTTTAAAAAAAATAATACTTTTTCTAAAATTATAGTCCTACTTTAAAAAAAGAAGAAAAAAAAATCGCAATATATCGCCTTATGCACAGTATCGAAATATATTGCAATATATTGAATCGTGACCCATGTATCGTGATACGTATCGTATCGCCAGATTCTTGCCAATACACAGCCCTAATACTAACTGCATTATTATATCACTAATTTCATGTTGTTATTTGGATTAAGGGTAAATATGAAAAATATATTTCAGTGCTTATGTGTGACGTTACATCCTGTAAATCTTATTCTGCTTGTAAAGATTATGAGATTTGATTGTCACTCTGTCAGTTGTAAATACTGCATATTGAAAAAGTTTGAAGTTGTTCAGTCATTGCTATGAAAAGAAGTTATACATGTTTATATAATGTAATGTGATGATAAACTGTTGTAATATGAATAAGTTTTATTATTAATTCATAGTAAATACAGTGACAGCAAGCCAGCCATCACATCAGCCTTTCCTAACTATATACTTCTTTTCAGGAGTACCACAATTCTGAAAGCAAGTGATTGTTTGCCATGTCGGTAAGTAAAAATAAACTTTGGTTTGTAGATTTACACATTTGGAGTTTGGAATTAGACGTCAGTAACATGAATATTCTATTTGACTTTCTCTCTCTACAACTCCAACATTTCATAAGTGTTAAATCAGAAATATATATTTCAGTTGAACATGTTAAACAAATTTCTATTTTCTCTCTCTCTCTCTCTCTCCTCTCTCTCTCTCTCTCTCTCTCTCTCTCTCTCTCTCTCTCTCTCTCTCTCTCTCTCTCTCTGAGGATTGTGGGTAGCGGCGGGAGTGTTTGCATCGGGAGCATTTTTTCGGCGTCCCCTGTTTGTTTTTCTCAATTTCTTCTCTTTAATTATAAACTGTTTTTAAGCAAATTATAGAGTATCTTCGGAGCGCTGACCAAGGGCTCAACTCAGCGCAACTTTGCGCGTAGGTATGGAGTTAGGCAGTGATTTTTCACGTTTGACCCTCGACCATGGTTGCAAGTGTACGCCGGATGATTCCATGTCAATTGAGGACGTACTGACAGCGATCAGCGAACAGGTCGGTGGTTTAAACATTAAATCTGCCTCACGGATGAACAGAGCTCTCGTTATATTTCTTAAGGAAGTTCCAATGGTTGTTGAACTGTTAGAGAAAGGACTTGTCGTAAATGATACATTTTTACCGGTACTGCCTTTGTCAAATCCTTCTAAGAAAGTTGTACTTTCTAACATACCACCATTTATAAAGGAAGGAACTTTGAAAGAAATTCTTGAACGGTACGGAAAATTAACTGCTCCTATTAAGATGATTCCGTTGGGTCTAAAAAATCCAAACTTTAAACATGTCATGTCTTTTCGACGTTTCACATACATGATACCCAATTCGCAAAATGAGCCGCTTAATTTGGTGCTAAAAATAGCAGTAGAGGGTAAAGACTACACAATCTTTATCACTTCAGATCATATGCGGTGTTTTTTGTGTGGTGAACATGGACACCAGAAACAGACATGTCCCAAAACAACTCAAAAACAAAATGTTCAAGAGAATAACGGTGCCGCTAAAGAAAGTAATGCGTCCGTTCAGGGTGTTAACGCGGCCATTCAGGGTGTTAATGCGTCCGTTCGGGGGATAAAAACGTGGCCGTTCAGGGTGTTAACGCGTCCGCTCAGGGGGATAAAAACGCGGCCGTTCAGGGGGTTAACGCGTCCGTTCAGGGGAATAAAAACGCGGCCGTTCAGGGGGTTAACGCGTCCGTTCAGGGGGATAAAAACGCGTCCGTGCAGGGGGTTAACGCGTCCGTTCAGGGGGATAAAAACGCGGCCGTTCAGGGGGATGACGCGGCCTTTGGAGAAAGTAATGCCGTTCACGAAGTGATAGATGAAGTTGTTGAGAGAAATGTAGAGATGGATAATGTAAACACTGTAGATGATACAGTAGATGGCGCTACAAGTGCTAATGCTGTAGAGGGGGGAAATGAGAGTATAGAAGCACAATCTTTTCAGTCCAAAAACAGAGATGAAGATCTATTGATGGAGTATGTAGAAACAAACAAAAATGATGATAAATCAGATGAAGTAAATGAAAATTGTAGTCAGGCATTTACAGGCGGCTCCAGTGTCGCCAGGTCTGATAGTGATTCAGATGAATGTGAGAGTGTAGGGAGTTTGTTAGAAGTGGGAGACATTGATTCTCAAACAGGCACATCAGAATTGAGTGGCAGTGAAACGAAAGTCTATTCTACAAGAGAGATTAGTGCTTTCCTTGATGAAACTAAGGGTGTTCGGAATCCACAATTTGATTAGTTTTTTCCAGATTTAAGACGATTTTTAGTATCTTGTAGAGAAGTCATGATGAATGCAACAGTTGAGGAGTTTAGTAGACAAAAACGGTATCGTCTTAAAAAAATAATTACCAAAGTAAAGAAGATGATTTATCAAAATAGTAGCCGTTAATAGTTTGGGAAAAGACAGTGCTTTGTAGATATCACCTGCTGTATTAAGATATTATGACATCCTTAAATACCAGATCTTTAAATGTAAATGGATGTCGTAATAAAGAAAAGAGAAGTGCACTTTTCAAATTTTTGGCTTTTAAAAAGTCAAGTGTGATATTTTTACAAGAAACACACACAGATGTATTTAACCAGGCAGAATGGCTAAGTGAATGGAAAGGACAGGCTTTTCTTAGCCATGGTTCCAGTGTAAGTGCTGGAGTTGCTGTTCTCATATCGGAAAGTGTTCAGGGTAATGCTTCCAATATGATAGAAATTATTCCTGGACGAATGCAGCGGGTGGATATTATTTTGCAAGGCTTGTCTTTTTCCTTTATTAATGTATATGCTCCTAATGTTGGGTATGAACGAGTCTTATTTTTTAAGAAATTACAGGATGCAATGATTAATATTCCTCGTGAGAACTTGATTATTGTGGCTGGAGATTTTAATTGTACTCTTGATCATACAGTTGATAGGAATCATAACGATCCGCATCCTAATTCTGCTGAAGCTCTTAAGAAAGTAGTAACTTTTTATTTCTTTGTAGATGTGTGGAGAGAATCTTTCCCCAAAATCAGACAGTACACATGGTTAAAAGTGAATCCCAATATAATATCGGGCGCTAGATTAGATCGAATATATGTTCAGAAATGTCGAAGAGGACATATTTTTGATAGTAAAATTGTTCTTACTCCAATTTCTGATCATTTCTATGTTTCTGTTGTAGTTACAACATCGAGTAATACCTTTAAATCTTATTGGCATTTTAATAACACTCTGTTGCGAGATTGCACCTTTGTACGTCTTTTTGCTTTCTTTTGGAGAGCTTGGAGAGAGAGAAAGACAGAGTTTAAATCCCTAAGTCAGTGGTGGGATATTGGAAAAATCCATATTCAGTCCTTTTGCCAACAGTATGTAAAAAATAATACAAAAGAAATTCAGAAGAAAATCGAACAGTTGGAACAAGATATGATGAGATTGAATAGCGCCATAAGTGAAAGCAGTGGAACAAGTGTGGATTTGTTTGAACAATATAATTTTCTTCTGAAGAATTTGCATGAAGAAAGGGATCAAGGATCAATGGCACAAAAAAGATTTACTCAGCTTAATAACATGGACTCTTCAACATCATTCTTTTTTTCCTTGGAGAAAAAGGTTCGAGAAAAGAAGTTAATCAGTCATCTAAAATTGTCCGATGGAAGAGAGACAACAGATAAGAGAGAAATTATTTCACAAGTTTTGTCCTTTTATGAAGAACTGTATAGTGCTGAACCTTGTGATTCTAAAGTAACAGATTTTTTTCTTACTGGAACTCCAAAATTGAATGATGATGAGAAGACACAACTAGAAAAGCCACTTTCCCTTGAAGAGTTGAGCGAGGCTGCTAAGCAGCAGTCTGTGGGACGATCTCCAGGACTGGACGGACTGACTTCCGAGTTCTACAAGGCTTTATGGTCATTGATTGGACCAGATCTGCACTCTGTGTTTCTTGAATGTGGAAAATCAAAAATCCTTCCTCTCAGTTGCAGAAGAGCAATAATTACGTTATTGCCAAAGAAAGGAGATCTAGGACTTTTAAAGAACTGGCGCCCTATCTCTCTTTTAGGGATAGATTATAAAATACTTTCGAAGGCATTAACAAACCGCTTGAAAAATGTTATGGCTTCGATAATTCCTAAAGACCAGTCTTATTGTATCCCAAGACGTTCTATTTTCGATAACCTCTTTCTTGTGCGAGACTTGTTGCATTTTACTGAGATTTATGGACTTGATGTGGGCCTTTTATCACTTGACCAGGAGAAGGCGTTCGACAGAGTCGACCACGAATACCTTCTTAATGTCTTATCAGCTTTTGGCTTTGGAGAACAGTTCATCTCATGGATCAAGATACTCTACACAGATGTTTTTAGTATGTTGAAGATCAACGGAACATTAACTACAACTTTTCCTGTGCGGCGAGGTGTAAGACAAGGATGCAGCCTCTCAGGACTCTTATATGTAATATCCATCGAACCTCTATTGAGAGTTCTAAGAGAAAAGCTACAAGGTGTTTCAGTCCTAAATCCCAACATATCGGAAACTACTGTTGTAAGGCTTATTGCGTATGCTGATGACGTAACGGTCATAATAAGATCTCAAGAAGACATTTTCCAATTGAGCAAGTGTCTGGACTTGTTTCAAAAAGCATCTTCGGCGAAGGTCAATTGGAACAAAACAGAAGCTTTACTCTGTGGTCAGTGGAAGGAAGAAGCTCCCCCTCATCTTCCACAACAGTGCCACTGGAACACAGAGGGGTTGAAGATCCTTGGAATCTATTTTGGCACTCAACAGTATATGACAAGGAATTGGGATGGAGTGGTTGAAAAGATATTGGGACGATTGAAAAGATGGAGTTGGATTCAGCCACAGTTATCATGTAGAGGCAGAGTTTTAGTGATAAACAATTTAGCTGCTTCCATGTTGTGGCATCGACTGACTGTTTTAGACCCTGCTGCTGGACTTTTGCAGCTACTCCAGAAACATTTTGTGAACTTTTTCTGGGGAGGACATCATTGGGTTCATCCAGGCATACTGTTCCAGTCTGTTGATAAAAAAAAGGCTGTTGGTCCTGACGGATGTAGTGCAGGTCTTCTAAAAAATTTTGCACATGAATTAGCACCGGTTTGGCAACCAGTATTTCAAGCGTCCGTTGACACACACACTGTTCCTGTGATTTGGAAGACCGCATACATTAAACCATTACCGAAAATACCATGTCCGAGAGAACATAAAGATTTTAGACCAATAGCCCTCACCTCTGTGATTGTGAAATGTTTAGAGAGATTGTTACTTCAGCATTTAGTTAAGACAGTTAAAGATAAATTAGATCCTTGGCAGTTTGCCTATAAGAAAGGCTGTAGCACTGAAGATGCAGTTGCTGCTTTAGTACACATCATCTCTAAACATGATAAACCTAAAACAGTTGTAAGAACTTTGTTTTTAGACTTTTCTTCTGCATTCAACACATTACAGGTTGACAGACTGGTGTCAAAACTTGCACAGTTGAACGTTAACCCCTATCTGGTCCAGTGGTATACTTCATTTCTCACTGAAAGAGTTCAGAGAGTCAAAGTGAATGAAACTGTGTCGTCTGCAATCATCACAAATGTCGGAGTCCCGCAAGGTTGCGTTAGTTCTGCCGTACTTTTCACCTTATATACAGATGACTGTCGATCTGATATGTCAAATCAGTATATTTTGAAATATTCTGATGACACTGTTTTAATATCTGCGATAAATGATTCGGATGGTCCTGAGTTTCATCAACAAGGTGTGACTAAACTGATTGAGTGGTGTGAGAATAATGCTCTTGTAATTAATACTAGTAAAACCGAGGAGATCGTATTTGGGTCTGTAGCCGATGTAATGCCTGTTTTTATTCACAAGGAGGAAATTGGATCGGTCAAGACGTATAAATACTTAGGAGTGACTATAGACAACATGCTGTCATGGAAAGATCACATTGACACACTATGTAAAAAAACAAAGCAGAGAATCTATTTTCTTCGTCGTCTGAGATCATTTGGAGTAAGAAAACAGATCCTTCTACTGTTCTATAGGTCTGTGATAATGAGCATATTGCAATACTGCAACTCTATTTGGTATAAAAGCTTGTCTGTTGTGCTGAAAACAAAGCTGCATCATCAACTAAAAATTTGCTCAAAGATTGTAGGTCAGCCCCTTGAGAAGCTCTACGACTCAGCCTATCATAACAACTTGCTAAGGCTAGCCAGCATTATAACTTCTAACCCTATGCATATTCTGCATAAAGAATTTGAACTTTTACCATCAAAGAGAAGGTATAGGGTGCCCAGATTTAATAAAGTAAGGCTGAAACACTCTTTTGTGCACCAGGCTATCCTAGCGTTGAACCAAAACATTCAGTCAGAGATCAAGAGTATCATGAAGGTGTTAGATGTATAAGTGTTATATTATTTTGAATGTATAATACGTGATGTGTAAGTGTATGTCGATGTAGCATGTATGTGGTATGTATGTTGTATTATTTTGAAGGTATAACATGTGATGTGTAAGTGTATGTCACTGTAGAATGTATGTTAGATGTTGTAGACATCTGTACACTGTTATGCAAGAAAAATTTCAGACTCGTCTGACAATAAAGTATAAAGTAAAGTAAAGTAAAGTAAATACTGAGTTTACCTGTGTTTGAGGGCGGTCAGGGTCTCATTGATCTAACTGCTAAATGGAAAGCTATGAGGTTACAATCAGCTCAAAAGCTGCTGTATAACACTGATCCACAACCATGGATTATGTATGGTTTAGCAGTATTACGAGCAGTAATACTATACTAATAAAAATGGGACTTGATAGACAACTATTTCTTATTTCCAACAATGCAATCAAAATTTTAGGTATAAATGGATTTTATCAGTGTATTGAGAGCATGGAGTATATTTAAGGTGGAAAGAGAGAATCATTTTGGTCTTGAAGAACCACTTTTTCATAATTCATGGCTATGTCATCCGTCTAACTTGCCAACTATCGGAATTAACACTTTTATTTCATCTGGTGTTTTAAAAGTGGCAGATTTAGTTGACACAGAACATTGTACATGGTTTTGTGCACAAGAAATAACCAAACAAATGGGCAGGAAGTCAGAAAGGATAGTGAAGAATGTTTTAAGCAAGTTAAAATCATCTTTTCCTATATCATTTAATACGTTTCTTGAAGATTATTTTGTCAATGGTTTAAACCAAAGTGTTTTTCCTGAATTATTTGTAACGCCATGTAATTGGCAGGATAATGGGGATATGAGACAACTTTTTTCCTTAAAAGAACTTCAACATGTGTCATTTGCAGAAAGCAGTAAGCGACTTTTGTATATAGCCTGCGTGAAGTCAAGATTTTGTGAACATTTTAAAAATAAGACGGATACAAAATGGAGGAGTTATTTATCTGTCCCTGATGTTCAATCACCTTCATGGCATTTGTTTTATAAGAGTCCATTGCCAAAACGATCGGGAGATTTACAGTGGCGTATTCTGCACTGCGCATTAGCAACAAAAACATTCTTGTTCAAGTGCAATTTTAGTACATCTTCACTTTGAAAATTTTGCAATGTGTCGGATACTGCGTTTCACATCTTTTCCGATTGTTACAGAATTGTACCTCTTTTGAATCTCTTAGAAAATATATTCGGCTTCGGTTGGAATTTTTCAAAAACAATACTTATTTTTGGGTTTAAATATATTAAGTCTCAAAGTGAGTCCTGCATTTTTTCCAATTTTTTAATTGGTCAAGCGAAGTTGACTATTTGGAAAGCATATAAACTTGAAAATGAAGATAAAAGAGTTAATATAGTAGGATTGTTCAAAGCTTTGGTAGAATCCAGAGTTAAAATAGAGTATGAATTTTATAAAATGAACAATGATATGTTACTTTTTAAAAAAAAGTGGTGTATAAATGAAAATTTTATTTTTGTGAATGATGACGACAAATTAGTGTTTTATTGGTATTGTTGAAACTTGAAGGAATCAATATTGAATTTCTAATGTTATTTATTACTTATTGCTATTAGCATTGTTATTAATTACAGAAGTGTGATGACTATTGTATAATATGATAGAAAAATAAAAGAAGTGTTAAACGTCTCTCTCTCTCTCTCTCTCTCCCTCTCCCTCTCCCTCTCCCTCTCCCTCTCCCTCTCTCCCCTCTCCCTCTCCCTCTCCCTCTCCCTCTCCCTCTCCCTCTCCCTCTCCCTCTCCCTCTCCCTCTCTCTCTCCCCCTCTCCCTCTCCCTCTCCCTCTCCCTCTCCCTCTCCCTCTCCCTCTCTCTCTCTCTCTCTCTCTCCTCTCTCTCTCTCTCTCTCTTCTCTTGCATAGATGGGTCATTTTAGACCCATGTGTGTAAACTTAATGTATTAACACAAAATATTAAATAAAAAATTAATTTGTGACCAAGATATTTTGAACTATGATGATATTTTGATATGTTAAACTCATAAAACCTGTACAGAAGGGGAAGACGAGAGATTAACTGTTTTTTATGTATTAGAATATTGTGCAAAAGTTCATTTATTTCAGCAATTCAACATAACTGTAAGGCATAATCATCAAATTTATAACACATAAATTGCTTGAAATATCTCACTTTGCATGTAATGAGTCTATATTATATATTAGTATCAGCTTTTAGTTGAATTGAATGAAATAAATTAACTTTTGCACGATATTCTAATTTTTCGAGTTTCACCATATTGGTTCTTTAATTTAAGGTTTACATAAATTCCATTCTGCTGTTCTATTATTTGATTTCAAAGTCATTTGCTATAACAGGCATTAACTAATAAGTGGATTCTTAATTTGGTTGTAAAAATGCAATATTTCTATAACCACATAGAAAGAAATGTAAAAAAAAGTTTACATTATTTTTTTTTATTTAGAAGTGCAGTTTGGATCCCATTTAATTAAGAAAGTGACAAAAACTCGCTTTAGTTTAAGTATAGATGCTCCCTTATACGTTTATTATAGCAAAACCATGATTATTGATTACCATTTGTGTAACAGAAATATAAGAGAAATACAAAAATATCGTTTTAAGGTACATTGTTTCCTACTACCATTTCATTAACTTACAAAACCAGTGAGCAATGCAGAGGTAACGTCTTGAGTGATCGTGATTTAGACCATTCCAAGCCTGCCAAAGCGTCACAATTTAACAGCAACAATAATCTGTAGCGTCACACCTCTACACAAATCAACTTATCTTTATTATTAACCAATAACTATGATAACCGTAAACATATTTCCGTCAGGAAGCAGCGCCTTTTTGTGGCGTGGCTTCTGACATCACACTTGGATGTGGGCCGGGTTGGATATCCACCGCAGGATGCAGCGAGCTGTACTTGGGCGGGCCGGCGGTTCAAAGTTGCAAGTGCGTTTTTTCCGCTAAATATAAACATTACAATGACTCCAAAGCGGTTCGGTTAAGGTAAAAAAGTTACTTAGTTCACCTTTAAGCATGCGCAAAGTTTTAGATAGTATGGCAAGTGTAAACACATGAATCTGAAATGGGTCACAATTGAAAGAACGTGTAAACAGACGGTCAAAAAATCGGATATAGGCAACAAATCAGAATTGGGCATCAAGACCTGCAGTGTAAACGAGGCCAGAACTACACTAGCCACATAGTTCTTGACATTTCAAAGCATCTCACAATAATATTAAACGAGTCAATTAGCGCTATGATGCTAACCATCACACACACACACACACACACACACACACACACACACACACACACACACACACACACACACACACACACACACACACACACACACACACACGTTCAGCTGAAGAACTGTTTCTGAAACCTGTGCATTGTCAGAGGATTCTCCAGTAAGCGTGCGATAAACAGACTCGTGAACGGACTAATGACAGCCTGTAAACTGTTTCGTTTTCTTTCACATGTAAACAAACACATTTCACAGTAAATGTGATTATGGAGAGAGATGTTAATAAAAATGATAAATCTAACTGAATCTTCACACCAAAACAAAGCACTTTCACACACACTTGTCATGTTGTGGAAAGCCTCCTGAGGTTCAGCGTGCGATGAGTGTGTGTCTCGACAGAGTGTGTGTGTGTCTCGACAGAGTGTGTGTCTCGACAGAGTGTGTGTGTGTGTGTGTCTCGACAGTGTGGTGTGTGTGTGTGTCTCAACAGAGTGTGTGTTTGTCTCAACAGAGTGTGTGTGTGTGTGTCTCAACAGACAGAGTGTGTGTCTCGACAGAGTGTGTGTCTCGACAGAGTGTGTCTGTGTCTCGACAGAGTGTGTCTGTGTCTCGACAGAGTGTGTGTGTGTCTCGACAGAGTGTGTCTGTGTCTCGACAGAGTGTGTGTGTGTCTCGACAGAGTGTGTGTGTGTCTCGACAGAGTGTGTGTGTGTGTCTCGACAGAGTGTGTGTGTGTCTCGACAGAGTGTGTCTGTGTCTCGACAGAGTGTGTCTGTGTCTCGACAGAGTTGTGTGTGTGTCTCGACAGAGTGTGTGTGTGTCTCGACAGAGTGTGTCTGTGTCTCGACAGAGTGTGTGTGTGTCTCGACAGAATGTGTGTGTGTCTCGACAGAGTGTGTGTGTGTCTCGACAGAGTGTGGTCTCGACAGAGTGTGTGTGTGTGTCTCAACAGAGTGTGTCTGTGTCTCGACAGAGTGTGTGTGTGTCTCGACAGAGTGTTGTGTGTGTCTCAACAGAGTGTGTCTGTCTCGACAGAGTATGTGTGTGTCTCGACAGAGTGTGTGTGTGTCTCGACAGAGTGTGTGTCTCGACAGAGTGTGTGTGTGGTCTCGACAGAGTGTGTGTCTCGACAGAGTGTGGTGTGTCTCAACAGAGTGTGTCTGTGTTCGACAGAGTGTGTTGTGTCTCGACAGAGTGTGGTGTGTGTCTAACGAGTGTGTGTGTGTCTCAACAGAGTGGTGTGTGTGTCTCACAGATGTGTCTCGACAGAGTGTGTGTCTCGACAGAATGTGTGTGTGTGTTGTCGACAGACAGAGTGTGTGTGTGTCTCGACAGAGTGTGTGACTCGACAGAGTGTGTCTGTGTCTCGACAGAGTGTGTGTGTGTGTACAGAGTGTGTGGTGGTCTCGACAGAGTGTGTGGTGTGTGTGTCTCGACAGGTGTGTGTGTGTCTCACGAGTGTGTGTGTGTCTCGACAGAGTGTGTGTGTGTGTAGGGGGTGTTCGACAGGTGGTGTGTGTCGAGTTGTGTGTGTCTCGACAGAGTGTGTGTGTCTCAAGGTGTGTGTGTCTACAGAGTGGTTGTGTCTCGACAGAGTGTTGGGGGGTGTGTGCTCAAAGAGTGTGTGTCTCGACAGAGTAGTGTTGTCTCGACAGAGTGTGTGTGTGTCTCGACAGGTGTGTGGTCTCGACAGAGTGTGTGTGTCTGACAGAGTGTGTGTCTCGACAGAGTGTGTGTGTGTTCAACAGAGTGTGTGTGTCTCACAGAGGGGTGTGTCTCGACAGAGTGTGTGTGTGTGTCTCAACAGAGTGTTGGTGTCTCACAGAGGTGTTGTGTCTCAACATGGTGTGTCTCGACAGAGTGTGTGTCTCGACAGAGTGTGTGTGTGTTCGACAGAGGTGTGTGTGTGTCTCGACAGACGGTGTGTGCTCGACAGATGTGTGTGTCTCGACAGAGTGTGTGTGTCTCGACAGAGTGTGTGTGTGTGTCTCGACAGAGTGTGTGTGTGTGTCTCGACAGGAGTGTGTGTAGGTGTGTCTCGACAGGTGTGTGTGTGTGTCTCGACAGAGGTGTGTGTGTGTGTGTGTGTGTGTGTCTCGACAGAGTTGGTGTTGTGTCTCACAAGAGTGTGTGTGTTGTCTCGACAGAATGTGTGTGTCTCGACAGAGTGTGGTGTCTCGACAGAGTGTGTGTGTGTGTGTGTGTCTCGACAGATCGAGTGTGTGTCTCGACAGTGTGTGTCTCGACAGAGTGTGTCTCGACAGAGTGGTGTGTGTCTCGACAGAGTGTGTGTGTGGTGTCTCGACAGATTGAGTGTGTGTCTCGACAGATGTGTGTGTCTCGACAGAGTGTGTGTGTGGTCTCAACAGAGTGTGTGTGTCTCGACAGAGTGTGTGGTCTCGACAGAGGTGTTGTGTGTGTGTGTGTGTCTCGACAGAGTGTGTGTCTCGACAGATGTGTGTGTCTCAACAGAGTGTGTGTTTCGACAGAGTGTGTGTCTCGACAGAGTGTGGTGTTCTCGACAGGGTGTTGTGTGTGGTGTCTCGACAGATGAGTGTGTGTCAACAGAGTGTGTGTCTCAACAGAGTGTGTGTGTGTCTCGACAGATAGTGTGTGTCTCGACAGAGTGTGTGTGTGGTCTCGACAGATCGAGTGTGTGTCGACAGAGTGTGTGTCTCGAACAGTGTGTGTCTCGAACAGAGTGTGTGTCTCGACAGAGTGTGTGTCTGACAGTGTGTGTGTTTTGGTCTCGACAGAGTGAGTGTGTGTCACGACAGAGTGTGTGTCTCGACAGAGTGTGTGTCACGACAGAGTGTGTGTCTCGACAGAGTGTGTGGTGTGTGTGTGTCTCGACAGATTCGGAGTGGTGTCTCGACAGAGTGTGTCTCGACAGAGTGTGTTTCTCGACAGAGTGTGTGTCTCGACAGAGTGTGTGTTGGTGTGTGTCTCGACAGATTCGAGTGTGTGTCTCGACAGAGTGTGTGTAGAGTGTGTGTCTCGACAGAGTGTGTGTCTCCACAGTGTGGTTGTCTCACAGACTCGTGTGTATCTCGACAGTGTGTGTCTCGACAGAGTGTGTGTCTGTTGTGTGTGTGTGTGTCTCGACAGACTGAGTGTGTGTCCTGACAGAGTGTGTGTCTCAACACAGTGTGTGTCTCGACAGACTCGAGTGTGTGTCTCGAAGTAGTGTGCGTCTCGACAGAGTGTGTGTCTGTGTGTGTGTGTGCGTCTCGTACAGACTTGAGTGTGTGTCTTGACAGAGTGTGTGTCTCGACAGAGTGTGTGTCTCGACAGACTCAAGTGTGTGTGTCTCGACAAGTGTGTGTGTGGGTCTCGACAGACTCGAGTGTGTGTCACGACAGAGTGTGTGTCTCGACAGAATGTGTGTCCTCGACAGAGTGCGTGTCTCGACAGAGTGTGTGTCTCGACAGTGTGTGTTTGTGGGTCTCTCACCAGACTCGAGTGTGTGTCACGACAGAGTGTGTGTCACGACAGAGTGTGTGTCACGACAGAGTGTGTGTCTCGACAGAGTGAGTGTCTCGACAGAGTGTGTGTCCCCGACAGAGTGCGTGTCTCGACAGAGTGCGTGTCTCGACAGAGTGCGTGTCTCGACAGATGTGCGTGTCTCGACAGAGTGTGTGTCTCGACAGAGTGTGTGTGTGTGGGTCTCGACAGACTCGAGTGTGTGTCTCGACAGAGTGTGTGTGTGTGGGTCTCGACAGACTCGAGTGTGTGTCACGACAGAGTGTGTGTCTCGACAGAGTGTGTGTCTCGACCTAGTGTGTCTCGACAGAGTGTGTGTCTCGACAGAGTGTGTGTGTGTGTCTCGACAGACTCGAGTGTGTGTCACGACAGAGTGTGTGTCTCGACAGAGTGTGTGTCTCGACAGAGTGTGTGTGTGTGTGTCTCGACAGACTCGAGTGTGTGTCTCGACAGAGTGTGTGTCTCGACAGAGTGTGTGTCACGACA
>CM070818.1:1188110-1193110 GCA_036326025.1 Chrosomus eos | reverse complement strand
ACGTTACAGTAAAACCATGGTAAATGATGGGAATTTGTAGATGGAAAATCTTTCTGACTGTATAGTTGCGCACAGTGTTTCTCCTGTTCCTCAGCGCTGTTTCATCTGCCTTTAAACTGGTTTAAATCACTGAGACATTTGTGTTCTTCGCTGAATTCAAGTGCTTCTCACTGGATCTCGTGATCGAGACTGATCACAGTAAACCATAGACAGTAAAAGAACGCGTCTGCTGAGCCCGCGCTGCCGTTGAGCCGACTTTGAGCCGAGCGGATAAACAGTCCGTGAGGCGCGCGCGGTTCAATTGAGTTTCGTTCCGCTATATAGTATTATGTTATACAGAAATAAATTATTTGTAATTCAGATGAGAATAATTTTAAGGAAAACAAATATATTGATCTGAAATATAGCACATGTTTTTGTAAAATTAATTCAAGCAATACCCTTTTTTTTATTTTAAAATTAAACTAAAAAAGCTCACGGCTGCACAACAGGCCTTCATAACAGTGCGCGTCCAACGCGAGGAGTGAGCAGAACAGAGCGAACGTTTTTTAGTTAATTTCTACTTTCATACAGGGTTTCTGCAGGGTTTAGTCAGTCAAATTTAAGACCTTTTAAGACCTTTTTATGACCAATATGATTTAAATTTATGACCTACTCGAATTACGAAAAATAACTTCCTTTCAAAAGTCTTTTTTTTTAATTGACTTTCATTAAAAGTAATTAGTTTCATTATTTTAAGGTTCCATTTTCTTAAGAGTAACAAACTGAAGGCTCCCTTTTCCTAAGTATCAATAACACAGGAACAACACAAGAGGGCAGTATAGCCCTATTTATGATTGAGTTTAAACTATTACCCGAAGAGATTCTAAAAGAATGGTAAAGTTTGATGCGTTGCCACGGCAACAGTTTCAAAGATATCAAGAATCCATTCACAGGTCTTCATCTGCCGTGTATTTACATTATACAGATGAAGTTTGAAGCAAATCGGGTAAAAATAAGAGGGTGATTTCAAAGCATTTTGAAAGTGACACACTTCCTGCTGCCAGTTGGTGGCGCTATAACTTTGACTCACAATTGTCACATCCATGTGATCGGACTCTTACAGCGAACACACTGTTGAAGTTTCATCAAGATCAGTTAATGTATGCTGAAGTTATGACACACTTCCTGTTTCACGTTTCTCGCCATAATTTTGTTTCCTCGCCACGGCCAAACCGTTCGAGATATCAAAAATCCCCTCGCAAACTTTCATCCTCAATGTCTTGACTTCACGCTGACCGAGTTTCGTGCCGTGTGTTTGAATTCTCTAGGAGGAGTACTTCAAATTCCATTGCGTGTGTTTTACCAACAACCCAAAATAGCCGACTTCCTGTTGGGCTGGGGTAAAAAGTAAGAGTGCGAAGTATATATGAAACGATGAGATCTACATGTGTACCGAGTTTCATATTATTACATGCAAGTGTGTTTGATTTATGGACCATGTTTTCGGACCCCGTTCCAGGGGGCGCTGTCGAGCCCCCCTGCCACGCCCGGGTACCATCTTCAGCCCGGCCCTGATGGCCGCGGGTTCTGAGCCGTGTGCAAAGTTTCAAGAGTTTTTGAGCATGTTAAGGCCTCCAAAAGTGTCCAAAAGGTAGT
Source organism: Chrosomus eos (assembly GCA_036326025.1). Taxonomy (NCBI): domain Eukaryota; kingdom Metazoa; phylum Chordata; class Actinopteri; order Cypriniformes; family Leuciscidae; genus Chrosomus; species Chrosomus eos. Next base: position 1,191,472 of record CM070818.1, on the reverse strand, counting down.
AAAAAAATAATAATAATAATAATAATAATAATAATAATAAATAATCCTTAGGAAAACAATAGGGCCTTCGCCCTTTGGGCTTGGGCCCTAATAATAAAGTGAAACATAGACAAGAGAATGACGAGACGAGTTTCAGATTCAGTCATTACAGAGGTTTAATGGAGGGAGTGAACAAAACGAGTGCGAGCTGAAATCTTTTCAAACTCAAAAAACGCCATTAAACTCTCCAGCGCTGCTTTCAAATGCAAATCTGAACAAAGCACCTAAAACAGGCGTTTGACCCGAGAGAAGATGTGTGTGTGATGTGTTTAAAAACACCTCAACCAACACACACTGATTAAAAGAGTCCCACTGAAGTTTAACATATGACATATGAGAGAGAGAGAAGAGAGAGAGAGAGAGAGAGAGAGAGAGAGAGAGAGAGAGAGAGAGAAGAGAGAGAGAGAGAGAGAGAGAGAGAGAGAGAGGAGAGATGAGAGAGAGAGAGAGAGAGAGAGAGAGAGAGAGAGAGAGAGAGAGAGAGAGAGAGAGAGAGAGAGATGAGAGAGAGAGAGAGAGAGAGAGAGAGAGAGAGAGAGAGAAAAGACATTGCAACGGTTTATTAATGTACATTCACACTAAACATACTTCATAAAACCATAATGCATATTAATGAGTGATAGTTATTTATCTAGCTATAAATAAATCTATAAATAAAAAAAGCTATAAATAAATCATGCACACACACTTGTGGAACATTACCTACTAAATATAAATCAATGAAATAACTTCCAGAAAGAGAACTCTCTGAATGAAAGAATGTTTGATCTCATCCAGATACAATGACAATCACGTCTGAACTCTGAAATACTGCAGATTCAAAACAAAGAAACACACTGTATACTGTATATATAGCCTACACGTGTAAGTAAGGGATAATGTATAGCGAGGCGGTTGTTATAGCGAATACCCCCCGATAGGCTGACTATGAGCCCGACGCTAGCGGAGCCTGAAGGGTTTGTTTTCGCTATAACAACCGCCTCGCTATACATTATTCCGCTTATTACATGGCTACCTACCGAATAAATCAATAATTTGACTCAAAATATTGATTTGAAAAGGAGTTTATTGATTTAAAGGTGCAGTGTGTGACTTTTAGCGACATCTAGTGGTTCAGTTGCGAGTTTGCACTAAGGGCTCAGCCCACCGCTCACCCCTCCCTTTCCAAGAAGCTACGGTGGCTAAAACAGGACAAACATCGTCATCTGAGACAGCAGAGCATAGCCAGAATAAACCAAGTTCTGTACCACAGTTCATTATAAACCACATCATGGATAAAGTTTACAAAGCCATAGTCAGGTGAGGATCAAGGGTCTTAATATATAATATAATAATAGTAATCAGCTGATTGTCTCACGGACGTAACCAGCACATTCTCCCCACATAGCAAACCCATAATACAGAGAAGGAGAATAACCACATGATAGGGTAGTAAAAGTTTAGCTGGCTAATATGAGCTGTTACTGTGGCTGAGCTGGTTAAAGCCTTGTTTATACTCGACGCGTTCGCATGAGCCCAAAGGTGCGTGCGGCAAAAATGACGTGATTGTAACAGCGCACGCCTCCGCATCCCCTAGACACCACTTATTACACACAATAGGCTTTTTTCTCTGATTTTGGAAACTCGATCGACTTAAAATGCTTCCAAGATCGACGGGTTGGTGATTCCTGTAACTGTTTTACGGTCAATGACAAGAGTAGCCTACTAATCAGCTGTCTCACGAACGTAACCAGCACATTTATCCCCACATAGCAAAGCCATATCACAGCGAGGGAGAAGAATTAAGTTACATGAAAATATCCAACTTCATATTAACACCACTGACAAGGGAAAAGTCACTACTCACGGTGTTTATGGCTAGCTTCTAGCTTTCTGCGGCTTCTCTTTCAAGGTAGTGATGAAACGCGCTCTGTAACGCGGTTTGTTCGCTGTCGGCTACGGTAGAAACATGACGTCACAATATGTCGTTCTTCACAGAAGGGGATTCCCGCGCCTATTTAGATATAAATGCCTCATTCTAAGGTTATAAAAACATTATGGTTTATTAAGTAAGTTCTTTATACACCACTGAACACATAGTTATGGATGTCATATTGCATTTCTGTTAATAGATACTCAAAATTTTTACACATTGCACCTTTAAAAATGATTGTATTGCTTGCGCTAAAGAAAATAGTCAGTTCCGTCTCTGAACTGCGTCCATGGCAACGCTCTGTTGTTCATAGCAACCCTCTGTTGTTCATGGCAACGGTGTGTTATACTAAGCAGCATCTGTTATCAAACAATAACACACTGCATTCTACATTGGAATACGACAATTCACCATGACGTCACAACAGTAACAGACGTGGCAAACAGTTGCCGGGTGGCAAAATGATGAATGGCATACGATGATGAAAACGTGTTGTGTTTGGGGTTATTTTGCTTAGAAAAAAAGAGCTGGAGAGTATTTTGCTAATTATGTGTAGGTCTACTATATTACATATTTATTATATTTTTTACTTATATCGTTAAACACAGTTGTTATTATGATTAAAAAAACGCATTATATTTAATTACATTTTTTATTTTTATTACATTTTTACTGTCGACAGTTGGTTTCCCTTCCAAGCAATTTACTAGCGTTGCCATAGGAACGCTTCAGCTTTTGCCACCCGGAAGAACGTCTGTTACTGTTGTGACGTCATGGTGAATTGTCGTATTGACCCTTCGCAAAGACCCGCCCCCCTTAGTTACTGTCGCTATGTCCGACAAGCTACACCGCTCTCATGTTCTCACGCAGTGAAAAATACATTGCGGAGCAGAGAGGAGACCGACAACACGCTGACAGACAGGACAGACCAGGTTACTTTTCGGTTACTTTTGATATTAAATATATTAAACAAAATCTCACCTTTCAAATGTGGCCATTTTTTAAAAGAAATTTAAACAATAAATACCGTTTTGTGGCTCTTTAATGTGTCGTGACAGATCGCTGTAGAGCATCAGTTAAAGCTGCTCGTGATACGATCATCTCTTCCTTCTAGTTCATTTAATAGCATCAAATAAAACAAGAATGAACTTCAGAAGGAATGTTGTTTTTAACCGCTGAAAGGCGTCAGTACACTCCGTTTTTTCAAGTTCAAATCCTCCCATGTTAATCTAATAACTCTCTTGACTGCTTTGTCGGTACAAAATGACGGATGGCGAAGTATGATTGGTCAGATTAACCCCGTCAATCCCAAACTCCACGCGAAGGGTCAATTCAACCAAGTCATGTAAAAAAAGCTTATAGTGTCCGAAGTGTGGGGGGAGGGGGGGGTTTGGGAGGTGGTGGGGGGGAG